>OZ014479.1:30303811-30634838 GCA_963965965.1 Trididemnum nubilum | reverse complement strand
TGAACCCATGCACCGTACTGTCTTTATATACTTTTGGTAGTTCTGGCTTATCTACATCTGTTTTGGATATTTCAACAAGGTAGTAGCAATGGCTTTCTTGATTTCATCACTAATTAAATTTGAAGATAGTGCAAGTGGTATGTGCTTTGGTGCTTGATGCATGACATTGGTTTGCCTCACCGGTTGCTGCACATGCTCCTTGTTTGACACTAATGTTTTGGAAAGTTGTAGATGAGTGGTCTGTGAGAGATAAAGCTCTATTTCAGCTTGCAATTGTAAAATCGACTTACATACTTGGAATCTGCCGCCAAGGTACATACCACTAGCAGTATTTGCAAATTTAGTTGATAATAAAACCAAAAAAGCCACCACTACTACCATGGTGAAATATCCCAAAGCAGATTTCCGAATAAGTAAGCCAAAACTACAAAAGTATATAAAGACAGCACTCTGCAAGGACTCATCAATACTAAATCGTGGCTATTTTTTAATCAACTAGCAAGTGGAATTGAAGTAATGTTTTCAAGAATGGATTCCGTAATATACTGGAAAGAACATTCTTCTTTTCAACAAATCAGCCAAATTGTTTCAGGATTGAAAGTTATCAATGATGCAGCAGAACGTTTACTTCAATTTGACAGTGACTGTAATGAAATTTTAACAACAACGACAAAGCATACTTCAGGTTGTATAACAAACACGCAGGACTTTTACTAACACAACAAACCTTTTCAAAAAATATCTGATTTTTTTGCTTTTAATTAGCTTAGAAATTTTTGAAATTTGCTAAAGTTTGGTAACTCTGTTTCGTTCTAATATAATAATCTGCAAATATTGCTTTGAATTGTATTCTTTGTTAATCAAAGGAGCTTTTCAACTTTATTGAAATTGCTGGAGCGGTCATTGTAAATTAAGTCAAATTAATGCTGCAAACAGTATGTGTTGTTTCTGCATTTTTGCATTAATTGTTAGCTTTGTCACATGATCTAGGTAGATATTAAAAAAAAAACTATAAAAAATCGCACCCTGTCATAATCTATTCAAATTTTGCGGTGGCGTTAACTTAAGAGGCGTATATAACTGTAATCAATACACAATTTTGAAATTAATAGCAAATTACGCCCTCTAGTGGCACTGCAGCAAAAGTTCAACTTCAAAATTGAAGGCTCTTTCACTAAATAGACACAAATTTTCAAAAAAATTTTTAAAAAATAAAGAAATTACATTTTGGCCACTAGAGGGAGTTTTGCAAATGATATCACTAAAATGGTCATAACTACTGAACCAGAACTCCAATTCGCTTAGTTTTTTTTTTTAAAGATGTAGCATGCAGAGGGGCAGTTAGTTGAATTGCTGTTATAAGTATATTTTACAAACAGCGCCCTCTAGTGTAAAAAACTCATTTTTTTCAAAAGTGGGGTCAGAAATCATCGCGTAACATGGAAACCGTTCAACCAATCAAAAAAATTTTTTTAGCTTCGGGATCAGAATGAAAATCTGCTTCAAAAACACTGCGAAGCCATATCAAAATCAAAAAAAGGTAAAATATGAACAGGTCTATTGTACAATTGATGTCAAATTCCATTTTGCAAGATATTGGTTTAAATATAGCAAGTATTTTCTAAAATTTTGCCACTATAGAGCAAAACATTACCGTTCTAAAACTAACATTTCAAGAAATATACATACTTAAGATTTTTTTCAATATTTGATTTAGGCCTAATCACAGTGCTGAACATCAGCAATTAATGTTAATGAGTTGCTTAATGGTTTATAATTTTTGTCAAGAAAGCAAGTGCTACAACTGTTTTAAGGAAAAAGAGTGTTTGGGTTCAGGATACATGGCCAGTGGCAAACTAAAGGGTAGGGTATATTATCATTATCAAGGGGTAACACAACATATAACAAGTATTTGTAGCTCTATCTCGGATCCTGTATACCTGATACAGAGATATGAAAAAGAGCAAATTTTTGTTAAAATTTTAAATGTTGCTATTTTCAATTAATGCACTTTTTTTAGTAGTCTGTTTATTTTTTAAGACATTAACGTCTAGCCCTCTAGATAACTGCCCCCAGATGCCTAAAAATTACTGCAATAAAATCAACAAATTTTTGTTGAAGTACAATTGTTTTTAACAATTAGTCATAATGCTATTGATATTTTTATAAATTTCAGGGTTGGAAATATCAATTAGTAATCAATAATACATACTACATTCTTTGCTTTTCTGTACTCAAATATCGCAAACTGTTTGTTTTCAATTTTTTCTATCAATTATCGTCTTTTCTATGCTTTTTGCTCACATTTTGCCAATTGATAGAATCTTTATACTTTGCTTTTGTTCTTGCTGAGTCTGCCTAATTTTACATTGTTTAATGTTTCATTTATTTTATGCTATAGTGCTCTACAGTAAATAACTATCCAATAACTGTTTTTTTTTATCCTTTATCTTACGGTAATTAATAGTTTTTCCACTCACAAGTTTATTTAATGATCAATTCAGCAAAAATTTTAGTGCATCTTAATAAAAAATAGAACAAAAACAATTTGTTGGCATTTTGGCGTCGATAACTAGTCTTTAGTCTATGCTTTTTGTTTCTGATATCGATATCGACAACTCTTTGCGTTTAGTGCAAGTTATCAATATCAATTTGTCTTTGCCTTTATTAAACAACATAAACTTCCAACCCTTCAAAATTTTCAAAAATTGTTTTGAAATCTTTCATACATAATAATAAACTCATCTAATCCTATAGCAAGCTATTTTTGTGCTGTAGTGATTACCCTATTGCACAGTCTATGGTATTGGTGCCAGTACATTAAACCAGTGCACTTTAACCAATCAGTTCATACTGCAGTTGTTGAGTGGGTAGCCTGCTACAGAAATGGTAGACTCGGGTTCGATTTCTGGTAGAGTTGAACCAAAGACTATAAAAATTGGTATTCACAGCTTTTTTTTTTGACGTTCAGCAATTAATGGAACGGTGTGAAGCCTCAGCCATGTGTGGTGGATGGGCAGGAGGCAGCTTGACTCGAAAGCTAAAAGATTCCTTCACTGTCTCGCGACCAAGGCAACTCGGTGAATAAAATGCAAATATTATTACGGTATCGGTAGCTATGCGGTCTTAGTTGCTTTCTTAGCAGCACCGATAGCAGTATCTTACCACTGAAGCAGTACACCTCTGCCACCAACGTATTTGTCAGCTGTGAATCAGGCTACTGACAACAACTCGATGAGCCATTTTCTGGCTATGACAATTCATGATGTAAAGAGGCCTAGCTGTACACCACGGCAGAGTATAGATGTATTATTGACCACCGGTATCACAGTGAGCTGCAAACTGCTGAAACCACTGGCTGGTCCAACTGTAAAACTGGCTGACTAATAGCCTAGACCAAACATTGATCGATGGCAATGGTAACCGATTTATATCTCTGCGTTATACGGCTAAACTGCACAAGTAACTCTTACTTGTCTGTATTTGTTCACAGGCTGGCCTAATTTTCCCCAAATATCGTAAAAAAGGCTACCGAAAGTGAACTAGCAGAGCTGCTGCTTATCTAAACCTGTACAAAACTATCTGAGCTCACGCTTTCCCATTTGTCGAAGCACGTCACGCAACGCTCAGCCAATCAGAAGCGTTTCCGCTCGGTTGGTTTTTCTCTGTTTTCTCGCGACTGACAGCACCTTTCAAAACCGAATTTGTTTTAGTGTGTTGCTAGATAATAGCCCCGTAGTGTAAAAAAGCATCTATTTTCGCTTCAGTTGGCCTTTAATGTACATCTAACAGTAAATTTTCGTGCTGTTCTACAATCGTGGTTTTAGAAAAGTAGTGCGTCTTAGATATGTAAAAGTTAAGTGACTATTTAAGCCGATTGCAAAAATGTGCAAATTTAAGCGTTTCGGAAGGGGCCCCTTCTTGAGTTTTTTTGGGGGCCCCCGAACCACCTAGGCGCGGCCCTGCTGATGTCAACGTAGATTTGCCATATATATCTGCACTCGGTAAGCGAACTTACTGGCAGCCTAGTGTTGTAAGAAATTAAATGTGTTTAAAAATTCTGGCTGTCAACGCCCCTACAATACAGTAATTTTATTATTTTCAGGGGAACTTAAACAGCGATTGCTAAAAGCATTTTTCCGAAATGTACACTTTTCAATTTATTTTTATTATCACATCATTTTGCTATTTCTAAAACTGGTAGTGCTGCCCAAACTAACTAATGCAAGGTTTTGTAGAAAAAATAAACCAGTGTCATGCAAAGTTTTGCAGAAAAAAGTAGCAAAACACAACGCAAATCGAACGCGAACACAAATTGCGTATTATTGGGACTTTGCGCTCTCGCCTAGAATTTATGTTTTTACTCCGCCATTTTGATAGAGGAGCGTCGAAAGTAATATTTGATTTGCTTGTAACTAAAATACGAATAAACTTAGAAAGCTGAATTTTGCAGATAACATAAAAATAAATGAAAGCATTACGAATGCCTGTTTTGTTGATTCTAGGTCACGTGATCGTAAATTAAGACACCAAAATCCGGGAAAAACGGCGATTTTCGGATCGAAAATTTATTTACTCGCTTATACGTAACAAACGACTGGACATGGAAAGCTGAAATTTGGACACACAGCATGGGTGCAAATTAATGCTTTGTGAGTATTGAGTTTGGGGACTCTCGATCATGTGACCACAATTTTAGAAACAGGAAATCGGCAAAAAGTGTTCCAAGTTTAAACCAGTATATCTCGGTAAGTACCGATATCGATGAAAAAAGGTTTGCAGTTTTCGGAAACACTATCAACTAGCTTTTTTTTAGTTATGCTCATTTACTCGTACTTGGATATTATTTTTCTTGTATTTTTTCTTCCCGAGCTATCTGCTTTTAAACTGCCAAAGGCAGAGTATTCAAACTTTGATCGATTGTAGATATTAGGAAAGACTAGGTCCCGCCTAAACTTTGGGTTGCCACGTCAGGGATCCCCCTCAAACGGGTCCGCCAAAATTTTAACCTTTTAACTCGTTGGAGCTATATGGATCAAATGGGTAGATTATAAAAACAACACAATAAACTTAGCAAAAATTAGAGGTGCCTCGATGGGAAGTTTCTCCCAAACGGGTTCTCCAAAATTTAAACTTTTTAACTTTTTAACCTAGACGCATTAAATTTTTAGGATTAGTAAATATAAATAAGGAAAGATAAATTTTGACAAAGTTTGAGGGAATCAAAATGGGGGTTCCCCTCAAACGGGTCCACCAAGATTTAAAATTTGTTGCAGCTCAAAGTAGACACATGAAATTTTAAGGATAGGTTAATGTAACAAAAAGACAAAATAGGACAAAATTTTGGGGTGCCTAAACAAAGGAGTCCCCCAAATGGGTTTTTAAAATTTAAACTTTTAATGGCTCCAGCTATGCACATGAAATTTTTAAGATAGCTTTAATATAAATGAAAGACAAAAATGGAAAAAATTGAGACTACTACTATGAGGGTTTTTCCGTAAACGTATCCTCAAAAATTATTATCACTAACGGTAGACGGATACACTTTTCAGGATAGGTTAATATAACAAAAAAATATAATATGACATAGTTTAAGGGTGCCACGATGTCCTCCAAAATTCAAACAAGTCCTTCAAAATTCAAAATTTTTTGCCGACTTAAGCTAAACAGATGAAATTATTACGATTGGTAATTAAAAATAAACACAAAACTTAGCAAAAAAGTGGGATGCCATGCGAGGAGAAACCCCAAAGTAGACCCTCAAAATTTAGACTTTAAAGCTTAAATAGCCTCACAAGATTTTTGAGACAAAATGGTCTTTCCAAACTTAAACTTTTAACCCACGCGAGCAAGACAGTCTAATTTTTGAATATATTTAAATGAAGCATGATAGATTTTGGTGCTGCCAAATTGGGGTTTCATCCCAAATAAAACCTTTAAAGTTTTTCGCCTTTGAAGCTAAACAAATTTGATATTCAGGTTAGGTTACATCAAAAAGATACATAAAACAAGGCAAAATTTTGGAGTGTCACGGTTTGGGAAAGCCCCTAAATGAGTACCCGAAAAATCTAAAAACAAATTATGCTTAAGATAAACAAGTCAATTTTCTTGGATAGGTTAATATGAACCAAAGATAAAACTTGACAAAATTTGAGGGTGGCACGATGAGGGAATCTTGCCCAAATAAATCTCTCAAAATTTTTAACAACTCCAGCTAAACATGATAAGTTTTTACAGTAGGTTAAAAAAAAAAAGATAAAACATGGCTAAACTTGGGGATACCATGTTGGAAGATTTGCCTTTGAGATTTTTATGCCTTAAACTAGATGGCTGAAATCCTTAGAATAAGTTACTATCACAAAAAAGTAAACGTCAAGCTCGGGGATTTTAATTTTGGGAGATTTTCCTTAAAATGGACCTTCAACATTTAAAGTGTTGAAGTAATTGAGCTTAATGGCTTTCATAGATTTAAGCTACATGGCCGAGGTTATTATGAAACTGCACCTGTGACGCTGAGAAAGCATCTTGTGCCTCAAGGTTTTTAGACAATTTAATTAAGAAATTTTTAGTGCTAAATAATGAATTTAACATACTGCTTGTTTCAAAATTAGAGTTCCCCTCTACAGCTTACATAAAAATTATAAAGTTTTCTTCATTACACTAGTTTGAAGTTCATTAACGTAAGTTTCTACCAAGCTATTTTTATTTCAAATTTTTTCATTTTCGTGTCGAGTAGCTGGGTTGAATAAATCTACGTAGCTAATGATTCAGAGAAAATTAGATGGCTTGACAAACTTGGGTAAAGCCCGAAATGTTGGTGCATTCACAGCACTTCTGATATTATGCCGTAAATCTTCACAAAAGCATGTTAGGTAGTAATCTCGGAAGATCGTGTTAAAGGGCGTACGTATAGAAAACTGCGTTGGTTTACCAAGTTATTCTCATTGACCTGTGACGATTTGTGAGTGAAGTACTAGAGAAAATAAAAGTTGATTCTCCGCTTTTTTCTGGAACTTGTTAAAGTTATAACCCTCGAGAAAGCAGTCTTTGAGGCAAACAAATGAAAAGGGAAAAAGGCAAAAAGGAAAACAACTAAAAAATTTAGGCAGCGGCACAAGAACGTTTTTTTTGCCTGAGAGGGGGCAAAGTTACAAACTACTCTTTATCTGATTACTCTTTATTTATCTTTGACCTCTGGCTCAGACCTTGGAGTGTGGCCCGACTCTGCGAAGTTCCTTCGTGTCCCCAACCTTTAGAAGGAGTGATATTAATTGTATGAGAAGCACCAGAGCAGCAGAGAGCGGAAAATTGAGTTGCCAGAGGTTCTGGAGGTCCAATGTGGAAGGTGTGTAACCACTAAGCGATTTTTGTAGTTTTTTCCAAAAAAATAGCTTTTTTTCAACAAAGTTTAAACAAATAAAGCATTTTTTACTCAAAACAATTGAAAAAATTATTTAAAAAGTTTAAATTGCAAGCTAGAGAGGCTGAATGTCTTTCAATTTCCTATTTCTAGTCATGCCTGAAACATTTTAAACCTTGCGCAATAATCAGGAAAAACATTAGGTGATTTTGCTATGAAAAGCTTTAGCTTCTTCATCTTAACTCGGTTGCTCTAAAGCTAGTGTTATTAGTGGAGCTAGTTTTATCAACAAAGTCAATTTCTTAGTTGTAAGTAGGAATGATGTGATTTTTTGCAAGAACTCTGGATAGAAAGAGTCAGTTTTATATTCTTAATTTAATTGGTCAATAAAAAGTCAATTTTTTATCATTAAGTCAATATTCTTTTTATAAAGCAATAGCCTAAAGTCAATTTTTTGTAATTATTACTCATTTATCGATTTATCACCCATAAATAGCAACAGCCAGGCGCGTAGCCACAAATCTGCATTTCGGGGATGTTTGAGGGTGTCTGAGGGCGGAGCTCTTAGCGTTCGGAGATTTTGAAATTTTTTGCAAAAATGTCCTAATTTTAAGCCTATTTTGATAAAATTAATGCTTTTAAAACGTGGCATAAAAATTAGCATTGACTCCACAAACATGATTAAACTGGGTGCGTTAATGAAAGCTATGTGTGCTGGGCTAACTTGATTGCAAAGTTTTAGTCTTTTTATTACAAGCCAGTAATATCATCAAATCCTATAATTCGAAAAAACTCACATGTATTAACCTAATTCGTGCGCATTTTATAAAGATGAAAGATGTTTTGTTTTGGGGCAATGGCCTAATGGAACGAGATTTGAGAGAAGTGATACGTAATTAAATAGACTACTGAAAACCCCCTTCCCATCCATAATTTATTTGATAAAGCCTACGTTAAGCATTTTGCATCAAGCGATCGACCTTGATTGGTTATTTTCAGCTATTTTCAAAGTTTTACTGTTTCTTGAGCTTTATTTTTGACAAATATTAGCTCCTACCTGAATAACTGCTTTAAAAGTAGCTTTGAACCACTTTAAAGTCCATTTCACTTCAATAGACTGTTTCACAAGTGCGAAAAACGCGGTATTTTTCTTATTCGGAATTTTGGTCGACAGACCAGTGGGGGACAAACTCTTTCTATCGGCTATTCTCTAATGCTGCAAAATATTTGGTGGCTGCAGGTGTAACACTGAAATCTGTATCCTAGCTGTTTCACGTGACACGTGTATCGTCGTCCGCTACAGTCAATCAAGAAACCACAAATAAGAAATATCTGGAATCAAAGTATTAATAATTCGACAGATCATAAAACCTCATGGGCTATGCAGTCGAGCTGGTTCACCGCAATCGGGACGCGTCCTTTTGGCATTGGATGACACTACATATTGGTGACCCCAAAGTGATGACGTGGCTCGCTGCCTTCCTCTACTCTACACCCATTGTAGATGGCTTCCCAAGCAAAGTGACCCCACCTCAAACCAATGCAGGAGAGAAGCCTTAGACTCATTTGCAATATAAAAAATATTAGAAAACACAAATAAGAAATATTTGGAATCAATGGATTAATTAGTCAACTGACCAAAACTGCTAATGGGCTGCGTAGTAGAGCCGGTTAGCCGCAGACAGGACGCGTCCTTTTGATATCGGATGACGTTGCAAATGTGTAGCATATATTGCGCAACTGTGCTATAAAAGTCTGATCTCATATCGAAGATGTTAATCAGCTAAGTTTAAATAGTAAAATTTAAACACAAAACCAGTTCAGTCAAATTTACTGCTATAAGTTACCCTCCAAAGCCTGTTCATACAAGATGGAGATCGGGGAAGCTAAAGTTAAATGCTACTTTACATGCAAAAAGAATCAACCTGAAGTGAAAGCGATTGTGAACGTTTTGAAGGGTCAGGTGTTCTGGTAACTCAAGCAAAAGTTAGTTCAAGCGTCAGGTTTAACTGGTCAACTCCTTAAAATCAAAATACTACAACATTATCATAATTTTACTGTTTATCCCGTCGACTTGGTGATTAGCTTGCAGTGTTAGCGTTTATCGCAATACTTGAAGACTTATTTCGCAATAGCACAGTTTTGGTTTGTAAATTTCGTTGAGAATTTGTGTGGTTTCGTTTATTAAATGTTTGTTTGAATATAAAATTGTGAAAAAGTCTCAAAAAATATCCTTTATTCAGTTCAAGGTTTGTTAGGTCAGTAATTCCAATTTTTTTGAGCTTTTAAGTCAATTTCTTTAATTCAGGTCAATAAAAACTTGTCCTAGTTATTAGTTTTTAACAAGCATGCAACCAAGGTTTTGCTATATAGGGGAAAAAAGGGCTTGAACTACAAAAATTAAATTTTTTATACAAACATTGTGTAGTTTAGGCGGCGTCCTGAACAAACTGATAAAATTTCAGCGTATCACAAACGGAAGCCTGAAGGGCAAAACCTCCAAACGATAGCCGATTTTGTAATTTTTTGGCAAAAATAGCCATATTGACTGCAGTTGGATCATACACTTGCACGTTTTTGGAGCCATTTGAAAAATTACTTGCTAGATTCGGTAGTCAAATTGCTCAGCTTCTTCACTTCCTTACTTGCTAGGCTGTTTGAATAGGTTTAAACGCTAGTGTTTTGTGTTTAAATTTTCTGATTGACTTTTGCTAGAGGTGAACTAAAGCGCCTTATTACCTAGCACCTCTGGTTATCGACTGGTTTTCAGTAGGTTATGGTTAATTTTTAGGCCGAAAAAAGTACTGAGAATGATCAAAACAAGCCATCTTACGAATACGAAACTATTTTAACCATTTTTGACAAATTTTGACCTTCCTCTTCCTATTATGGCAACCCCAACTTTGGTAATGTTTTACTTTATCTTCATTACCTATTAATTCTGAGATTTTAACCCATCTAGCTTCAACCGCTCAAAATATTAGAGCTCTCGTTGAAGTCAGAATATGAGAACTCCCTTAACGAAACACTCTCGATTTCAGGCGGCCTCTAGTCTTTCGTTTTTGATATCCGTAATCGAACAAAGTTTGATTTATCTGCAAGAAATGGGGTCAGTATGTGTTCAACAACAACAACTATTTTCATCCATAATGTTAGTTACCGAGATATATTATAATACCAATTTAAATTTGTCCTTTTGCCAGTTTTCAACATAAAAAATTGCTGTCACAAGACCTGGCGCCAACAAAATTTTTCGCACAAACTCTTTAAACAGGGATGTGGAAGCGGTAATTTTTGAATCCCTTCCGCTTCCACCCTCAGAGCATCCGCTTCCACCACTCGATGACCTAATTTTGCTTATAATTTTTTGACTTTAAATTTTTTGGGTAAAAATTTTTTCCAGATAAGTAAAAATAAAAACAGCTTTGTTATCATCATCTTAAAAACATCATATAGAACCAAATTATGTAATATAATTGTATTCATTGTTTTGTCATCGCAAGGATCTGCGCGTGGTCGTAGTCAGGAATTCGGATTTGGAGCACCCCTGAAGCGAAAAGTCCAATGAATCACATGGTCGTTATGTTTCAGCTGATGCAAATTTCTCTGAATGTTCACCCAGAAGTTTAAAATAATGAGCGATTATTTGGGGTCTTGGGACGGATTTCCAAGCGCTTGGGATAATAACTTATTTTAACTGCATCTGCGCTGTTAATCTTTACTTGAACATAATTGCAGTTGGTAGCCCTGGGGCAAAGCTTCCACATTTGCAGATTTTTGTGTTTTTTTTTTTTGGTAACTTATTGTCTGTGCATGTGGTTGGCTCCAAAATTTTGCTAGCAACGCGTGAATTTTTAGGAAAGCAAAATAAAAACAGAAATAAACATTGAAAGAATTATGAGGTTATACACTGTACCATATTAGCATAATTCTAGTCGCAAACGGTAGTTAGCAATAATTACGACAAGCATTAGAACACCATGTTTAAAAGTCACGCAACATTAAACTTAGTTTGAGGGACGTTTTGATGCTCTCCTCTGTTTTCTTTAGAAAAATATATTGTTGCAGAGAAAAAAATTAAAATGCTGAAGTTAAAAACTTTGTTTATGTTGGTAAGCGAGTAAGGCCCCCCAAAATGGGCAAAGCCCCATTTAAAAGTATTTTTGAGAAACTTTTAAAATTTTAGGTCTACAATAGAGAATTGTGAACAGTTATAATTTTAAAAATGAGTTGGTTAGCCACATGGTTTATTTTTGAGTTGATAGGGGTGGGGCTGCCCCAGATCTAAATGAACCAAAAGCTTTTAAAAATGTTTCTTTGCTAATGATGATCGATCAAACATTCACTTTCCGTCGCATTATTTTTTAAAAATTGCACTACATTCAAGTTTTGACGTTCGATATAAATGGCAAAAGTGGAAGCGGTACCCTTTTACCGCTTCCATCTTCCGCTTCTGCATCCCTGTCTTCAACAGCATCACTCATACTGAGCCAAATTTTAGCTTTCCAAAGCCAGCCGTTTTGGGTTACAAGCGAATTATTAAATTTTTGACAAAAAAATGACTGTTTTTACCGGGTTTTTGTTTTTCTATCAAGATCACGCAAACTACAATTTTCAAAATTGGCATAGTTGGTGCTTTTATTTATTCCCATGTTGTGCCCAAAATTCAACTTTCTAAGTTTAACTGTTGTTTGGTTATATAAGCAAATCAATAAGATTCGATGCTCTTCTATCAAAAATGGCCAAGCAAAAACAAAGTCCTAATGGCGCGCGCGAATCCCATGCAATTAAAAATATATTGCACACTAAAGTATTATATGCTATTAAATTTATATTCTTCATCACGTAAAGAAGGGGGGCGAAGAAATTTGATCCTTTTTAAGGAAAATTAGTAGTGTAATTGTTGGTGTTACTGTTGTAACAGGGTGGCCCACTTAAAAGTAGCGCGGAAAATGTTGTAGAGAAGAGGAACATTCTTTTATTGTTTAAATTTACTGTAGCATTGTTTAAATAATCTGTAGTGTTACAAAAAATTCTGGATGTGCTCTCCAGTTGAAATCTATGCATCTGTGATGTTATAGACGATGCTAAAAGCGCTCCCAGTTCACATCGATTTAATTTTCTGGGCTACTTTGTATAAGTGTTTTACGATTAAGCATCCTAAACGGCTGGGGGCCTAGCAGCAAATGTTCTCTCATTAATGTTGACGACCAGATGCAAAACCAAGCTGTTAATTGACGTCGTTTTTTCTAATTACTTGGTAACAGCATTCGGCGCTATAATTTATTGTAGGCTTTATTTACCGTGAGGATGTAAAAGCTTCTCCAATTTTGTGGCCCCGCTCCAATCTTTCATTACTGTAAACACAAAAGAAAATTCAGAACTCTAAAAAGATATTGAATAAAATGGCAAGTATTGAACAAATGATAATTTCATGTATACATTTTTTCAATTTGTAATCATCAACAGTCAGACGCAGTAGGCTTACGTTATTCGCTGAGTCCCATATGCTTGCCACTCTGTCTTAAGAGCAAAATCTTGTGAAGGAGTGTGTAATTAGTATTGATAAAAATCAACTTCTAGATAGTGCTCTTTAACTTGCTACAGTAAAATCCTTACATACCTTTTTAAACAGTTTGAGTTATGCTAAGACAAAACAAAGCTCAATGAAATTCGACAGTTGCATTTTTTGCTGACTTGTAAATCTCTACACACCTTTTGACTATCTGGTCATTGCTTATCTATCAAAAATGGCTGAGTATTGAGTAAGAACAACGATTATACAAATGCACGCGTATGCGTTGTGAATTTCTAAAGTAAGGTGTAATAAATACTGTAAAAACTTGGCGTAAACACTGTGTAAAACCTTCTTGCAAAAGCCAGCAATTTTTTGCTTGTCTCATTTTCTTCGGGTATCACCACAAGTGAAACTTTGTGTAAAGTCTGTCAACTCTCCATCACTGTGCATTGAGCAACTATTAGGTTTTGCTGATGAGTAAGTAAACAATAAGCTTATTGCTCGCCAAATACACCAAGAAAAACGAGAAAATGCAAACACAATGAACTAAGTTAATCCTAATGATGTTGGTTTATCAATGCAGTCGCACTTAAACTTATCTTACACGAGGAGGGGCTTTTTTGCCCTCCTTTCAGTTTTTCGTCATAAATCCCTTCATAAAATCGTTTTTTATTGCAAATTGATTTGACTTTACGTCAAATTTATTCGCAAATAACTCCTGAAAATTTTAAGCTGCTAAGGTAAGAAAAGTTTTCCAATTTCGAGGTTTGCCAAAGTCACTTTCCAAAACCAGAGCATTTTCGGTCAGTGTTTAAATTAAGTAACGACATAAGATGTTTTTGTGACGTAACCAACTGGACTTAAACATTTTATGATTCAGAGTTAAAAAACAAACCTATGTACAAAACTTGAACCGCCTGTGACGCCATCGCAAAAATGACGTTACTTTTTAAAAATATGACCGTAACGTCACTATGATGACGTCATCAACTCAAACTAATTTTCCTAAAAAGTTTTGATGAACACCAACGTGCATATCAATTTTGATGTTCCCATGACGTTTGGTTTGTTGGGCATATTTTTGCCTCCCCCCTCCCCAGTGTAAAATGTGTTAGTCAAATACTCCGTGTAAAATATGTTAAATATACATTCATAGAGCCATAATTTTCTGGAGTATTGGCTTGAAAACACAAAAAAAACTGTAAAGTTATGAGTCACGGTGCTTCTTAGATTGTTCACACTTCAAAAAGAAAATAAAAAAGAGCAGTGAATTGATTATAGATGATAAGGACTATGCACTGTAAACCAATGAGCTTCAATATACGAGAAAAACAAACAACAATATTAGATGAAAAGTTAAACTACTATTATCAGCTGCTGTATAACGACATTGGAAAAAATAAAGAACTTTGTAGCAGAGTTCGATTTGGACAGTATTTGCGGTTTCGGATTTTTTATAGTATTTTTGAAGGTAGCAGTACTAAATTCTTTGTTATTACACATCGTGAATGTTTGTACAGAGTATTGACCCTCTAAAGGCATGCATATTTTAAGTAACACATTTCTTCATTCTTGGTAGAAAAAAAGATTCGCTTGAATCATGTCTTTTATGAAGTGCTTGCACATTGTATTGTGTCAATTTTGCAAAACAAATGTTGCAATAGTATTGGTGATTCTAATTTGTAAATTTTTGCCAGTTTATGAAAATGTAAACTTTTGTATAGTTGAGATAGCGGAGGCTATCGAGAGCTATTTGTTTAATAACATTTTGTTCATACGTACTGGGTCGATTTTGTTCATATTACTAGTGTTACCAAAAGCAAACAGCTCGAGAAGACGTAGTTTAGATTTTTCAGGAAGCAGTTATTACAATTGGCTGAATTTGCATGTAGGTGTCGGTAGATTTACAGTTTCAAAATAAGTTTTTAGTTTGCTTTTTACTCTGAGGAATTGAATACATATTCAATGTACAGGGTTGCTGTTGGACAATGGACATAGAGGATTTTTTAGATTTTAGAACATACTTTTGTTCCTTCTACGTTCTGATTCACTGATTCCTGGTTGATCTTCTTCGTCGTCGTCGCATAAAACTGGCAAAAAATTTAAGTATAAAAATTAGAAACACATAATGCACCGCGATTGAAGATTGAAGTGAAAGGATGACAAGACAAAACAAACTTATTTCACCGCTCAGTATAGCTTATTTATTAGAATACGAAGTGCAATTTAGATAGAATACTAAGTACAATAGAACACGAAGTACAAATTAATTAGAATTCCTTCAAGAAGGCGACAAAGAATGATCTTGCGGCAGGGGTCGAAATTAACTTTTTTAACAACGTGCCCGTTGGGCATGTTATAACAAATGCTTACTTGCCAGGGAAAATCTCAACTTGACCGAAACAAGGAGGCACCTGCCACAGTGCATTTTGATGTTGTTTACTGTTGAAAAATTGCGTAATTACTACAGAATTTGCATAATATCGCATTTCGAGAAAATCCCGTTCTTGAGTGCGATTTTTAAATCAGAGTGACGTAATAGATATCTTTTTTTTCTGGATTGCCAATTGCATTGCACGCTTTTTTTCCGAAAATATCACATTGAAACATGCAAAAAAACCAACATCCATTATCGCATCGGAAAATCAACAAAAAATCTTCGATTTTTGCTTGCGGTTAATCCAATTTTTGTCATTATTTTTCTTTTTTTTCTGTTTTGTCATTAGTCACGTTTTAGGCAGAGGTTAGAGAATGTTTTGGCATTGGCTGCGTTGCAATCACAATACGTAATTAAACTAAAGTCTTGCCCTGGCTGAGCTTCAGTTTACGTTGTTCTAGATGACAAAGTTTAGTTTCGAAATTAATCAAAAAAATCTATTATCGGAAACTAGTTGCGAGTTTATCGCATCAAAAAAATTTTAAATTATCGCAAAAAAATCACATTTGTCGTTCTACTCTGCATCGCATCAAAAAAATTATAAATTACCGCAAAAAAATCACATCTGTCGTTCTACTCTGCATCGCATCTCAGTTTTCTTCCGTAACAAATATCGCAGAAGTTATTGATGCGATTGCCATCCCTGCTTTTTTTAATCATTCAAATTACAAAAATTGATTTTTGGAATGTAATCATTTCAGTTGTTGCGTTAACAGTAATTAACGTTGCCTTTCGCAACAAACTTTCAATCGCGAATATCTCGCAAACTGCACCAGCTAAAAAGCTGAACATTTTTGTGTGAAAGTTAGATCTTTAAAAAAATAAAAAGTTGTCGAATTTTCGACCTCGCTTTGTTACGGCACATGTAAGTACTTGTGATAACTGAAAAAGCGACTAGTGCGGCAAGCGTGAGGAAATTTTTCTCTAAAAAAGAATGAAACATTTTGCGCCAAAAGAATTGCAAAGCGTGTCTGAGTATCGAAAAAATCTGCCGGCGATTACAAAGGGTTAATCGCTATTAATGACCATAAGATATTGAAATAATAACGTCTCAGTTACAATACCAGCAAAAAATTGCAATTGTCTTTTTTGCTAAGCCTACTTGCCTCGTAACCTTGCGCGTAAGACCAACTACTAAAGCTTGATCAAACCAATCAGGCTTGCTTTCTTGTTCTTTTTTTTGCCAAGTTTACTCAACATAATAGTCCAGATTATTACAAGGATTGCACAATGTATGTACCAACGCCTGCGTACAGCATAGGATTAAAAATTTTCAGTTTTGACTGAGCACTATCGTTGCTGACAACGAAAAACTGTTGCGCTGCCAAGCAAAAGTGGAAAAAGTTTTGGCATAAAAGATTATGCTTGAAACAGTTTGGCCGAGTCAATAGAAATCAACGCAAATCGAACTTTGTACTTTGTAAAGAAATTATCATCAATTTTTCAGCTGTCCTCCTATAAATAAACATATTGTTCAAAAATTAGTGTGCTTCACTTGCATCCAGCATTTAAACTGTAAAATATTGCATGGGGGGTGCTTTTACAGCCATGACCAGACGCATTTGGAATGCGGCAGCAGTTTGGTGAAGATTTAGAAAAAGTTCAAGGTTTTCTTTCTGTTGAGCGATTTTGCTACCAAATTCGAGTAAAGACCGAGAAAATGAAGGTTCTCAAAGCATTTTGTTAGTAGTATCTTTGGCCTAGAATTTAGAATTTATCGCACTTCTCAAACACTTTTTCGTCGTCTATATCAATAGTGGAGGGCGTGCTAACTTGTGGACGCTTAATCTGGTTGGGGAGACGCTAAATCTTGATGTGGAACACTAAATCTCGATGGGGGACGCTAACTCTCGATTGACACCTTCCTCGCGTCCTCCCTACAATTCAAGTATTGTTTGCATCAAGCTCTAAATTATTAATTATTACTATTAAAAAAAAGTTCGTTTCTATCGGACGTTGCTAAGTTTAAAGAAATGCAAATTAGCTATTTATACAATAGTATGTACGAGTATCACATCAAAAAACTCTTGTGATAAGTTAACTTGTTAGTTTGTATATTCATAGATTTAGACGTACTTCTTCCCATATCCAACAACGACTTTAATTTTGTTTTTTCTTCCCCTGATAATTTGGAACGTCTTCTTTGCTTTTTATCCGTAAAATATGATAAAAAATAATAATTAAGTTTTAAACAGGGACATATCTGTGTTTGAATTTGGTTGAAAGAGCATTCAACTCTATTTATGAAAAACGAAAAAAAGTTGTAAAAAATAAGTTTACCAAAATGACCCCAGCATTGCAATTCTTTCAACTCTTATAGAATGAGAAAGCCCAAGGAAAAAATTTCACACTTTCGTCTTAGAACCCAAATTTCGGCCATCTTGTTTCAAACTAATTGCGCAAGTAATCACTTTTCTAAATTTTTCCTATTTCAAGTCTTGCTGCTAGGTACCAGACTACAGGAGCTAGGTGAGTGCTGAAGAAAAACAGTACAGGTAAAATCTAATTACTAAACCAGTCTTAAACTTGATTACTAAAATAGTATTTAAACAAATTAGCGATGGAATGGCAATACAGAAAAATCCAAGAAAATTGTGCTGATATTTTGTTGTAATGGTACTTGCAGATTACTTACTGTACAATGTATCGTACTACGCATTTAGAATTTCTTCGGCTCGTGTTCCTATTTGTTTTTTCCATCCTGAGGCTGGCATTCTTCTTCCATCTTAGATATTGAGTCAAAAAAGCCTCATGGTGTTAATTTGTTTTAAAATTGTTCGTAATTCGATTGCGGGGGTGTTTGCTGACGTTACCATAAAAAGAGTGCTCAGTGGAGAATTCAGAGCACAATGATACAAACTGCAGTAATCTAGGAGATAGGAAACCTCTTCATCCGGTTTCATCCTCATGGGATCCTTAAGGGTCATCTCTGAGGATCCCGTGAGGGTGAAACAGGTAGTAGAGATTTCCTACCTTATAGATTAGTGCAGTTTGTATCAAAAAAGAAGTGTAATCTGCTTCGGACTAAGAAATCATCAAAAAAATAGCGCATTTGTTAAAAGAAAATCGTGCTTGTTAAACAAGTAGAATAGCAACGTGAAAAAGTGAAAACCATGCGCCCTGCCACTCAGAGCTACTTTAATAAATAATAGGCTTCTCAAAATTTGGATTAGAAAATGAATGGCATTTCTAACTCTGCATTGTATGTGGTACATTGTGTTATGAGTGATGTATGGTTAAGCGTTTGATCGATCTAATTTATAAAATTTTTGTTTTCTGCTAAGTAACAAAAAGTTTTACTAGGAAAAGCAATGCTTACCAGAAGGAAAAATATAGGATACAATCAGAAAGAAATAAATGACCACAAGATATATAAAGGTTGTAGGGTGATTATTTGGTTTTAGGAAAAACATTTGCTAGCAATTTGTCAGAAAAAATGCGTTGGATGCAACCAATCACTTAAATTTAGAACTTTATTTTTTTGCTTGCTAATTTTTAGATTTATATTATTCGTTTGCTTTTTCAGTTTTCACTTAGAAGGTTGGAATTTTTGCAACCTATGTCGGGTTTTCTTGACAAGACACGTACAAGATTTAAAAATCATAGCTTTTACGTTTTTTTTTTGTTGTAAATTTATGTATTTCTTGGTTACCGTTTTTTTTGCTCTACAGGATATATTTTTGCTTGCATGAGCAAGTATCAGGGATGCTTTATTCGTTCTTGTGTGTATAAACCATGCACTCTGCCGCTCTTTAAATACACCAATGCAAAACATCGTTTTGTGTTCTGCTTGCTCGTGTTTCGCCAAGCTCGGCCACAACGGGTAGAATGATTGGCCCCAATGGGAAGTAAACGGAAACACTCAAATGACTTTCCTGAGAACATCATGACGCATTACCTGTTTCGAAATTGAACTGGAAGCCAGCAACATTTTGATTACTAACCAAACAAACGACGCTCTAGGAACTGAGTTATCGCTAACTCATTTGGGCCCACATTGCAGTAATTTCCACGCTCGTGTTAATAACAAGTATTTTTTGAGAAACGTTTCTGAACGAAATACTTGTTAAACGTAAGAGGTCAGCTTTGCTCATGTATGTAAAGCTTTGCAAAATCCGTAACGTCAATCTCGCTCACTAAGTTGCTTCGAGCAATTGCGAAACGCAGCTTGAGTAAAAAAAAAACGTCACATTTTCATGCCAACTTAAAGAAGATTTAAAAGCACTTTTTAAGCCAGAAATGCGGAAGCGGAAGCAGTGGAAGCAGAAGCGAAAGCTGGAAGCGGTATAAGGGTACTGCTACCACTTTGACCTTTCATGTCAAACGCCAAAAACTTGAATGTGGTGAAACTTTTAAGTACACTCTAAACGTAGTGTTTAAATTTGGTGCGTTTTATGCATTTAAATTGGTATAATAACATGTTAAAGTGTACTTTTAAATGCATAAAATGCATTTAAACACCAATTTAAATGCATAAAACACATCAAATTTAAACACTTCGTTGAGAGTGTAGGGAAGAATATATAACGTCTCTTAAACAAAAGTATTATATTATAAAACTTTGAAACATGATGCAGGTTTTATAACAGAGTACCGTTGTTATATTAATAAGGAATATATTAACTGACAAGTTTGACGTCCTTTGTGGTCGACTCCCGGGAAATCATAACGAATTCTACTTCGACTTCCACAGTTCGGCCAAGAGTCTTGTCCAGCTGGGAAATAACTTTGTTAGAGAAGCTGAGGGCTGCCGATGAGAGCTAAAAGCTCGAAACAGCGCTGTCCAGCTCTGTGCATCTTATGACTCGAGCTGCTTAGTAGCTGCAGGGTTGGTGGTTGATCTGGCCACCTAACTGCCAATGGAAGTCGTTATGATTTCCCAGGAGTCAACCACGAAGGACGTCAAACTTGTCGGTTATGATTTCCGTAGTCACACAAGGGGAACACTTGTAGTAGGGATAGCCTATGGCTATCCTTACTGCAATGGTTCAGCGATTTTTTCACTTGTTTATTTTAAGTACCACAAGTGAAAAATCGTTTATTCCCTAGAAACACTCTGCCGCTGTGCAAGCCCTCAAGGTTTTGTCCAGTTCGGCCAAGAGTCTTGTCCAGCTGGGGAATACCTTCAATAAAGAATAAAAAGGTTAAAATTGATTAATATTAAAAACAATTGTGACATGCTGTGTTCTGTTTGTTTCTCGTAATTTTGTAATAAAATAACTACAACAGCTGGGGAATAACTTTGTTAGAGAAGCTGAGGGCTGCCGATGAGAGCTAAAAGCTCGAAACAGCGCTGTCCAGCTCTGTGCAAGGATTATGTTCTTATTTGGTATCTATAACAACAAAATTCTTGCCGTGTTTTTTATTTTGCAATTTTTAAAGGACTCGTTGTTAGCTACGCAGAAATTGGGAGCAAAGCCACATATTGTAAAAGTAAAGTATCTGAAAAATTCTGTGATGGTTGGGGCTTTGCCCCAGGGCTTATTATTACAGCCAAATAAAGACTAATTACACTTCGTAACGGATGTAGTTGAAACACTATTATTACGAGTGCTTTTAAATCCGTCCCTAGACACCAATATATCATCGTTCTTTATTTTAGCATATGCCCATGTAATTGGACGTTTCAATTTTGGGCTGCTCCCAATCAAAATCCTTGCTAAGCATATGCTCAGATCTTTTCGATAACAAACCAATTTCACATTTTGGTTGCAAATTAGATTTTTAGATGATGGTAACACAAACAGTTAAATTTTGACACTCTGGAAAACATTTTGGCTGAAAAATTTTCAAAATAAAAAATTTTAAGCAAAAATTACATCATTAAGTGATGGAAGCGGAAGCGACGGAGGTAGAAGCGGAAGCAATTCAAAAACTGCCGCCTCCTCATTCCTGCTCTAAGCTTGCAAGAAATCTTTTTTGCTCAGAAATAGGTTGGCGAAATGCTGCAACCTTTAACTAAAGCAAATTTTTGCTGAAGATTAACTAAAATAGTCGCCATATTTGCCATTAGACTGCAACGAAAAAAGCGAATTGCATTGCAAACTATTTGCTATATCGACTGATAAAGAAATATTGAGTAGTGCCAGTTGACAAAAATAGCAATACACTTTTTTTTTGTAAAAACAATTTTTAAAATTCGAGGCTCATTTTTGCCTCAAAAATTTAAAAACACACTTAAAGACAATGCCCGCCTCAGCAGCAAAAATACAGTAAATTAAGAACAAACAAAAGAGAATAAATTTTAAGTCACTAAAATAAAGAATCTAAATTTCGTACTGATTCAAAACGATAAAACTTAACAATTTTCTTCTATTTGTAAGAAAAATTGCAACTACTTAAAGATTATACAGTATAGCGTTGCTGCTCTGCGCAAGCAAGTGAGAAATTTTTTGGCAGTTGTTCAAGTTGAAAAAAGCTCGCTGTTCCGCTTTTGCAATTTTACGATGCCGCAAAAAACACTAAAAAAGTCTTGACTCAAGCATACAGAGCAACGAGAATTAAACAGCTTTACAATCCTGGCCGCCAACATTGACATCGATGCTTTCAAAATTAGGAAATAATTAAAACAAATGAGGCTAAAAATTGGCAAAAAATTAAGAACAGCCAGCCTTAACTCAAAATTTACTGGTGCTAAAAAAAGAGTGTATACTTCGATTTGTTCGCTTTCGAAAAATGTTAAAAGTGGATCTTGCTAACTGTTGAAATTTGAGTTTACATTTAAAGAATTGAAGCATGGAAAAAGTTGCTTTTTTTTGCATTGATCCAAAAATATAATTATCATAACATAAATAAAACAGTCAAGTCTTTTGACGTCGTAAGCTTAGAATATTAACCCATTACAGCCCAGAATTATTTTTTCGTAGAAAAAATCTAATTTTGTAAACTGGATGTGCTGTAGCGAAGCAAAATGTGATTTTCAAACTTTTTTCAAAAAATTTTTTGTTTGTCTATCAAAATTTTGCTGGCAACATTTGTTGCCACTGGGATTTAACGATATCAAAGCCTGGAAAAATATAACTCACGAATAATTTTTTGAAGCATTTTATTACCATCACATGAAAACACAATGCTCTGCTTTTCCGTAAATCTTAAGCTTTGTGATACATTTTGAAGCACTGGACATGCAATGGAGCATCACACTTCTCACACTTAACTGAGGATCTTTCTCCACAAACACATCTGGAGTAGCGAGTTGGAAGAGGAACTGGCCAATGGTCTTTTCTGTCGAACCTGATAGTATTGGCAGTTGACTCGCTGTAGCTAGTTTTGGGGCCCGGTATGCTTCTTGGAGTATCACATTGTTTCAGAGCTTGCTGGGCAACCTCTCGTCGAAAGTTAAGAAGCGAAATGGAAGATCCCTTGATGAATTTATACATTATCCAAGCGTTTACCACACAAGCGTCGATTGACCATGAGAAAAATGGCCACCACCATTTCTTGCTTCTTATTCTTATGCGATAGTTGGCCACAAATTGATCGAAAAGGTCTACCCCGCCCATATTGCGGTTGTACGTGTGTACCATTTCGGGCATGGTAACTTCTATTGTCTTCTTCTGTTGCCTTGACCATCTTCGTACTAACTTTGTTGATTCGGTGAGCGTGCAGTTGGAAGCAACGGAAACAACCGAATTGTCGCACCACCTTACTAGCATGTTTTTTCCATCCGATGCATAGGAGAAGGAACCTCTTCCTTTTTTCTCCAATTCCTTTTTTGATTGAAGAGGAGCTTTTTCGCAACGATCAGCCGGTATTGTTCCTGTTCCTCCAATCCCATCTGCTTTCAACCGATCCAGCAAGGAGAGGGATGTGAACCAATCATCAAAGTATAATCTTGATCCCGCTGGTACATCACAGTATTGTGCCAGAGTCAGAACAACGTTTCCTCCGAGACCATAAGACTCTTCTTCCAAATGAGTATCAGATCCGCAGTAGGGTTCAGCATGATATAGATAGCCTGCCGGAGATGCTAACGAAAACAATTTGAACCCAAACCTGATAGGTTTTCCTCTAATGAACTGTTTAGTGCTGTGCTTACCATAATATTTGATCATTGACTCGTCAATGCTGATATTTGGTTGGAGAGGAAGTTGCTTGAAAGTTTCATTGACTGCTTTGAACAAAGGTCGCACTTTGTAGTACCGGTAGGAATTCACCTTGCTGTTGTCGGCCAAGTGCAAAAACTGCACAATTTCGTCAAACCTATTTCTTCTCATTGAAGCAGAAACGAGATCATTATGGACATCTGGTTCAACTGACCAATAAAGCCGACGATAAGGCACGGGGGTATAGCCGGAAAGAATAAGAATTCCTATAAAGGATACCACTTCCTCTATGGTAACAACGAAATCAATTTTTCCGCGTTGTTGAGCATAAATCATAGTTTGCTGTGCTATTTCATTCACCAAATTCTTTGAAAAAAGAGAAAAGAAAGCATCCAATGGAGTGTCGATAGTTCCATTCAAATAACCCACGATGGACAGACCATAACCGCTTGCTGGCTCTGAAAGCTGTTTGGAAGGCAGAATTTTTTACCCCAGTTTCTTGGCGCTCTCTTTTTCCTCTTTGCTGGCTGCTGCTGTGCTTCAGGTGCTGGAACAGTGCAGGTAAGACTAGGCGTTTCTGCCTCAGCATTCAAAATGCGACGAGGTAAATGGATAAAGGTACCTGTTGCCTCATCATCAGACATATCTGAATCTTCATCTGTAATCCCACCTTCATCCGGTGGCAACACGACGACTTCAATTTCGTCGTCTTCGAGTTGAGAATCATCCAACTGATTTCCTCCAGCGCTGACAGAACATCATTCAAAGTAAACCTACAAGGAAAACAACATGTTGGTAATTCAGCTTTCATTTTGAGTAAAATGAACTACTTCTTAGGTTTGATTACCAAACAAAAGCAAAGAAAGGAAGTAAATATTTATATTTGCAGTATTATAAGCCTATAAAACTTCAAAATTTCACAAGGCTTGCAAAAATAAAAAGCCAGAGAAAAGCTGCGTTTATCAGATCAGCGATATTTTCGCATTATTTTACTGTTCCTTGCTTATTTTATTTTGCCATTTATTGGCACGCGTTCCTGACAAAAACCACGCGATAATAAATTGTGCAGAAGCAACAGAAAAGCACGAATCGCCGGTCTGATAAACGTAGCTTATCTTTTATTTATCGAATGCTAACCAAGCATCATATTTTTACGCTAGTTTAGAAGGGTAGTACGAAATAGACATAATGAGCATAGTACGGCAGGCATAGTATACTAATCTATTACCTAAGCCCACCATAGGAGGATTCTACTATGCCTGTTTAGTAATTTTCTTAAAAGGCATAGTAGGCTACTCTTATGGTGGGGTTAGGTAATAGATTAGTATACTGCGCCTATTTCGTACTACCTAGTTTAGAATGCGAATCGTGTATTGCGGGTCCGATAAACGCAGTTAATATCATCGTCAAAACAATCTTGTACAAAAAAGTGGTTGGATATTCCAGCAAGTCTTAAAAATTTATAAATAATCTTTCGCTACATGGGACCAGGCATATGCACAAAAATGATATCATTAATATCCAGTGGCAACAAATGTTGCCACCGTAAAAAATCTGCATAAATCTTCGCCATTACACAAACAAAACTGCAAATTCACTTATATGCCAATAAAAGAAGGATATAGGAATACAATAACTGCTATCTATTTCAATTTTTGTAAAACACATTAGCACAACTTACCTTGAAGTTTGAGCCATCCGAAAATTTTGCGTTTGGATCTCAAGAGTCTCTTTCTGTCGAAAATACTAACGACTGAATTTCAAATCAGCTAGCAGTAAACTGGCTTTCTGACAGCAGAAACTGTCTGGCAAGAGATTTGTGACATAACAATTGAAAAAAATTGGGTTAAGTAGATCGTTTCAGCAAATAAAAAAAGGTTGCCACTGGGCTTTAATGGGTTAACGTATGGCACATCAGTATCTTTTTCGTTTACTACACCTACGCTTGAATGAATTATCTTGTATTCACAGTTATTGTATTTATAACGTGCTAGTATGATGCAGGTTAGTTAACATCTAGCAAAGAAATTCGAGCGAGCAGTTTTGACGCTTTTTGGGCGAGATGATTCGGAAATGGCATTTTGTTTGTTTTTCGTTCGTTAACGCGTTTTAGCGGGTGTGAAAATGACCTTAACGAGCTTGCTAGAGCGTTCTGTAATATGGGCTTTGGGATATTGGCTACAGCAAACTCTTAGCGGTAGTTTAGCAAAGCAATTAAACCTAAATAAAGGTTTCAAAGCTTCTCTTAATAAATTTAAAATTAATTTCGTAAAATCACTTACATTTTTCTTTTAGGTTCTCCAACATTTCGTCCGTCATATCTTCAATTGATATATCTGCTTTAAAACAACAAAGCAAGCTTGTAAAAGTGGCAAAAAACGCGGCTTAATTAGGTTTGGTCTACACCAGGGCTGTGCAGCATTATTTTTCGATGGGCCATATAACCAATTTCAGTCATCTAGCTGGGCCGCCCGAAAAACTTACTTAGGCTTCAACCAATACATAATTTACTCATATCCGGCTGAAGACCAAAAAAAAAGGTTTTCGCGGCAAACTGGTTTTCTTTTCGCCCGAAATATCGGAATTTTGTCCCCATGTTTAGGTGAATACCGAAAATAAAGGTCTTCGCCACGAAATAGTAGCTACACAGAGCTAACAACTGAACAATTCTCAACCAGTACCACAAAGCAAAAAAATGCTTACGTAACGTGCTGTCATAATCAAATTACTGTTTTTTAACTAAGCTACTGAAAAGACACACGAGGTCTACATCATCAAGCATAATTAAACTGTCGGATTAGCATTTTATACTTGATGGTACAAATCAGAGGGTTGACAAGGGCCACACTAAATAGCTTGGCAGACCGGGTTGTGGCCGACGGGCCGTCTGTTGCACACCTCTGGTCTAAACTGTGCGTAAAATAACAAGCGTATCTTCTGTTTATTTTAACCAACTGGTAGCTTGTACGCTAGCAAATCGTTCCACTCGGTACCGATTGTCTATAACACTAAATGAAATCAAAATCAAATCTTTCATTATACTTTTCATCATTCATTCATTATACATTTCATTATACACTATCAGAGTTGGAGTCGAGGACACAAGGCTCGAGGCTAAAGACAAGGCCAAGCACACAAAAAAATCCGAGGCCAAGGCCAAGAACAGGAATGCTCGAGGCCAAGGCCAAGGACCAAGGACACAAATGCAAGTGTTTTCCTAAGAAAAAAGGTTTTAAAATTTTTTTTTTGGTTGATCTCAAAAAAAAAACGGTTTAGAAAAACATTTTTCAGCCGATTTACAAAATTTTAACCATTCAAAAACTAGTGCTGTCCTCAAGCCGAGGACAGGGCAATTTTCGAAGACTTGAGGCTTCGAGGCCAAGGACTTGAAAATGTGCCGTCGAGGACGTCCTCGACGCCAAGGACGTCCTCAAGGACTCCACCTCTGTACACTATCTTTCATTATTCATAATCTGCATTACGTCGAAGCATGTAACGAGTAAATATTGTAGTATTAAAATATATAATACTGTTTATAATACCAGAAACACTATATTCTATTTATAATACTATTTATGCGTGTGCTTGCAATGCTAATAAAATAAAATTACACTTGTCTGTCACGATTTTAAGCGCAATATAGACCGGGCCTTGATAGTTTTGGTCCCGTTTATAAACGGTTGGTTACTTGTTATTGGACACTTGCGATAATCATAAAGAACGTTAAAAAGTACTTGTTTTCTTACGACAAGTCTACACTGTGCGTAAAGTTGTCAGCGTACGAGCGTATCCTTTGTTTATTTTAATCAACTACGCTGGTAAGGTGGTACAACGGGTGTACCGAATTTCTATTTAAGATAAACTAAAAATACGCTCGTACGTTGACGATTATACGCACAGTGTAGAACGGCCTTAATTGGGCCTGGCCTGTATATACTGGGCGTAAAATCGTAGACGTAAGAGCGTATTTTTAGTTTATTTTAAATAGAAATTTGATATGCCCGGCGTTTCATCTTACCAACGTACAAGTTCCCATTTGGTTAACATAAACTATGCTATAAGCTCGTAAGATTACGATTTTTTACGCGCAATCTAGACAGAGCCTAAAGGCCCGGTCTATGCTGTGCGTATAATCGTGAAAGTATGAGCCTATTCTTAGTACATTTTACTCAGAAATTCTGTACGCCGGTAGTACCACCTTACCAGCGTACAACTGCTTGTTGGTTAAAATATACTAAGAATACACTCATACACTCACGATTTTATGCACAGTATAGACCTAGGTCCCGGTCTGTGCTGTGCGTAAAATCGTTAGTGTACGAGCGTATCCTTAGTTTATTTCAAACAGAAATTTGATGCGATCGGCGTATTCACAGTTGCAGTTTGCAGTCATGGAGTAAACACGCAAATTTTGAGCAGAAGCAATTTAACAGAGATCGGCAGCTGCAGCTGTAACGCTTATCAAAACAAAGCAAAAAGTTGAACAGGTCTCAAGCGTTGGCAGTAAAAGATTACGACAAGACCAAATAATTTGACAAAACTGATTATGCTGGTTGAATTATTGCTACCTAAATTCTTAGCAACTACCGGTCTTATTAAAAATGGAAGATATGATCCAAACGTTTGAGAAAATTATTGAACAAAAAGTGACGAAGCGCCTTGACAAATTTAAGGAAACGATTGCTGCTTATCACACAGAGATTTTGTTATTGGATGTAAAATTGCTGATATTTTGTTATTGAAACGATTGCTGCTTATCACACAGAGATTTTGTAATTGGATGTAAAATTTACCAAAAGATGTGAAGCCATAGAAGAAATTCTTGATAATAAAGCTGATGCTAGTAAAGTTGATGAACTAAAAAGTACACTTAACGAAAACGAGGAGAAAATAGATAAAATTGTTGAAAAAAGGCTGACGTCAGCAAACTTGAAGATCTTAAAAAGCGGTGTGATGAACAGGAACAGAAAATTGCCGAATTAACAGATGAAACTAAAAATTATACTGAGGCCATTAAACGTGAACAACTTAGTCGCGATGCTTATAACAAACGATTCAACTTATTAGTGCACGGCTTAGAAGAAAACCCGGATAACGACTGGGAGACTCGTACTCAAACCAATAGCATATTTCGAAACTTTTTAACTGAAGCCCTATAGTTAGAGAAAGCGAATGACTTGAAAGTGGTCGACGTACACAGACTGCCCCAACATCCTCTTAAAACTAATGGTGTCAAAGTCAACCGGCCGATAATATTTAAACTGGCAAACACCAAGGATAAAGTAATGATTATGCAGCGCCTGAAATTTTTGAAAACTTACCATCAGGACCGTGAGAAGGACTCGAAGAGCCAAGTGTTTGTGACTGAACATTTGCCAAACGAGCTTTACCAACAAAAAAAGCAGTTACTTCCTCTTTACAAGGAAGCCCGGCGCAATCAGAAACAGGAAACTTGGATGATTAAAAATGGTGAATACTGTCTCTTAATTGAAGGTAAACGAGCTTTTAAATAAGCTGTGTTTGCCATTGCCCAACTCAGAGATGGCATACTAAGTGTTCTTGTGTTTTGCTTATGTAATACTCATTTTATCACCATATTAGCCCCAATAATAATTGACTTTAATTTTTTAATGAGTAGTAAACATACAGTACTATTCCCTATTCCTTTTTTAACGCTACTACAGGTACACGTGGTATAATTATAACATGACTGGATTGGTCACACTTACTCTTGTACTTAATACTCTTACAATATTCAATGACAGAGTTATTCTTAAGTAATTCTACCGTTAGAATAGAAGACCGGGTTCTGCTTCCTATTAATGAATAGCCAAATTTGCTCAGTCTGCTAGAATTTGATTTTTTGCTATTAATTCAGGGCTCGTGTATTATTGTGTTTCAGTGCCGTTTGCTGACTTTGTGAATTTTGTTTTTTCATGTGCTAATCTTGTTCATGATGAGTCTTGACAATTCTTTCAACCCTACTCAACTTGACTGCTCTCCTGCAATCAATGGCACGGCGTTTGATACTTCGAATGACGGGGATCAACTCGACTTTGTCTGTCCGAGTCAAACAGCCACAAATATTTTTGTTGATTAGTTCGACTTGTGCGACAGCTTGTTCGGCTCACTAACAAAAAACATTAAAAAATGCAAGTATCGTGATGCTAATTTTACCTTTAACGATTTTAACGACCGTGATACCTTGATGCTACTACATGTGAATGCGACATCTTTGCATAAAAATTTCGACTCCCTTTCTGATTTTTTAGAACCTCTAAAACATAAACCTCATGTTATATGTATCTCAGAATTCCAAATTATATCTCAACCCCTTCTAAATCTTGGCCTTGAAAATTACAGCTTTGCTCACGTTAGTCCTGTAATTAATAGGGTTGGCGGTGTGGCAGTGTATGTTCATGATGATACGAGTTTTAGAATAAGCCGAAACCAATTTGCACTCGTAAATTCTGAATCTATATGGATACATTTAAACAATAATATGGGCTGGATCTTTACCATTGGCATTGTTTACCGTCACCCTGATGCTTCTAAGGTTGACAATTTTATCGAAGATTTGTTAACTTGTATAACTGAATTATGTTCAAGTAATGAAACCTTTTTCGTTCTTGGTGGTATTAACATCAACATATCTTCCGTTCACCGATCAACCGCTGCTAATCGTTATATAAACATGTTACTAAGTCATGGTGTTCTACCGCTTATCACATTGCCAACCAGAGTCACTGACGTTAGTGCCACAATAATTGACCACGTTTTAACGAATGACATTAAGCATAGTCTTGAACCCGGAGTAATACAAACGCAAGTTATAAGTGACCACTACCCGCTTTACTGCCAAATAGACAATGTGCCTACCTACAAAAAAGCTGAAGAATCATTTGGTTATTATCGCGACAAATCAAAATTTGACAGCGGCACGTTTAACGAAGACTTAAATCAAACTCTGGCCAATTATTTCTCAAGTGTCCCTAACCATACTCTCTAAACAATTTTAATGAAATGTTTAATGAATTCTACAGACTAATATCTAAAACTATTGGTCAACAGGCTCCATTAAAAAGGTGTTCAAGAAGGCAAAGAAAATTGCTTAAAAAACCTTGGATTACTAAAGGAACTCTCACATCAATTAAGAAGAAGAATTTCATGTTTAAAACCCATTTTCTGTACGGTAATGCAAGTCAAAAATTGTTTTTCAAACGGTACTCCAACAAGCTTACTAAAATAAAAGCAATGTCTAAACGTTCCTATTTTAAATCTAAATTGCAAAATCACCAAGGTGACACAAAAAAGACATGGGAAATTCTGCGAAAATTACTTCCTGCGACGGGAAAAACATCTAAAGTACCTACTACTAGTTCCCAAATCAATGAAATATGCGGTAACTGTAGCGTAACAGATAAATGGGAAGAATTTAATAACTTTTTTACACTATTGGTAAAAAATTAGCCAACAACATTTCATTGCAATCTAACGAACCTTTTAAAAATTTTTTTAAAAAAGCGCACAGCTTCATCTTTTTTTCTTGAGCCTCCGACTGTTAATGAAATCGTGGAACTCATCTGTTCCCTTAATGTGAACAAAGCTGTCGGCAGTGACAATATTCCTGCTTTCTTCTTTAAAACAGCCCTTTTTGTAATTGCCAACTATCTTTGTGTGTTTGTCAAATTTTCCTTCGAAAATGGTGTTTTTCCTGAAGCTTGTAAAATAGCAAAAATTGTCGTCATTCACAAAAATGGTAACAAAAGCAATCCCAGCAAGTACAGGCCGATTTCTATCCTTACTTGTTTTTCAAAAATCTTTGAGAGCATGCTATATAAACGATTCGTTTGTTTTTTTGATAAACATAAGATCCTAATTTCGGAGCAGTACGGCTTTCGAAAGAATATTTCAACTTCACACGCTCTATTAGACATTGTCACTACTACTTATGACAATATCCATAAAAAACATTGCAGTGGAGCGATATTTCTTGATTTAAATAAGGCTTTTGACACTGTTTGTCACAGGACCCTACTATGTAAGCTCGACCATTACGGAATACGTGGCTCCCCGCTAAATCTTATCAACTCTTATCTTGAAAGAGAACAATTCGTTAATTGGTGTTAACTCTAAAACACAACGGAATAATTTTGGAGTCCCACAAGGAAGTACATTAGGCCCCTTTTTATTTCTGATATATATTAACAACATGCCCACGGCTATTGAAACCCCACCAAGGCTATTTGCTGATGATACTTGCCTAATAATTAACCATGAAAATGTACGCACTTTGCAGGATAAAATGAATATGGAACTAAAAAAACTTCATAATTGGTGTAATGCCAATAAACTAACTATAAACCCATCAAAATCTACCGCAATCCTAATCTCCCCAAAACTAAGCACCCAAATTACTAACGTCAATATCACAATTGATAATTCCATGATAACAATCTCAGGAACTGCTAAATATTTAGGAGTTATGATCGATTCCAAACTGAATTTTCAGAACCATATAAAAATCATCGAAAGCAAATTATCTAGAGGCGTCGGAATACTATATAGATTGAAAGCCGCGCTGCCTCTGGAGGCATTATGTAAAATTTATTTCGCACTATTTCACCCTCACCTTCTTTATGGATTGGTCGTATGGGGGTCTACGTTTCCTACCTATATGAGCAAATTAGAAAGTCTTCAAAATAAAGCTGTTAAGATTATAGGTGTTGGTACTACCAGAGAAAGCCCAACTCCATTTCACAGTCAACTAAAAATCTTGAAACTTACTGATTTGTATAAATTTGAAATTGCCAAACTAGTTCATGATTTTTTACATGACAAACTGCCATCCTCTTCCGTATTTTCTCATCTTTTCCAAAAATCCTTGCAAATTTCCCATCGCTTTACCAGATCCGTTCAAACAAAAACAAATTGCATATTTCTCTTTATCGCACTAACCGCTTGCAACGTAGCATCAGGTATCAGCAGGCGCGTAGCCAGGATTTGGAAAAGGGGGGGCTATTTTGAAGGAGTGAGAAGTGTGCAAACGACCTTGACTCGAATTTTCATTGACTTTGAATCAGTTTCAGACGGTTTGTCCGAAATTTGAGACGAAGAGTCTCGGAAAAATCGGAAATTCAAAGGTTTTTTCCGCCTAAAATTAGGTGATCTCCAAAAAAAAAAAGGTCTTCGCCAAAATTCAGGGCGATTTTTCTTCCAAAATTTCGCAAGTTCAAACGTTTCAGGGGGGGCTCTTTTCGTATGGGGGGGCTATTTTCCATTTTTTACAGAAAATCGGCCTCAAAAGCACAAAAAACATGCGATTTTGCATACTTCACAAGCCAATGGGGGGGGCTCGAGCCCCCCCCCCGCCCCCCCCCCCCTGGCTACGCTACTGGGTATCAGGGTGTTTTCGTGTGGAACTCAATACCATGGAAATACAAAATCTTCCCAAACATTCCTTTAAAGTCAAACTCAAAGAATATCTTTTACAATTGCACATCTGATTATGAGCTTGACCACTTGTAGTCGCATTTTACTCGAGCAATTGATAGACTTAAAGTTCTTAAAACGAAAAAATAGCATTTTTTTTTGTTTTTTGACGTTCAACAATTCTCTTCTAATTGCGGACATATAGGGTGGCTGCTTTGACTCGATGACCGACGAGGTCTTTTCGTAGTCTCCCTGTCACCGAATTACCTAAATTTTTTAAGCTGCTTTTTTACTAATTGTTTGTTTTTGCTTTTTCGAGATGATATTAATTGAAACTGTGTTGTAGTCGCGACAAAATAAACAATGTCAATGTTAATGTTAATATTACCAGAGGTGGAGTCGAGGACACAAGGCTCGAGGCCAAGGCCAAGGCCAAGGACACAAAAAAAATCCGAGGCCAAGGCCATGGCCAAGGACAGCCTTTCCGAGGACAGACACTCTCGAGGCCAAGGACAGGAATGCTCGAGGCCAAGGCCAAGGACCAAGGACACAAGCGCAAGTGCTCTCCAAAAAAAAAATGTCTTCACAAAAATTTTTCAGGCGATCTCAAAAAAAAAAAAGTCTTCACAAAAATTTTTCAAGCGATCTCCACAAAAATACGTTTTCTAAAAAATTTTTCAAGCGCTCCGCAAAACTTCAACAATTCAAAAAAAAAATAGTGCTGTCCTCGAGCCGAGGACAGGCCAATTTTCGAGGACTTGAGGCCTCGAGGCCAAGGACTTGACCTTCGAGGCCAAGGCCAAGGACTTCAAAATGTGTCCTCGAGGACTCCACCTCTGAATATTACCTTACCAGTGTACAACTGACAGTTGGTTAAAATAAACCAGTACGCTCACAATTTTATGTACAGTGTAAACCAGCCATGAAGTTGTACTTTAATTCATCATTTCTGGCAATTTTTGGTAGGCTAATTTGTCAACTCTTGTACAGTACTTGGAGTGTAATCATTAAATTTGGGATTTTGAAGTTGGCTCACCAAAAACGGGCAATATTGCTAATTTTTTAATTAAAGAGTCTACGCAATTTAATTCTTGCAAATAACTTCCGATTTTAACAAATTAGTTCTTCCAAACGGCTCTAAAAACGTGCAAAATGTGATCCAAGTAGCGTTAAACTGGATAGTTTTTCCGAAAAATTACAAAAATTGCTCAGCAGCTTGGAGCTTTGCGGCCAGACCTTTGTATGGATGCGTTTAGTTCGCACTTGTTTGCAGATGAATATACTATGAAACTTTCTCATTCTGAAACAAAGACTTGAAACAAGAAAAATTTTAATTGAGACAAAAGTTTTATGATTAAAATGTAGTTGGTTTTTATATATCGTCACCCTAATAAAAAAAAGGTCCAAGTCATTTTTTTTGAGTTTTGAAAAAAACGAAAAAAACTTACTCATTGTTTAGTGAAAGAACGTATCCGTTACCAAAATTTGGCAAAAATGCATCAAAATGATTATGATCTATGTGATTTTGCTTGAAAACATCCCGCTCGATGGCAAAGTGACTTAGGCAAAAAAAATATTAATTTTATCGTGAAAAGCATTACTATTATTCAGAGGTGGAGTCCTTGGTGACGTCCTCGAGAACACATTTTGAAGTCGTGGACTAGAAGGTAAAGTCCATGGCCTTGGCCTCAAGCCTACAAATAATACTCGAAAATACACTGTTTGCAGTTGAGGGCAGCACTATTTTTAATTTGTAAAAAATGGGCCAAGGTCATGACCTTATTTATTTCTTCGCCTTGGAGAACGCGCCGAAGACCTCGCGTTAAATTTATGAAGACTTTTTTTTTTTTGAAAACACTTGCGCGTTGTGTCCTTGGCCTCGAGAGGGTCGGACCTTGGTCTCAGATTGTTTTGTGTCCTTGACCTTGAGCCTTGTGTCTTCGACTCCACCTCTACTACTATTTCTTTAACCTTCCCTTGAATGGTTAAAGACTAGGCTTAACTAGTGCAGAGATAAACCGCAAAGAGGAACAAATTTTCACGTTTGGTTTGTTGTATTTTCTTTCATACAGCAAAATCGTTTCAAATATTTTTGAGTACTTCACATCTTCTGAAGACAACTAAATTATAGAAATAAATTAATACTGGAATTCTTTTTTATGAATGCAATGGAACTGCAGCGATTAATTTTTATCCTGCTGTTGACCATAGACGTAGCCAGAATTCTAGATTGGAGGGGCCCAAACCACGAATCACATGCAATGAAGTCATCAGAAATTTTCGAAAGAGAAAATTTTTGTGAAATAAGATATCGTAGATCTTTTTGTGCAACAAAAAAGATGAGAAGCTGAGGCTTGGTTTCCAAAAGTTAAAAAATGAAAATATCTAAATTTGGAGACGTGCTGAGTAAACTAGTACAACTCAATCGTTTCAAAGACGGGGGTCTGGGGGCGGAGCTCCCAGCTTCCGGAAGCTTTGGAGCTCTGGGGGCGAAACCCCCAGCCGCTGGGAAATTTTGGAAAAAAAAAGCTTTTTTAATGACATTGGATCACATTTCGCAAGTGTTCAGAGCCATTTCAAAGAACTAAATTTTTAACATTTGGAAGCCAGATGAAAAAATTAAATTTTCAATCCTCTTCTTATTTGCAATTTAAGTCCAAAATACGTTTAAAATCTTGCATTTTGAGATTAAATTTTGTGATTTGGCCCAAGTAGAAAGAAGTATGAGGCTTATTGCCTCGTGCTATATTTTAGTGGTAAATAATAATCCACTCGAAAAAATTCCTAGGAGGTTTTTGTTTTGTCATGAAAATAACCAATTGCGGGAGTGCATATGGGCAAAGGTGTAGCCAGGATTTTTGATTGGGGGAGACCAAATCACAAGTAATGACGTCTTCAGAAATTTTAATTTTTGAATGAGGAAGTTTTTGTGCGACAAAAATAGAGTAGATTGAAAGATCAAAAGCCGTGGCCTGTGTGTTTGCACGTAACCAGGATTTTGCTATAGGGAGAGGACTTAAACTAAGAATAAAAAGTGTAAATTGGGAGATGTGTTGAGTAAACTGGTGTAACTCAAGTCCATCGCAGAGGGGGATCTGAGGGTGTACAATTACTGTACAATTTTTCGTAACTTTTTGTAAAAAAAACTAGCTATTTTAATGCCATTGGATCATAATTCGCACGTGTTTAGTGCCATTTGAAAGAACTAGATATTTAATATTTGAAAACTCATTGAAAAATTAAATTGTTTAAGCCTTTTTTTACACACAATTTAAGTCCAAAACACGTTCAAAATCTTGCATTTTGGTGATAAATTTTGTAAGTGATTGAGCCTAGGTAGGGTAAATTAAGGTACATTGCCTCATGCAATATTTCAGCAGTAAACAATAATCCACTCGAAGATTTTCCTTCGAGATTTTTGTTTTTTCATAAAAATAACCAGTAGTAGGAGTACATGTACGAGTAAATGTATTATTGAATTTGAATTTGAAGGGGCCCAGGCCCCCTCAATTCAGATTTTATAATTTGTCAAGAAGCATTTCCCATAGCTAATTTTTTTTCAAAAGTATTTTGTCGCTTAAAAACTAACGAGATGGAAGTATATTGTTATTTAAAAATAGTGCAATGGATGGTTACTACTACTAACCATATTATTGCCCTGCCTGGATCTATATTGCGCGAGGCCCTTGGCACTTTGGAGATTTTCACAACTTTTTCTGCCTAATATAAATGATTACCAAAAAATGTCTCACCATCTGAGCGCGGATCCCCTGGTGCCATGGTGATGTGGCCCTAGTTATTGCATTACGTCCATAAAAAGATTAGATAAGGGTTTGAGATAGCAAATTTTGGGACAAAAGCTCTCAAATTCTCCCGAGTTATACATTTATATTGGTTGGCGAAAATTGAATTAAGGGGGGCCAGAGGCCCCTGACCGTCAATATTATTCACAAATGCTAAAAGAAAGCGTTGTACGCGAAAAATGCTAAAAAAAACTGAAACTGAAGAAACAATAGGCTTTTGGCCACATTTTTGTCATAGATAACATTTCAATTGGGGCGGGATCCCCAGACCTCCTGGCAACGCCTATGGCCAGGGTGTCCAGGTCCCCTCAATTCAAATTCAATAACTTGCTCAATGTGCGTTTCCCCCGCTTATTTTTTTCAAAAGTGTTTTTTCGCGTAAAAACAGGCGAGGTGGAGGTGAATGGTTGTTGAGAAATGGTACAATAGAATAATGGTTATGCTCTCTAACCGTGTTATTGCCGGGCTGGATCTATATTGCGAGAGTGCTTGGCAATTTGGAGATTTTTTGCGACATCTTCCTGCTTAATACAGGTAAAGGCCCAAAAAAAGTCTTTCCATCTGAGCATGGAGCCCCTGGCACTCTGCCTTATGGTAAATCCGGCCCTGTTTTTGCATTAATTTCATAAAAAGCTTAAATGAGGGCCTGATGTAGCCTTTTAGGACAAAAACCCTTAACTTCACCCGGATTGTACAGTACATTTAAATTTTGGTAAAAATTAAATTGATAAAACGCGGGCCCTCTGGTAGTCAATATTGTTGTTACTTACTGTTGTAAGCGAAAAATGCTAAAAGAAACTGAAGAAACAATAAGATTTTTTGTCATATTTTTATCATTGCTGGCATTTCAATTGGAGTGACTTCGGCCCCCTACTGGCTACGTTTATGCTGTTGACTCTTAGTATATAACAAACTGCCGAAAAGTACTTTTACTTTCTAAAAGTAACATAGTTACAGTTACTCGGGGAAAAAGTAACTAAGTTACTGTATACAGCTACAGTTTTGAAAAAGAAAATAATTACCGTTACGGTTACAGTTACTTTGATTAACAAAATTTTGATCCTGATACAGCAAGTGCTTACTGCTCAGGACGGTCTTTTTTTTTTCTTTATCGATATTAGGGCATTGCAGCTTGCGGTTTTTGCAACGCTTGATTGACTAGTGATGGTGTAGTGGTAAGAGCGTTCACCTTGTAGTCGGTAGACTGGGGTTCATTCCCTTGTTGAGCCATACCAAAAAACTTAAAAAATTGGTAGTGACAGCTTCCCTGCTTGACGTTCAGCATTAGAGGGACAGTGTGAAGATTTAGCCTAGGTGTGGTTGACATAGGTGGTAGCGACTCGAACACCGTATGTTCATTTTACTGTCTCCTGGCCAAGGCAACTTGGCAAATAAATCAGTGAAACTGAAACTGATGTAATCGCCTGATGATGACCGAGTGTTTGTGTGCGTCTAGCAATTGGCTTGCGCAGAGCATACAGTTAAAATAATTACCAAACGTAGACGGCATGCGTGTGCTGTCACTAAAAAAAAGTAACTGTAACTAGAAAACTTTTACATGTATAATTTTGCAACTAGGTACCAATTTCGTTATAGTTTCAAAAAAGTAACTAAGTTACCGTTACAGTTACTCAAAAAGTAACTAGTTGCAGCGACTAGTGACAAAAGTAACTAGTTACTGCCCACCTCTGGTCGAGCAACCGTGCTATTTTCAAAAAAAACTTTTCTGTTTTCAAAGAATTTCTTTTTTCTTACAGTTAGTGTAGTTTTTGGATGCCTAAGTCAGCATCGACTGACATAGCCTAATCATAAAATGGCCTAAGTCAATATCAAATGACATAGGCTAATCATAAAATTGCCCAAGTCCGTCTCTGGACTCAGACATTTTCATTATAAAAGCATAAAGCGCCCTCTGGTGGCGATTTTTGAAATCTGAAAAGTTCGCAAGGTGCGCCTTTCCACACTGATCATTTTGGTATGAATAACTCATTTTGCCCAAAAATCGACTTAGACATTTATATTATTAGACTGACGATATTTGATTTTGACAATATTTTGGGTTCGACAAATCCTAACAGAAAAGTGCGAGGGTTCGTCGGTTCACAAAAGGTTAAGAAACACTGGTTTAGAGGGAGAGCATTTGTGCCATGTCTTTTTCATAGCATATGTACTATATCTTAAAAAGCTGCTATGACATTGTAACACATTTGGGCAAATAACAAACGCTTTTTAGATTTAGTCAATTTATGCACATCATTCTCAGGTAAAAAAACAAACAAACAAACAAACAAAAAAACAACGTGTCAATGTTTCGCCAGCAGAAATGTTTAACGCAAAATTTTTAACAAAAAAGTGAAAAGAGCGTCAGCATAATAGACGCTTTGATCATGTAGTGATCGTATATGTGGCTGAGGCCGAAAAGTAAATTTACTTACTTATTTACTATATCCACTCTACTACTGATCGGTTCAAAAGCCGAGTAGCACATAAAGATGAACAAACGATTCTAATAGAATCATTAGAATAGATTGATTATGACTGAAGTTTAGTTGAAACACTATGGAGCAATTCATAACTTTTGGCTGTATTTGGTTTATTTTTTAATTTAAAGTGAAATTTAGAATGTGACTGTGATAACTGCGAGTTTATAGTACAAAATTCAAATAATAAACTTTTAAATTTAAAACAAGTATCTGCAAATTGGTGACAAAAACCTTTATCCATCATCTCTTTCAGCTTTTGTTTCATATTTCCAACTGCAAAATAAACAATAAAATGATGGTTTTATTCAGAGATGGCAATCGCATCGAAAGTCGCATTGCACGTTTTTTCTTAAAATATCGCATGGAAACACGTAAAAGAAGGACATCCTTTTCCATCCATTATCACATCACAGAATTTGACAAACCAATCTGCAGCTTTTACGATTATTCCAATCTTTGGTCATAGCTTCAGTTGTTTTGTTTTTTTTTTGTTTTGCTATTAGATATCCAAAGTCTGGCTCGTCTTGTACAAGGTGAGCGGAAAGTAACTCACTATTTTAAATTTTAAAAAATTATACGTTATTGATTTATACCACAATATTTTCTGGAAAGGTAGGCAGGCATAAATGATAAGTTTTCTCTAAAATTCAATGTGTGCTCTACAATCCACATCCACCAGCTCCGTATCTACAATTCTATGTTTGCTCTGAATTCTTTTGTGAACTTTTAATTCAGTCCAGGCATGGCATGTACACTCTTTCTTTTTATAAGAACCAGAAAATTTTGAGCTGAAACTGGCTGATCTTACGGTTTTACCAATTCTCAGCCTCGTTTGTTCTTAATTTGTTCTTAGGTTTTAAGGACATCAATGTCTATTTTAGCGACCATGTTTGTAAATTTGTGTTATTGCCAAAGCTCTGTCTGCTTGAGCAACCGCTTTTTTTGCCGCTTTTGTAACAACGCTAAATTGCATAAGCGAAAAAGCGAGCTTTTTCAATTTGAACCAGCAACAAAACACTGTTATTTGCCTTCTCAGTGCACAACAGCACTTGTTAATTTTCGAATTGTCGCAATTTGCTGCAAATACTAGAAAATCATTAAAACTTCATCGCTTTTAATAAGTACAAAATCTACCTACTTTTTTGATTTGATTTTTTTTGTTTGTTCCTTTTTTTGTTGCTGTTACGGCTTGCATGGTTTTTAAGTTATATGTTATAAGTAGGGCAAGTTTTTGCAATAAAGTCGAGTTTTTGGTAGTAAGCTTGAATGACGTGCTTTTTTGCAAGAACTCTGGATACAAAAATTAAGTTTCGTGTTTTTAATTTGAAAGGTCAATAAAAAGTCAATTTTTTACCGTTAGGCCAATTTTTGTTTTTTATAGGTCAATAAAGTCAATTTTGTATAGTTATCATTATCATCAGCATTATTATTTAAAATTTCCTTTTAGTATTGGTGCGAAAAGGTGACAATTTATAAGTTTATTTACACGTTCTTTACTTTGTTTTGCAATGTCAACTACTTGTTACACGGTAGTGGTGCAGATTACCATATCTGTCGCAATCAAAGGATGGTAATGCAATAGTTAAATTTGGATAATAAAACATGCGAGTATGTTGCAATTGAATGGTTGCTTGTGACTTGTGCATCTTGTGGCTAGTTTAGCAGGAACAATATTGTTTAAGTTTTTTTTGCGAAAAATGATTGCAGTGTAGCGCAGACAGGCATCTAGGTTGGTACTTCAGAAACAAAGAAGCATCTGCGTTGTTAGTTTGGACTAACATTTTATTATTTAGTCTGCTATATAGTGAATAAAAGTAAAGAAGTGATTTATAGTTTATTTAAGCAAGTGCAGTCTGCAAGCTAACTAAGACCATACGTTTGCATAAGGTCTCACTAACAAAAACTTCTAGGATAACTAAATGCTGGGACTGCCAATTTTTGGTAGCTTTGGCTTTCACAGCGCAAAATGCAAGAGGCACCTTTATTCCAAATCGATGTAGTTTACTTGTTAAACGGAACTAAATAAACAAGGATTTTTTGGTCTTTGATTTTTTAGGAAGAGGAAAACAGCTCCTTTTCAGGTTTTTGTGCAAATGCAGCCAAACAGGCGATAGTTTACTGTGAATTCAACTGTCAAACCGGTGAAGTAACACATTAAAAAAATTTGTGGTACCAGTACTTCAAGAAGTGCTCGATAACACGTCAGAGCCAATGTTCCCTCTAATTTTTTGTTCTCTCTGTGTGCAGATGTTTTGGCGTGTGCGCACATTTTTTGGGAGTTCTACCGGAATTTTGTGTCCGAAACTAAGCGCTTTTTGTGTCTGAAAACAGGTGAAGATCAAAAAAAAAAGGTCTTCAAGAAAAAAAGATAAAAAACTTTCGAAACAGTTTGTTTCACAGATCATCAGGGGTATCAACGTGTTTCAATTTTAAATCAGTTTTAACCAGTGTTTCCTCTAAGCTGTGAGCGTGTGCGCAAGCACACAGACTTCAGCGACTGCGCAGACGAAAAACTTTGCTGCACACAAACATATTCTAGCACAGGCATGCTGTTGTTGATCATAAAATTGCAACAATAAAGTTTGCAGGATTGAACACTGATCGATTTTGGGTGAAGAACTTTTTTATTCTTTTTGATCTTCACCTGTTTTCGGACAGAATAACCGCTGGTTTTGCGTGAAGACCTTTTTTTTTTGATCTTCACCTGTTTTCAGACACAAAAAGCGCTTAGTTTCGGACACAAAATTCCGGTAGAACTCCCAAAAAATGTGCGCACACGCCAAAACATCTGCACACAGAGAGAACAAAAAATTAGAGGGAACATTGGCTCTGACATGTTATCGAGCACTTCTTGAAGTACTGGTACCACAAATTTTTTTAATGTGTTACTTCACCGGTTTGACAGTTGAATTCACAGTAAACTATCGCCTGTTTGGCTGCATTTGCACAAAAACCTGAAAAGGAGCTGTTTTCCTCTTCCTAAAAAATCAAAGACCAAAAAATCCTTGTTTATTTAGTTCCGTTTAACAAGTAAACTACATCGATTTGGAATAAAGGTGCCTCTTGCATTTTGCGCTGTGAAAGCCAAAGCTACCAAAAATTGGCAGTCCCAGCATTTAGTTATCCTAGAAGTTTTTGTTAGTGAGACCTTATGCAAACGTACGGTCTTAGTTAGCTTGCAGACTGCACTTGCTTAAATAAACTATAAATCACTTCTTTACTTTTATTTACTATATAGCAGACTAAATAATAAAATGTTAGTCCAAACTAACAACGCAGATGCTTCTTTGTTTCTGAAGTACCAACCTAGATGCCTGTCTGCGCTACACTGCAATCATTTTTCGCAAAAAAAACTTAAACAATATTGTTCCTGCTAAACTAGCCACAAGATGCACAAGTCACAAGCAACCATTCAATTGCAACATACTCGCATGTTTTATTATCCAAATTTAACTATTGCATTACCATCCTTTGATTGCGACAGATATGGTAATCTGCACCACTACCGTGTAACAAGTAGTTGACATTGCAAAACAAAGTAAAGAACGTGTAAATAAACTTATAAATTGTCACCTTTTCGCACCAATACTAAAAGGAAATTTTAAATAATAATGCTGATGATAATGATAACTATACAAAATTGACTTTATTGACCTATAAAAAACAAAAATTGGCCTAACGGTAAAAAATTGACTTTTTATTGACCTTTCAAATTAAAAACACGAAACTTAATTTCAGAGGTGGAGTTCTCGAGGACGTCCTTGGCCTCGAGGACACATTTTGAAGTCCTTGGTCTTGGCCTTGGCCTCGAAGCCTCAAGTCCTTGGCTATGGCCTTGGCCTCGAAGCCTTAGATCCTCGAAAACTGCCCTGTCCTCGGCTCGAGGACAGCACTATTTTTGAACCGTTGAAATTTTGTTGGAAAACGCCAGAAATCTCGCGAAAAATTTGCAAATACCTTTTTTGTTTTCCGCAATTGGAGCATAGGCTTGGCCAAGCGGGCCTCCCCCTCAATTGAAATTTCACCAATGACAAAAATGTGACAAAAAAGCCTATTGTTTCTTCAGTTTCTTTTTAGCATTTTTCGCTTACACCAGTAGCGAACAACAATATTGAAGACCAGGGGCCCAGGAACCCCCTAAAATCAATTTTTGCCAGCCAATTTAAACGTAAACCTGGAAGAAATGGATAGTTTTCGTCCTAAAAGCTGCTATCTCAGGATCACATCTAGCCTTTTTATGAACGTAATGCATTACCCTCGGCCGGATTTACTACAATATGGCGCAGTACCAGCTAAGGGCCCTGCGCTCAAATCCTAAGACTTTTATGATCTTCACCTACATTTGGCAGAAAGATGTTGCGAAAATCTCCAAAGTGCCAAGGGCCCAGCGCGATGCAAATCCAGCCCGGTAATAGCATGGTTAGTAAGCGTAACCATCTATTGTACTATTTTTCAATAACAATTCATTAATTCACCTCCACCTCGCCAATTTTTACGCACAAAATACTTTTAAAAAATTAGCCATGGAAAATGCTAATTGAACAAATCGTTGAACTTCAATTGAGGGGGCCTGGGCCCCCTGGCCTGACATGCACTTCTATAACTGGTTATTTTCATGACAAAACAAAAATCTCGAAGGAAAATCTTCGAGTGATTTTCATTTACTGCTAAAATGTTGCAAGAGACAATGCGGCACCTTATTTCCCCCTACCTGGACCAAATTACGTACAATTAAACTTTAACACCAAAATGCAAGATGTTAAACGTGTTTTGGACTTAAATTGCAACTAGAAGGAGGATTAAACAATTTCATTTTTTTAATTGGCTTTCAAATGTCAAAAATCTAGTGCTTTCAAATGGCTCTAAACATGTGCGAAATGTGATTCAATGGCATTAAAATAGCCTTTTTTTTCCAAAAAATTACAAAAAATCGCCCAACAGCTGGGGGCTTCGCCCCCAGACCCGCCGTCTGTGATACGTTTGAGTTATACTGGCTTTCTCAAAACGTCTCCAAAGTAACGTATTTGCACTTTTCAATTATGTTACTTTAAGCCCTCTTCCTTTGCAAAATCCTGGTTAAGTGTCAACAGGCAAATTTTTGATGACGTCATTGCATGTGATTTGTGGTGTAGGCCTCCCCAATCAAAAATTCTGGCTACGCCTATAAATTGGAGATTGCCTGAAAAACTTTTGAAGACCGTTTTTTGGAGAACACTTGCGGCTGTGTCCTTGATCCTTGGCCTTGGCCTCGAGCATTCCTGTTCTTGGCCTCGAGAGGGTCTGTCCTCGGAAAGGCTGTACTTGGCCTTGGCCTCGGATTTTTTTGTGTCCTTGACCTTGGCCTTAGCCTCGAGTCTTGTGTCCTCGACTCCACCTCTGCTTAAATCTTGTATCCAGAGTTCTTACAAAAAAGCACGTCATTTAAGCTTACTACCAAAAAATCGACTTTATTGAAAAAACTTGCCCTACTTATAATATATAACTTATAAAAATCTGCGCTCATAACCACCACTACTAAGCAGACGAGAATTTCGCGATTACCGCGGAAATACTGCCGCATTGAACCAAAATAACAATGTGATGGGTGTAACTTCTGAGGCCATATTTTGCAACGTTTTTCGATAGTTAACACATCGTAATTTTTGCGATGTGTAGCCTAATAACCCCCAGATCAGATGTGGGCTTGTTCAATGTTTTTTCCAGAAATGCTAAACGGCGTCTTGTAGTATTTATTGATCGCTAAAGTTCAAGTTGGTTATGTCAGGACATTTAAAAAGTGTTTTGATTATATGATATTTATGCCAGACTGTACAGCTCCATTTTAGCCTTGGTGTTCGTGAGGGATTAATGATTATGGATGCCCATTTTCCTGGGCTTTGGTTGGGCGTTGTCCAACCTGAAGTCCGTATTTGACACCGAGATTTTTTCTTTGGGGTTGGATAAAGGCTACTGCTTTAAACTGAAAATATTACAGTACAGGAATGGAAGACTTGAATTACGGAAGTCAATCATCCCGAAGGATTTGCAGACTATGGGCTGATTCACACCGGCCACGTGATCGCGTCAAATGACGTGTTTGCTTAGCGCTTGGCGATTTTGAAATGTCAGCGTGACGCGACAAAGCGACGAGCTTTTTGCTTGCAATGCACACCAAGCGCGATACGTCGGTTGCTATTGGAAACGCACAACCTTGTTTAGCGGAGGTGCAAGACTGAGATGATGGCCAACTACTTAAGCTTCTTCTTTTTTACATTCTTGTTGTTAAATGGTCTAACGTTAGTGTTAAATAGTCTAACGTTAAACACTAAGGATGTAAAAGTCTAAATTCGCTGTGGTTGAAATTTTAAATCAAATTCCGATAAAAAGTTTCAAAACGTTTGGAAATCTCTTCCTGGTTCAGCTGCTTGTTTTGAATAGGGTGTCTGATTCGAATATGCTTTTCTAAACTAGGATTTTGGGGTTTTATTCTGAAAATCTTAGTTTTCGGGATTTATCTGGCTTCAAAAGTAGACGCTTTTGTTATTTGAACATCGAAAAAAAAATACTACATTTTATACTTTTACTTTTCTTAGCGTATTATGAAAAACTAAAACAAAAAAAATCATAAGCTGACTGAACTTTTTTTTTTTTATTGAAAAAAAAAAATGGCAGAAAGTAACAAATTCAAAATGTGCATCTTGCGCTTGATTACTGCCAGCATTTTCCTTGGCAAGTCATTGAATATGACACGCGACTGTTTCTTGGGTACTCTTGCCTACGTTTTAATCAAATTTTTTGTTAACTTTTTATCTCTTTCTTCAAAATGTTCTTCAGCTAAATTTTTGAGCATTGTAAGAGTTTTTGTGTAATATAGCAATAAACTGAATTAATCTATACGTTTCGTTTAATAAAAAAATTTTGATTTCCATTTTGCAGAAACAACGCTCTCACGATGAACGTTAAAGAAAAATTCTTTTCTACTTCGTCGCGTTTAGCGTCATGGCAAACCCATGACTGTCAGTCAGCACGTCATGGCAAACCCATCGTTATCGCAAACAATCGCTCAGTGTGAATCGGTCTTCGCGTTTACGTGTCAGGATTGTTGAAAACTCGTCGTCTGACGCAATCGAGACGCTAGTGTGAATTGGCCTTTGTTAGTGGACGGCATGAAAAACTTGTGGAAGAAATCGGAGCTACTCTCTAAATTTTGGGTGTGGAGTTGGTGGACGTGGACTGAGGAGTACACAATAAATTCTACAAAACCCGTCCCACCTTTTCAAAAAAAAAAAAAATTATGGAAAGAACGAATTAATGTACGAACAATCAAATTTTACAAAATCAACTAGAGAGTTATAGTTTATGCCCAGCTTGTAGTTGTGCATTTTCCAATGTAAGAATTTTAAGTTTCCGACTCACCTGTTAACTAATTGAGTTGAGGCAATCGGCAAGACAAAATAATAAGCTACAGTACGCTACTACTTTTTAATGTAATGTTACTAGACAATGGCAATGACCAGACCCCCTTAACCCGATAACAAATGAACAACTTGCCATGTTCCAAAAATTTTAAATAACCGATCAGTGGTCGAGTGGATAGAGCGTCTGCTACTGAAGCGGTAGACACGGGTTCGATTCCCGGTCGAGTCAAACCAAAGACTATAAAAATTGGTATTCACAGCTTCCCTGCTTGACGTTCAGCAATTAAAGGGATAGTGTGAAGCCTCCATCGTGTGTGGTAGACAGATGGGCAGGTGGCAGCTTGACTCGAAGACCGAAAGGTCATTTCGCTGTCTCCTGGCCAAGGCAACTTGGTGAATAAAAAATGTAATTACAATTACAATTACAATTGAGTCTGGTTTGCTGCAAACTTGTAGTCACGTGACCTTCATCCCTACAGGGCTATCCCAATTTTAAAAGAAGTAGATAACTATACCGTAATCTCAGTGGTGGTCATTGACTTGGGGGGGGGCCCGGGCAAGGAGACAAAAAATGGGCCCCCATTAAGCAACTCCTAATGTTACTGAAATCGTGTAGGATCAGCGCTGCCGGGTTGGTGCTTAGTACAACCCGTACCCCCAAAAAAGCTCTTACTTAACTGATGTAGGCATGTAGCCTACCATCAGTTTTAGTAAATCTGAGGGTGAGCACAACCAAAAACTCTCACAACTAGCAGATCAGGATATGAAAAAGTGAATATTAGTCAACTGCTCATACTCACTAAACCAAAAAACCATGGCAAATACCATAAATATCTAGCAGTGCCATAACACTAATGAGTTCAACTTATGATAGACTTCCAATTTTCGAAATTTTAGATTTTTGTGTTTTCGGTGTACTATCAAGCATAGATACACTAAATTTATTCACCACAAATTATAGAACTTTGCAAAAAGCTCTTATGTGTTTTGCACATACAGTCTATTCTTTCTCATACTTCAATCTCAATAAAAAAATATTTGTAGTTAGCACAGCATTCAGCAATTTATTTCAACAAAACTTTTGAAAAAGCTATGTAAGATGTGCTCTAACTTATGGTGCAGAATGTTGGGCATTGAAAATGGAAGGTGAAAGGAGGCTGAAGACCACAGAAATGAGAATGTTGCGAATTATATGTGATAAAACCTTAAAAGATAAAATGAACAATGAGAAGATTCGTGAAATGACGGGTGTAGTGAGATTGGAAGAGTTTCTGAGAGAGCAAAGGTTGCGATGGTTGGGACATGTGGAGAGAATGGATAAAGAAAGGGGTTTGGTAAAGGCACTACTCTTAGAAATTGATGGGACAAAAAAGGAAGATCGAAAAAGAGGTGAAAAGAAGTGATAGAATGTGGCATGACTGCCAGAGGTTTGCAAAGGTTGGATGCTCAAGATCGCGAAAGATGGCGACTAGGCTGTAAAAACCAGCTGACCCCTGCATGCGGGGAACCTCTGCTGGGCTCCAGAAATAGAAGGAAGCACATTCCTATAGCAAAATGATGGTGATGACAGCAGTCAGCACTTAAAATTTAGTAGACCTATGTAATGGTAGCTTGTAAAACAAGACTTTGGCTATGCTACCCACAATAGTGGCATACTGGCATTTAAGAGTGAAAAGCAGTGTCATAACTCGTTACTTATTAGGTCTACCCATACATGCTCAATAACATAAAACTATGCATTTTTAATGGGAACTTTCAAGTGGTAAGCAGTAAGCACTTTACTTTACTGCACAGAATGTAAGCTCTGAGGTAATGTCACATCTCAACATGACAACAGCCAACACTCAACAGACATTTAAACTGGGTGACATGCAAAATCTAAATACAAATTTTGAAGAAACAGTACCGTGTACTAATAACACTTTAAAAACTCAGCATCTAACTGGCTGCCTTGCACCTTAAAAAGCAGACAGGAAATCGCTAGGAGATTTAATATAAGAGCAGTGAGTACTTCAATCTTAATAAACACTCAAACTGAGAGGGAGGTGCATAATGAATACTAACTAATTCCTGCTACTGTATACCGAATAAAAACTAAAATAGTGCAATTGGCAAAAATTTGACAGAAGTCAGTACTACACAATCTAGCGCATCATGAAGTAGAGCTAACCACGAACTTACTTCACTGCACCCTCAATCCCATTTTGCATCTTCGCTAGTGATACCGGTACTAGCTTTTCTGAAACAATAAACTAATATAATAATTGCATACCCACTAAAAAACAAAAAGTACAGTAGACTGTAGCAAAGTCTACACTAGATTATGGTAGTCCTAATGTGTTAATCAGAGGTGGAGTCGAGGACACAAGGCTCGAGGCCAAGGCCAAGGACACAAAAAAAATCCGAGGCCATGGCCAAGGACTGCCTTTCCGAGGACAGAACCTCTCGAGGCCAAGGACAGGAATGCTCGAGGCCAAGGCCAAGGACCAAGGACACAAGCGCAAGTGCTCTCCAAAAAAAAAAAAAAAGGTCTTCACAAAAATTTTTCCAGGCGATCTCAAAAAAAAAAAGAAAGGTCTTCACAAAAATTTTTCAAGCGATCTTCACAAAAAAACGTTTTCTAAAAAATTTTTCAAGCGCTCCACAAAATTTTAACAATTCAAAAAATACTGCTGTCCTCGAGCCGAGGACAAGCCCAATTTTCGAGGACTTGAGGCCTCGAGGCCAAGGCCAAGGACTTGACCTTCGAGGCCAAGGCCAAGGCCAAGGACTTCAAAATGTGTCCTCGAGGACTCCACCTCTGGTGTTAATATACTGAACATCTGAAATTTAAATGCTTTTGACATAGTGCATCTCCTTGTTCTTCTCAAAAGCGAAAATACAAGAAACAGCTCTAGCAAGAAACTAAAAATAGGTCAAAAAGGTACTAATAACTAAGACAGAAACTAAAAAATAAAAAGTTAAAACTGACAGTGGGGAATACTAAAAAAAACACAATTTTAGATACAACACTAAATATTTAAAAAATTGCTCAAGCTCAAGAGATTTAGGCTATGTCACACATTGTACAGGACAAACAAAAATTTCTAAAATGAAGCATGTTTTGGCAAAAGTTGATAAGTCGCATTTCGCTGTATCGAGTAAATCGCGTTTAAAGTTTTTAATTTCTATTTGGCCCTGTTGTCAAGTATGACATTTTAAGCTATTTATTACCGAAAACTGATTGAAAATTAAAACAATTTTTTTCTGAGGGAAATTAGTCTTAGTAAGTAAATTAAAATCTATGAAAAACTCATTTTTTGAAAAATGTCGTTTATCAACTTTTGTAACAACGTGCTTCAAATGCGGCTATCTGCTAAGCTGATAGCATCAGTTAAGCACTCTAAATATCTACATCCATTTCTAAACGCAGTCTTATATGCAGCTGCTACATAAATATCCTTGTGGAGAGCAGCACCACAATAACGATAGGCAGCTTTGCTGCTTTTATATGTTCTTCACCAGTTCACGGCTGTAAATTGCAAAACTGCACAAACAGACTAAAGTTCTTGTAGAAGCAAAACTATAAACACATAAACATACTGATAGGCTCCCGTCTTAATCAGCAGTAATGGTGTGAAAGGATTTCTAAACCATCTAGGTCGGTAATATTGGTGCTAAAATTAAGCAATAACCCAATAATGGAATAAGCATACGAATCTTTGAAGCAAACGTTGTTAACTCACACTGTGACAAATATAGTTTGTTATGCAAATTTGTACCGGTATTTTTTGAATAAGATATTAAGCCTACTGGTTCTAAATAGCTATGTAGATGTTGCTTGCTTTCGTTGTTATATTAAATAGGCTATTAGTTACAACGTGACATTGCCGGTTAGTCTTATCAGTAGATTTCCACGAACCATAAAACAAAAAACGCAGAACTAGCTACATAGCATTATTCCCACGGAATACATGTGACTAACTTTACCAAGGCTGTTTATGAGCTACGGTACCTCACCTACACTTATATTCATTATGTGATGTTACCCACTATTTACAGTATGTTTTTGCTCAAAAGCACTGCGTCAAAAGGCCAGCATACTGCATACTGACAAACTGTTTACTCTTGATCATTTGCTCGACTGACCTACGGCTTGTAACATGTCCGTGAACGGTTATCCAGAACCGGTAACCTGCTGCAAATGCTTTGGGATAGGCATTTTTGGACACTTGAAGAGCCACCCTTTGCAAAGTGTCTCTCAACAAAGAGCTTTCTGCAAAATGGGGTCCTGCTAGTCTAAGGAGCTCTTTGTAAAGAAACCATCCAAACAGGGCCCTCTGCAAAGGGGCCTTCCTCAAGAAAGCGCCACGCATTGAGCCTCTTCCATAGCCAAAAAGAGCCTTTTGCAAAGAGACTATCCAAAAAGCCCTCTCATGATCTCAAATGGGTCTTTTTCATAGGACTTCCTCAAAGGTGCCCTTTTCATTCGGCCCCCACAAATGGGCCCTCTGTATGTGCTTCCCATAAAAGGCCCTCCACAAAGGGGGCCCTTATTTGCAGAAGAATGTACAAATAAGATCCCTTCCAAAAATGATCTTCCAATATGGGCCCTCTGTAAAGGCTCTCCTAACAGAGCCTCCTATGGGGTCCTCCACAAAGGGCCCCTAATGTCTGGACCTTAATGCCGGTACAAATAAAGATTCTACAATAGGCATAAATGTGCTACAAAAATTTGGGGAACATATGTTACGTAACTTTTTTTGGGGGGGCCCCTGTAGCACGCAAAATCAAGTGGGGGGCCCCGGGCAACCGCCCGGCTTGCCCATGCTAATGACCATCACTGCGTAATCTCGCAAAATTCCGCTCGATTCTTTAATTGTTTATTATGATCATTGAGTCTGAATTTTTGTACAGCTGTTCTGTGATGCTATTCAACCAGTTCGCGCGAACCGGTTCCTAAATTTAGAAAACCGGTTGTTAAAAGTTGTTTGCATCGATATCCTGCGCTTTTGGCTCTAACGAACCGGTTGCTAAGTTGACAGAACTGGTTTCCAGAAAATTTGAACAGCATCACTGCAGCTTCTACTACGTTTTTGGCAACAAGTGGCTGAACTATAACTTATGATCATTGCCGCTGTACTTACGGCTGTCATCAGCACCAGACAGGCCAAGGTTTGTCATCAGTAACCGAACTTCTTTCTTGAAAACAGTCCACTTTAGTATTTGGTAAAGGATTATTTGCATGTATCTGCGATGTTGTCGAAAGAACTTGGTAACCCATTGCATATAAAAAAAGTTGGTTTTAAATTTATAAAGTTTTGCCGCGTTTTTTCACTGTAACTTACTTTCCAGTTTCAATGTTGTAAAGTTATGAGCAGATTATTAATTTCGGCTGCTAACAACAAATATATTATCTGACCAATTTAAGTTCGAGATAAGAGCAAAGTCACGTCAGTGTAGAAAACTATTTGAAGGAAAAGTAAAATAAATAACTATCAAGTCAAAACAAAATTAGTATAGATTTTTGTGTAGAAAGTTAGGCATATGGCTGACTTGCCAAGTTTTTTTAAACCAAAACTAAAAACTGTTAAAATTTATGCTACTAAAACATAACTTTGGGGCAGAAATGCTGATTCTTTTAAATAATATGGTCCAGCAGATCTTGTTAACACAATAATAGACTGCATCACATTATGATACACATCGTTTTTTGTTTTTTTTTTATCCTGGTCGTATAAAAGGTTACATCCTAATGATAACAGCAAAATTAAATGGATACAACTTAAAAGTTGTGGACAGGTTCTCATACCTTGCGAGGGATGTTCTCAGTACGGAAGAAGGAGCTCAAGAGGCTGTAATATCCAGGATTAGATCAGTATGGAGAAAAGTTAAAGTATTTTTAATCTTTTTTTTTTTTAACTAGGTTGAGAATTTCCCCACGAGCAGGTTATGTGAGTACGATCAACGCTTACGCCTTCACATTGAGAAAAATTTTATTATATGTTAGAAATCGCTTTCCTAGTAAGCAGATAGTAATAAAATATTTGAATAATAAGTTACTTATATTACAAGGCAGTTTAAACTTCACCGATGGAGCTACCGTTCCAATGAACCTACTACGTAGCACCTATACGAGCTCGAAAAACTTTGGAAAAATGCTTTTTTAGTTAGGCTAGGCAATGCCGTGACAGAAGGTGAAAATTATAATTTGGTACATACATTTTTTAAGACCTAAGAGCATAACTTTATGCAAAACAAATATTTATATTCTAAGAATAAAAGGTACAGCCAAAATGCAGGAATACATTGGCCAGAGGTGGAGTCGATGACCCAACGTTCGAGGCCAAGTCCAAGGACTCAAAAAAAAGTCCAATGACTAGGACTAACTTTTTGAGAACAGATCCACTCGAGGCCAAAGATAGGAATGGTCGAGGCTAAGGATCAAGGACAAAGTTTTTCTAAAAATTATGCTCGGCAAATTTTTTATTATTTTTTATACGCCAAAGTGTTTAAGATATTGCATATCGTTAAGGTTTTCATCATAATTCGAAAATAATAGTTTGTAAAAATAACGAATATTATTTGAAGGTTTACGCGTTCGCAGCAATGTTGTGTAAGTTTTGTTGCGGCATCGTGGTAATGAAACAATTAGGGCCGTAACTTGTTCACGAGAATTTCTAAATTCTAAACGTGGATATAGTAAATTTTAAGACATTAACCTCATCAATTGAGCCCTGCACAAACGTCCACTACTTATAACTCTCCAGCCCCCACTCCATCTTGCAAACACAAACCCTATTGTTCGGTTAAACGATTTCTTTTCAAAGAATTTTTTTAATTTGAAAAGGTTATCATAGTTTTTTAATATTACGTAACAACTATAACATTATTATCTAAAAGTATTACAAAATACTGTAAATAGTTTATGCATTTAAAATGAATTGAGATTCCGTTGCCCGTATTTGCAAGCTCAAAAGTCCTTGGAAAAACGGGGTTCTTGGGGCGAGGGCAAAGTTTACCAAAATTTGACAAAATTTCCGAATTTTGAAGGGCCTGGAGCACCCCTGAACCCAAAAAGTTTTCAAAAAAATTTCGCAAAAGTAATTTTTTTATGAAATGACACAACTTGAAGGGATCAGACATAAAACTTTCAAAAGTTGATAAAATATGGACCATCCTAATGCTCAGCCGTTCAACCCACCGAGTAGTAAACTGGCCGATTGGAACAGGCTAGAACCCGAATGCACAAGCCCGAACCCGAACAATGATTTGAAGCCAAAATCAGGCTCAAAAAAGCCCGAAAGTTAAGTTTCGTCCAAAAAAATGTGTACATGATTGCTCTTACGCGGTTAAAATAAAGTTACTTTTTTACTGGTCAATTGTGACGCAGTAATAATCATGTTGATGCTTAAACGAAGCCGTGATTCCGTGTCGCAAATTATTTCAATTGCGCTTTATAGTACCTAAAAGTCTAAACACATCCCATTTTACAGTATACAGTATATGAGTAATGTGCGTGCAAGACAAGAATCGACAACCTACAATCCGCGGGCCAGATCTGGCCCGCCAAGGCATTTTACCCGGTCCGCGACCTTTTATTGTCATCCGGCCCGCGACCTTTTTTCTTTTTCAATGATAGATATGCACCAATAAATTGCCGAAATGATTCTCATCTCCTGGCGAAAGCCTTTTCTTTTTTTTTGATCTTCGCCACAGAGTTGTAGTCGGGCCGGGCTTTTCGGGTCGGGTTCGGGCCGGGTTTGGGCCGGGTTCGGGCCTAAAGTTAATAAAAATTTTGGGCTTAATTCGGGCCTGATACGTGCTTTTTTATCTTAGGTGCACAAAAATATAATCAAAATAACTTGGCAACATTGCTAGATTTTTCAGACCTAACTTAACTTTTGGTTTTTTTCGGGCATGACTTGGGCTTCAAATTAGTTTTCGGGTTCGGGCCGGGTTCGGGCCTAAAATAGTCGGCCCGTTTACAACTCTGCTTCGCCATCAATTTGGCCGAAAGATTACATGAATTTCTGGCAAAAACCTTTCTTTTTTGGTCCGCTGGAATGGTGGCGGCCAGCTGGAACCTTGTTAGGACTGGATGTGGCCCACTAGTTCAAAAGGTTGCCGACCTCTGATGTAGAATATAAAGTGCTTGTACCGGTACTTGAAAATACATTAATTCAAGAAAAACCTTTTTAATCAAAAATACTTTTAAACCTTCATTCACCCAAAACCTAGCTTTATTTTGTATAGTTGAATATCTAAGGCGGTTTTTCATACGGTTGCCTGGATTCTAACTCTTCGTTAGTGGTACAAACAGCAAAGCACTAAAACCATCCAGGGCCGTAACAAGAGATTCGGAGGTCCGCGGACCCAAGCGTTTTTGAGTTGCAAATGCTAAAACTTGGCCGTGCCCATTAGCCTAAATGTGGATTCAGAAGAAATCATGTGTGTGATAATGAAAAATAATACAGTTATCAGGTGGTATAGCCTACTATAGTGCTTATACTTACTATTCATTCTTCTGTCAGTGGATAGCGTCGGACGCTAACTGTTGGATAATCTGCACACACTTCAATCAATTCGGTAACTACTTCGTGCTTAGAGGAATCTGCGCCTGCTTAGGAATTTCCATGTTCCAATGGTCCAATGTGCAATGGCTTTCTTCGATTTCTTGTCCACTGAATTTGCTGCTTGTTCAAAGCTACCAAGCAGAAATAATCATCGTAAAGTTTGTCAATAGATGCAAATTAACAACGTGACCAGCAGGGTGCCGACTGAATTAAGATCATACAATCAGGGTTGTCGTAAAAACGACCCCTTTGCCCTTTTGTCCGAGCTGCCGACGAAGTTGTTTTTTTTTTCTTCACTCGTAAATTTGTTTCTGGCAAATTCTTGGACTTTCCAGAGTAGCATTGTTAAGTAATAATTCAGAAACAGAAGTTGAAAAAGAATAAGATCTACATCACAGAACTAAAATTTTTGATTTCAACATAGCTATCAATTTAATTAATGTATCAACATTTCAACTTCTCTTACATTAGTTACAGTAGTCTTATAATCTGATTGTAGTTTTACTCTTTGGGACTGCGAAAATTTATCAATTCGGTAATATCTGCTGAAATATTGAAAGATAAAACTCTTCACCCTGTAGAAATTTATCGATTAGAATGAAGGTCATTGAAAAATCTAAAATTTCCTAAAAAATTTGAGACAGTCATATTTTGTTAAAATAGGACCGAAAATAATCGATACTGTTAATAGTGTTAACAACGCTGTTTAAGTGCTGCTATTAAATTAACAGAGCTGCAGAAGCAGCAGTTTTGAGTGCAAACGGAATTAAATGCACAACAGTGAACGGACGCTAAGCATTTGAATGCTTTGCTCAGCTACTGAACCAATGTGAATGACAATGGCGCACATCTATTTTTACTATTCATATCGATAAGGTTGTCGTAATAAAAACAGCTTTACCCAAGCAGCCGCGCATGCAACCGAATGGAGAGGGCGTAGGTGCTGAAGTTAGTTTATTCTTTTACGATTTCTTTTCAGTTCTATTCAACTTGTTTTAGCTGTCGTTCTAAGCTGAACAGGTTTGAAGAGAAATTATTAAAAAACAAACAAATTTTGGTTACGCTTTGCTCAACTTAATCAAAATCGGTAAACGTGCCTTTTATTTTTTTTTTTTTCTTTACGCGTTAAAATGTTTTTTGTAGATTCCAGAACTTTCTATAAAGTAGCAATGTTAACCAGTCTTTGGTACAGAAAGTTCAACTCAAAGAGGAAGAGGAACTAAAATCATGAAACTGATTCGTTCAATTTCAACATAACTATCACTTTGGTTATTGCATTAAAACACCTACTTCCTATGCAGTTTATTGTCTCGTAATTTATTGTCGTTTAACGTTTGGGTTTTTTTTCCATATAGGTATGCAACACTGTAGAGTACCACATTTGATACTGTAGATAACCTAAAAACCCAACAGTCTGCATCACCCGTAAATGGTATCATCAGGGGTAAATCAGAACTAAAACTTTCGATTTCAACAAAGTTACCCCTGATAATCCCATTTACATTTGAACATGATTCAGTGGTATTATATGCAGTGGTATAAAGTAACGAAATACTTTTACTTGAGTAGATAGATTACTCAAGTAGTTTTTTCCAGTAACAAGTATTTTTTGAGTAGTTTTTTTGTGGCTACTTTTACTTTTACTTGATTACTTTTAGAGTGAAGTAACGCTACTTAAGTAGTATTTTGATGCAAAAAAGTAGAAAGTACCATAATTTTAAATTTGAACAACAAATTCGTCAGAATGGTTGACTTTTCCACCAGCAATTGTTCAATTTAGTTACATTATAATGTAACTAAATTGAAAACATTATAATGTTTTTGATCGCACAAACCATCTGTTTCATCAGTAATTTTAAACAAGAACTGAAAGGAAATTCAATAGAAGTACGTAAAATTAGGCTTGATATCGCATTGGTGACACCATCGCAGCTCTATCCTAGAACAACGCCGCAACTAAGCTAAATCACGATGGGTTTTTAACCTATATATACTAAGTAGGTTAAAATAGGCGTTTGTGGCTAGGTTACTGTATTGAAACATCAGGGTTGTTGCCAATAAAAATTATAATTAGGAAGGCCTCCACGTAGTTTGAAACTTTGGAAACCCCGTTAATTTTTCCTTCAATCCTCCTTTAAATATTATTCAACAGCAATATTTGTTTAACTATGGCTCCAAAAAAAAAGAGCATCAAAAGTATTGCTGGTGAAAAATTTTAGTGTGAGTGCCACAATGATACGCAAAGCAAAAAGTAGTTAGCATGTTAAGTACAGTATCAAGTTGAAGTGATTGAAAAATGGTTGCTGCATTAGGTAAAGATAAAAGATATTTTGCATTAAAAAGTAACTGCATTATCAAACCATTTATCGTTTCGATGTTTCAATAAAAAAGTTGTAAGTGATGAAAGAGACATTTACAGAGATGACCACAAAACAAATCAAAAAAATTACACAGAAAGTCTGAAACAAGTAATTTTTTGTATAGTCAACAAAACAATAAAGAAAAAAAAATTACAACGATGTAAATTTTGTGGTAAATATGGTATTTTGGTCAATTTTGATTGTGGATATAAACAGTCAAACAACGGGGTGGTCTTCATAGGCAGATTGTACGGAACCAGGAGGCTGTTTTCGAAGAAGAGCATTGATATGTGATGCTGGTGAAGAAATAGAATGTTTGAACAAGGCAGATAGTAATTCAGAACAAGTTACTTTGCATTGCATTGCAAGTCCTGAATGTTTGGAAAATGTAGAAGAAATGTTTCACACTCCAAAAGCAAGTGAATTTTAATTTGCTGGGTTATGCGTCGAGTAGAAAATAGGTCAACAAATTCACGCGTCATTCTTTTGCACAGCGAGGATTGGGAGCGGAGTGATGTGACTCTGCGATTCTCAGTGCCACCATTTAAGGAAGCATGTAGTCCATACAATGAGGCAATTTTAGCTGCCAATTTCATTTAAGAAAATAGATTAAAGACAACGCGTAATTATTTTGGATCTAGACTCTACAAATTCTACAGTCCCAGTCAGTACTTAAATTGTACAATTTTGCAAGGGGGGACGCTTTTGCAGCCTTGACCAAACGCATTTGGCTTGCGAAAGTACTTTGGTGAAGATTACGTATAATTCCGTCGCCGAAATTGAATAAACACCAAAAAAAAGGTCTTCGCCGGAAATTGAAGTGTTTTTTCGTCAAAATTAGGTTGACTAAAAAGAAAAGGTCTTCGCAGGAAATTGAAGTGGTTTTTTGCCAAAATTCGGTGAAGAATTAGTTCCTTTTGGTCTGACCATCCAGCGCTCAAATCGCGTTGGGGGGACACCTAAATCTTGATGGGGGAACGCTAAATCTCGATGGGGCGACGCTAACTCTCGATGGGGGGACGCGTTCCCCTGTGTCCCCCCTACAATTTAAGTAATGGTCCCCGTTGTTTAAAAGGTAGCAGCTGTCAGTAAATTGCAACGGTGTCGCTAAACAATTGAACATCTATATAATTATGCCAGCATGCTTGGTTCAACACTGAAGCTATTGTGGCAAAGTGTTTTAACGCCTGCTTTGAATTGAAGGACAGCCGCATTTCCAGAACAAGCGTATACTGTACCTTTAGTTGCTATGGGAATGGGTTCCAATCTCATCCATAGTTATTTTGCCTGACACGTTGAAGTTAATTCTTTTACTTTACGATTATTGTTATTTTCTTGTTGTAAATGTACTATCAACGCATTAGTAGCTGTTTAATAGCATTTCATAGATTTTTCACAACTATTCAATAGATATATAGTATTTATTCCAGAGTAAATTTATTAATTAGTTACAAAATATAAATTAATTTGCTCTTTTAATCGATTCTTTATCAATTTTTTTTTCAAATTTACATTAATATAAGTTTGGGTCAATGTATATTCAGGTGGTCCTTATTTGTAGTCAAAATTTTAAGTTGGGATAAATTGTACGAACGCCCCTTAAATAAGTCCCTCTTGATGTACAATCATTTTTTGTAAAATATTTCTAACTTGAAGCAAAAATTTAGGTATGCTCAATCCAAACGAAGTTTACCAAAAAAGAGCCCTATCGATATACTGTACTATACTGTATTAACTGATAACACGAAACTTTGGAACAATTATCAAACGTTCTGGAAGAGCAATCACAATGAATGTTTCTTGTACTCAGACACTTTTTGCTTTCGGCTGAGCCTCAGCAAGGGCAGTTTTAATTATGTGAGGGAGTTTCTTTCGATGTTCAGCCACTACTAGCAGAATGCATTGTGTCTGTTCCTCGGGTTTCGTTTGCAGCCCATTATATTCTTGAATGAAAGCAACACCCCTTTCTGCTGTATCGTTTGTGACGCAAAGTTTTGCAACTGTTTTTCAAGCTACAACAAATGACGGTAGATTTGGTCATAAATTAGGATCTTCTTCTAGGAAGTTAATTGAAATACCCAAAATGTCAAAAAACTTCTCAGTGTTTTTTTTTTTTTTTTTTGATGAAGTCTAAAATTGTTTTTGTTTTTATGTCTTGATCATACAAATTTACTTGCTTGGATGGAAGTTCTGATCCTGGTTCTACCTATGCTTGCACCTTCTTTCTCTTGTCTCTTAAATAAAATGAAATCATCAAACAATGAAAATCCAATAGCTTCTTCAGATAGGTACCAAAAGTACAGTTTCAGTATCTTCAGGACAGCAAGTGATGCTTGGTCTCCAGATGACAACAATTCCGAGCTAGTTGGAGTTCATTTTTGGAGCTGAAATTCCAAGACGAGAAGTAAACCAGCTTTTAGCATAGAACTTAACTGCAAAAACACATAGCTTCAAGACCCTTTAGCTCACGGTTATTGAGGTGAAACCCACTGTTCCGGAAGATGAACATCTTCATGGAGTAAAGGAGACGAGACATAAAACATGCCCGGTGCAAAACTCCAGGTTTCATAAACCTTACCCCTTTCGGTGGAACTTCTCCCAAAAAGATAAGCGTGATTTCAAGTAGTTCTCGGTAATCATCTCTGGGATGGTTGATTTCTAGCTGCTCAATGGCATAGGCCATAACTCTCTTTAAAGTTTCAACATCCAGTTTAGACGATACAGCTTCGTCCTGGGCCCCAGGAGTTTAATCGCAATGCTTAATGTTAGGCCAAAGCTGCTTATACCTCTTAAATAACTCTATTTCTGGTCATAATGAAGGAACAAAACAAGACGAAAGCATTTCCTCAAGTATAATCTCATGAATGTGGTGGCGACATGCCAGATTCAGAGCATCATGGCCAAGGTTCGCTTCGAAAAGTATGCAAGCGCCACTATGTCGTCCAGTGTTGGCCGATGTGGTATCAAAGATGAAGACCTTAATGTCATCATGTAAACTCTATTCATTGATAGTCTGAATAATATCCTGTTTTTTCTGATCTTTCTGATTAGTTCCTTTCTTCCTTGAAAGTTAAGCAAAGCATGTGCAAAAACACGTGACAAGTTAAGCAAAGCACGTGACATCACAGACCTTACTTTTTGACATCACGATTTACGAAGTAGGTTTCGGCTGTGCTTGAGTTTGGCTTGTAGCTATCTAGTATTTATCTCATGGAATGCATGCTTATGATCAGGAACACATAAAAAATCGTTTTCATATTATTATAGGAATAACATCTATGGGGAGAATTTTGAGGGCTTTGAGCATTCCTTAAAAATTGTTTGTTAGCAAAAACATTTTCAGTTATTTCATTTTTATGCAGATGAAAGCTTTTTAAGGGGTGCCCACTGTAAAACTCAAAAGTTGAAAAATAAAGGCCACTCTAATGTATATATATGTCATCAAACAACTAAAATTTTCAAGTCGGTCAAAAAATAGATTTATAAAAAATTTTAAGTTTCACAACAGTGCTGTCCGTAGTGTTGTAAATAAAAAAAACAAGTTGTTTTTTTTTTCAAAAAAACGCGTTTTTTTTTGAAGGCCAAAAAAGCTTTTTTTTGTTTTTTTAAAGCGCAATTTAAAGGTAAAGTAAAATTTGAAGTTTACTTTAAAGGTATAGATAAATAAAGTTTAAATAAGATCATTACAGTAGATATTGAGAAAGAAATCCTTGGTGGCTACATGCCAATATTAGTGCCCATGTCTAGTAAAACATGTAAGTCAAGTCTTGCAATGGAAATTGGGATACCGGTGAATACTTTGGGTTTCAAATAAAGTTATGCTTTCCAAAGTAAACCAAAATTTATCTGGTTAATCATAAGCTTATAAAAACCCATATTAGCGCAAGCCAAAACTGTTCTAAATTTTATGCATTAAAAGTTTTTAATACTGGTATACATACCTATTTAAGCAAATTTCTTTATAATGACAAAAACTCCGAAACCACCAATGCTAGAAATTTGGACAAATCATAATTCTATACATGAAGTTGTGCACCCGCAATTTTTGAGGCGCTACAGCACGTGGTTTGGGGCAGATGCACCCAAAACTTGTGATGGCGAAGTTTATTATGTGATTCCAAAACTACCATACTTAGAAACTTGAAATTTGGAGTTATGAGAAGTTTATATATGAGCAATTTTAGAGGAGCTTTGTCACTTGGTTGAATCTAGCATGTTCAATTTTTTTCGATTAGAACAAAATTACTTTTAATATTTTTTGTTTTCACACTAGATATGGTCAGAGGTGTCAGGTTTCATTCTCTCTGAAGACTCCGTCAAAATCACTATTTTTTAACATCTTAAGCTAGCGCGCTAGTTTTTTTGCTATCAGTAAAAATTTAAAAGACAAATACTTTGACATAGTTTGGTGGTACCAACCCCCAAATCCCAAATGGACTCAAAATATTTTTTTGAAGGTTTATGCTAGGAGCTACTTTTTTTGATATCAGAAGATATTAAAGAGACAAACACCTTTACATAGTTTCAGGGTACCAACCCCCGGAAACCCTCCCAATTGGACCCAAAAAAATTACTTCTTTGAACGGTTAAGCTTTGGCGCTAGTTTTTTTTGGTATCGGTAAATATTTAATCGAAAAATATTTTGTCGTAGTTTGGTGGTACCATCCCCCCAGAAATCCCCAAATGGACCCCCAAAAATCAGTTTTTTAAACGATGTCATTTTTTCTTCAGTTTGCATAAATAACGTGACAAAATTTTTGAAACAGCCAAGTTTAAGTTTAGCAATTTTTACTAAACTGTAACACGTGCACTAAGCGGAAGAGATGACAATTATTTGTTGTGCATTGTCAATAATAGTCAATAATTTAATGATTGTAACATAATTATTTAATAACTTTTTTTTTCGTGTTTGAACGCAAAAGTTAAGCAAATTGCTTTGACGAACATGAAAACGATAATTTTTTGTTCAAAATTGAATCAAAAACTTTTTACGAAGATTTTTGAAGCTACAACTTTGCTTTGGAAACTGAATAATGAATATCCGAATCCAGTAACGTACGCAGGATTTTCGAAAAGGGAGGGCCAGGATATTTGAAATTAATGAAGACGAAAAGTAAAATTTCTCCACTCAGAATCAGTCCGGTTTTTGGCCTAAAATTAGGTGAAGACAAAAAAAAATTGAAAAAAGTCTTCACTCAAATTTCGTCCGATTTTTGGGCCAAAATTAGGTGAAGAACAAAACAAATAAAAAAAGGTCTTCACCAGATTTTGTCCCTTTCGTGTACTCAAACTTTCTGCCCAAGTTACAAAGGGGGCATGCCGCAATTTTGCACACTATTCTATGAAAATTATACTATCCTGGTGACTCAAAGGGGGGGGGGGCATGGCACCATGCCTCTACCCTAAATTCGCCCCTGTCCGAATCCGAAAATTTTTTAGTTCTTACATTTTTTCAAGGAAATGTCGATCACGAAGAAACTAAAGTTATAATTTTGCACAAAAAAAATATCTCAAACTTTCAAAAAATGGTCGTTAAAATCTATTCCGAATAAAAATTTGAAACCTGAATGACCTCCGAAACAAGAATGTTGGTGTTTTTCCGAAGGCCATACATAGTATGTGGCCCATGGCTACGTTTCCATTCAAAACTTCAAAAGTCTTTTATAATAAAACGGTAAAATTACTTGAAAAAGCATGATTGAATAATCAGTTTGTTGAACGGTATATTGAACAACTGGAGCTAAGGCTTCAGTTTTTATTAATATCAGTAGATAATCAGAATAAAAAATTTTTTTACATAGTGTAGGGGTACCACTCCTCCGGAACCTTCTCAAATGGTTCTCAAAAAATCAATTATTTTGAATGGCTTGAGCTAGGGCGCTAGTTTTTTTGGATATCAGTAGACGCTAAAGAGACAAATTTTTTTACATAGTTTGGGGTACCAACCCTTCGGAACATCCCTCCCTACCCCAAATGGACCTCCCCAACAATCAAGTAGTTTGAACAGCTTGAGCTAGGACGGTAGGTTTTTTTGATATTAAGAGATACTTAAGAAGCAATTTTTTTTTAATTGTCCAATGGTACCAACCCCTAGAACCCCCCAAAAAATCTCTTTTTGAAAGCTAAATTTAACAATTGATTTTAGTCAATTGGGTTGATGTGCTGTGCTGCAGTACTTAAATTGTAAAATTTTGCATTAGGGGACGCTTTTGCAGTTTTCACCAAACTTCAGTGGAGATTATGTAATTCCGTCCTCGCAATTGAATGAAGAACAAAAAAAAAAGAAAAAAAAAAGAAAAAAAAAGGTCTTTGCCGAAAATTGAAGTGTTTTTTCCCTAAAATTCGGTGAAGACTAAAAAAAAGGTCTTCACCGCAGTTTGGGAATACATTCGGCCTGAATTTGTTGGATTTACTCGTGGTGGCTGGCTTTTTTTTGTCTGATCATCCAGTGCTCAAATCTGGATGGGTGGACGTCTAAATCTTGATGGGGGGACGCTAAATCTCGATGGGGGAATGCGTCCCCCCTCATTCCCCCTACAATTTAAGTACTGCTGGGCTGGAATAATGGTTAAAGGCGCCAGTGCTTGAAAATGTCGTGATTGAACTGAGCTGGGCTCAATTAAATACTTAGTCGGACATCGGTTTTACCCAAACTACAAAATGATTTAAAATCAACAATTTTTTTCGTCAGAAGAAATCATTTTGTTTACATTGCATACAAGTGAGTTTCACATAAATATCGGTAGCCTTGAAAGTATGAAGGGGAGAATGATGGTAATATGGAACTGGCGGAAGTCCCGTATTATTTTCCCCCGGGAAAATGAACATCTAGTTTATTTATTTGTTTATTTATTTATTTATGTATTTAAACCCTTTTCTTTATGGAGACAAAAACTCCAAAACTACCACAGCTAGAAACTTGAAATTTCGAGATATGAGAAGTCTATATATGAAGTTGTGTACTTGCATTTTTGGAGGCGCTTTGTCGCTTGGTTTGTGATAGATGCACAAAAACTTATGATAGCGAAGATTATTAAGTGATTTTAGTCACCTACGCCCGCCTGTTGCTGTGGCCTAGAAGTTTAAGGCGTCAGTGCTTGAAACCTGGGACGTGGATTCAATTATCTATTTGGCGATTGCTATTATCAAACCAAGATTATATTGAATCTAGCATATTTAATTTTTTTGGATTAGGACAAAATCGCTTTTAATATTTTTTGCATTGACACTAAGTATGATCGGAGGGTATCAGGTTTCATTCTCTGTGAAGACTCCCCAAAAATCACTTTTTTTACACCTTAGGCTAGTGCGCTAGTTTTTTTGCTCTCAGTAGAAATACTTTGTGAATTACAATCATTTTGTTGCAGGAATGTACCCATTCTCCTCTTACGATTTTTCCAACGCCTATTCCAAATAAACACTTTGAAGAGCTTCAGCGTATCCAACCTCACATTAACAAGCTCATGTATTTAGCTAGTCAAGATCATGAATATTTGGTACAGTCTTTGAAAAGGTCTCTCTTTGTAATATGGTTTTTAAAATAAATTGTAATCTGAAACCTTGATAAAGTGAAGGTTATGATTATATCGTAATCTTATACTGTGTAGTACTTAAACCTTTTTAAAGCGTGCTTGGGCCGAAGACAAAAGAGTTACACATTTGTAGGTATACCGTACTGGTTTATGATGCAATAATATCTATTCATAGTAATCATACGAGTTTTGAGATTTGCTGTGTTTTTGCCTGAAGCTCCGTTGCACCCAGTACTATTCCTGGTTTAGTTGATGGTGGACTTCATTTCTTTATTTTTATTGACAGTGTTTTTGAATCCGATGAGCTTTCAAGAAATCTACTAAATGTGTATGAAAGAGCAAGAGCCAACGGAACCAAATCTGTAAGTTGATAGGTATTCAAGCCACTCAAAAAACAAAAAAGTTATGTCTAGCAGTTCAAAATTAAAAGGTTGATTTTCTACGATAACGGTTGAAATGACAAAATTTCTGTACTGCTGTTTGATTAATTAGCGTATTAAAGGTGTTCAAGCCCATTTTTACACAGCTCAATAGCAAACGCTATATAAAAATCTTTTTTCAATACCAACAAGAACTAAATTTCTACGTACTTATTCGTTTTTTTTACATACTTTTTCACGTTTTTTTAACAAAATTTTTACGTACTTTTTTCAAAGTTTTTGTACTTTTCGGAAATTTGAGTTCGGAATTTTACTTTCTGACCATATGATTGATTCCGACTCGATGGGTACTGTTTTATCCCCGAAGCAAATCAAAATCAACACAATAGCTGCTAGTTTTGGCGATGTTAGTGGGAACCACATAAAACAGTCCACACTAAAGCGTTAAAAGACTAGAACTGAAAAAAAGACCTTCAAATGTTGCCCAGAAATTCTTCAACAGAGGACATAGCAAAAGCCCCAGTGGACGGATGGCAAGCGTATGGCTGCTCGAGCGCTTCAATTGTGTTTTTAGAACTCGAAGTTGAAAATAACATATTCGATCAACGCGCAGTAGAATATGCAATTAATTCACTTAACGGCAATATTTGTGTAAGACGAAGAACATTTAAAGACGTGATTTCCACTTCAAAGCTTGAGTATGGAAAATCATTCACGTGGGTATCAGTCGATCTGCTTTTGGTTCATTTTGATCTATACTAATCAATACTGCTTACCATTCAAATTCTTTAGACACCTTTTATGGTTCCTTTTACTGGTGAAACAGATTCTTGGGTTTTATAGGATTTTAATGTTTTAGTGCAATAGAGATCGGCTAGATATTAGTCGATGTTGCTTAATTTGATTGCTCTAGGAACGCGTATTGCTAAGATTATATGCATTCTTAGTTTACTCTTCACCATATAAGATTATGTCTGATTGGTTTTTACAAATTTGTTTTGCCAAGGACTGAAAAATTGTACAAACCTTATCAGATGATAAATTTATTTATTTCAAAATATAAGTCTTTAAATTTGTTTTACAATGTCTTAAGTTTCTGGCTGATTTGCAAACGTTCCCCATTTTAAAAAAATGATTGTGCCCAGTGTTGTTTTTCTTCTCTACTGAATTAATAACTAAAACTGTTGGAACCAAAAAAAACGCAATGTTGTGTTGTTTTTCATTTCATTACTTCACATTCCTCCCCTTGCAGTGCTTGTGTCTTTGCCGAAAACGCCCACCAGCCTTGCATTTGACTACAGATGTACAGTAGAGTTCTAGTCGTGGATTGGTGGCGTCTTAATCTTATTTTTGTTGCAGCCAAGGCAAAGAAGTTGCTGTTATGCTTTTTTGTTACGGTTATCAACCTAAAGATTATTTATCTTTAACCCTATTTGGACCAGGCAAAATCTTTTGATTAATGGCCCAGGGGGGATCGATTCGACGCAACACATTTAAACGTTAATAACTCCCGAAATACAAAAGATAAAAATCCGTTTTTGCTCCACAAGAAGCTGAATTTTCCAACAAAGAGTCTTAACTTTTTGTCATTATATTTGCAACCTTGATCTTCAATTAATTTCAAAATAAGTCAAGGACTATCAAAAACGATCGGTTCGCTTTTTATCTGCATAATGTTAATAAGAGTTTGATAGCCGTGACGCGGCATCGCAGCTGGAGTTTTATTCAGTAGCTCAGATAATTACGCATTAAATTAAAAGATTATTTCTATTGTGCTAAAATATCTAAATCATTAGTTTGTTGCGTGAATTAATTGCAAGCTGAATATTTGTTTCTGTTCTAGTTCCTTTTGCTATACACTTCAAAATGTGGTATTTTTTGTATAAATTTTATAAAAGAACTAGCATCAAACCACTATTTTTTCTCATTCACATTTTATGTGTAAATGTTTATGACATAGCTATAACAAACGTCCATAAAATTGGTTGAATTTTGATGTAATTTTTAATATGCTGAAGATTCGTAGTCCAATATAGTAAGAGTTTTCACTGAAAAAACTCGTGCTATGGGTTTTATTCTCAGTCTGGTGGATCCGGCAATGCAAAAGTTGCATTTGTTGCTGCTCTTGCTAAACCTAATCAAACGTGCAGCGTAGCATTCTGCATGTAACAACACTGTTTGTCTTACCAATCTTATCATTTTTTTATCATTAGTCGAGTGAATAAAGCGTCTGCTGCTAATACAGTAGATTTCGGTTCAATTACCAGTCTGGTCAAACCAAAACTTTAAAAAAAAATGTATTCATATACAGTTTCCCGTTTAAATATTAGCAACAAAATGAGCAGTGTGAGCTTTCACCGTGTGCGGTGGACAGTTGGGCAAACGGCAGCCTTTTCTCAAAAAATAAACGACTTTTTCGCTGTCTGTTGACAATTTGGTAAATAAAAATGCAATTACTTCGATCTTACGAAAAAAACTTTAAAAATGCGTCGGACGGAATGCAGTGAATGTTAATTTTTTCCAACAATTTTTTGTACAGTTTTTCACGGACTTTTGAATCATAGGAAACAAAGAAATTGGTCTAACTTGATTCTCGGATTCTTGGTTCATTTTTTAGAATTACAGTCTGGACAATTTGGAGTACTGTAATAGGTTTTGGCGTCGAATTAGTTTTTTTTTTATTGGTTACTTTGCAAAAGATTACGTTGTCTAATATTGGAGAGTATTTTTTCTCAAAAATTCAAAAGTTCAGCAGTTTTTAAGAAGTTTATACAAGAAAACCTAAATTAATTTGCTCATTCTTCGTCATTAGATTTTCCAAAATCTTAGATAGTACCCAATGGGCTTACCTTCTAGTGTATTATCACAAATGATTTCAGAAGTAAAAAGCAAAAATTACAATTGTTTCCAACATTGTAATTACAATAATTAATGGCTATACTGATTGAAATACCATTCTTTTTATCACTATTATCACTATTTGTATCATTTTACAAAGATACTCTAATTTTCAAACGTAACGATTTTGTCTTGATAATATTTCAGATTTTATTTCAGAAATGGCTTTATAACAAATTGTTGCAAACTTTGGTTATTACTTGCATTAGTGCTGAATAAGTTTAGAAAAACAGTAAAAAAGAAATAGTATAATCCCAAGGTTAGAAATTCATTTGCCGGTTGTCATCTTTGATCAAAATCATCAAAGCTATTCTACTCCTATTGTCCTCGCATCCAGAACCAGCAATGTTGTTTGTATGCGATAAAGCCGTTAGATAGCTGCAGTAAACTAGAAACATTAAAAATTTGCCAACACATCATTGAATTTAGATATCTTATAGTTATTTCTGATCACAAAAAATTCACTATAAGTTCATGTACTAAATGGTCAGCTAATCGGATTTTAATTTGCAAAGTCTGTTAGAGAATTTGCTTTCGGTTTTTATTTTTGCATCTACAAACATAATCTTTGTTGGTTGTGAATGTACACACATGAAAGCGAAAATTGAAAAGAAAAAAAAACAACATAGTTTTTTTAAATTTAGCATGCCACGGTTTCCACCTATCATTATAGACCACAAATGAAAAATCAATGTGAAACTCAGCATTATCTGCAATGGTACGCAATGCAGTAAGCCTGTAGTAGCATCTAATAAAAAAATTAGTAAATGTGGCAACAAGTATAATATATCATATAGCACATTTTACAATGTACATACCCACCAATTGTTTAGTTTGATATGAATTTTTTAAAAATTTCAAATGGTTATTGCTTTGAAAAGCATTTTTTACGCAAAGCTTTTAGCAATTATAACCTTGAATAACAACAAACGTAAAAATTGAAAATAATGATTCCGAAACAATAATTATCAAAAACACTCCACTCTTTGCAATGTTATTAAATATCGCAAACGCATATGAAATGTTGCATTTTAGTGAAAGCAAAGCAGATGCGCTCAATGAAGTTATCGGTGTGCTGCTACGTCACACGCAAAGACTTCTTCTTCTTCTTCTTCTTTCTTCATTGCCCGCTTTTCCGTGAGGGTTGCGGGGGCAGTAGCTCAAGATTGAGCCGCCACACCTCACGGTCTTCCATCACCTCCATCATTTCGCGTGGGCAAAGTCCCAAGCAATTCCATCCAAGACCCTCAATGTAATCGGTCCATCTAGTTCTAGGTCGTCCGACTGGTCTTCTCCCATTTGCTTTGGCATGTAAAGCTTGTTTGGGGAGTCTTTCCTGAGGCATTCTGCTTACATGGCCAAACCATCTATGGCCAAACCATCAAAGCTGAACGGCTCGATGTTAAGGGATTTTCGAATTTCAGAGCTACGCACCTTATTAAACAGTGTAACTCCTTCGATTCTTCGTAAAAACCTCATTTCGGACGCTTGCACTTGTGATCGCATTCTTTCGGTCATTACCCAAGATTCATGACCATAAGTGAGAATGGGGACAACAACTGCTTTGAAAATTGAGAGTTTTACCTTTTTCGACACGCAAGACACTAGGGCATATTTCTGTTTTGGATGTTATCTCTTGAACTTCTTGAAAAAACTTTAGGCAGTCAAAAATTATGCATAAGTTTTTTTTGAAAAATGAACATCTTTCTCCTGATACTGCTGCTTAGCAGAAACTATAAATTTATTTATAATTTGTGTTTGTTTTTTTTTTTCTTTCTTTTAGTTACCAAAAACAAAATTCGAACATAAAGACTACCTAAATTCCTGCTGCATGCCAAACACTTGATAATTTATGGACATTTTTGACTATTGCACATCAGCAATGTGAAAAAATATTGGCAAACAACAAGAGGAATCGTGCATATGTTGGCGTTAATTATTCTATCAATAAATACGTTTATATTACTAAATCGCAATTCTTAGTTATCAGCAAAATGCTAAAAATTAAGCTTAGTTTGAATTTGGTAAAATTACACGAAATTGTTTGAGAAATTCAGCTGTAAGCTTTGAAATCGTAATGAAAATTATAATGCCTCAAGCAAGATAGTAAATGAAAATCTATTGTCAGTTTGTCACAACTCTTTCTGAACATTCATAGCAACAAAAGCCATTCAATTCACGTTACCAGTGTACAAAAAAGCGAGAAATTACTGATTACGACAAAACAATTGGGATTAACAGGATTAAATTAATTTTTCAAAAATTTTGCCAGAAACGCAAGGTCGACCTTGAAAAACGTTTAATAACTCCAAATCTAGTTGTCATAGGACAATGGTTTTACAAATGAAAGTTGAAGCAGTAAAGTTTAGGAAAAGTCAAGAAATTTCATTATTGTGGCTTGACTGCTTTATAACAAAATTTCGAAATAGACGAAGGGAGGGAGCTAATCGATCCCCCCCTTGGCCGAATAGAGTTAAAGGTGTTTTTTTCTTGTTTTGAGATTTAGAAACTAACTTCGACTTATTTATTTATCTAAATGATGGTAATATCCCATTTAGATAATTTTGCAATGGATGCTGCATTGAATATTCCTTTAAGAGTTCCGCATTGATGCATTATAAATTTGCAAACTAAAACCCTTCGATCTGTTTGGCCCTACATTAACATTTACTGTGTCCTCTTAAGATGGAAACAGAAGACATTCTCATGCTGATCCCAATTATGAACGAAACAACAGCGTTGGGTGTTGATTTTCAGTGACCATATTAGCCCCCCACCCCCATTGCGAACTTCTGGCTAAGCGCCTGATTCAGGGTTAATACGGAATTTTTCTGACATATTCCCCTGACTTTTGTCAAAATTGCACCTGTTTTCCCTGACTTTCGTTTAAAAATCCCTATGTTTTTCCCCGACCCAACCCTGCAAAACATACTTTTTCCCTGACTTTCAGAATATAAACGAACAGTATAATATCAACCAGCAGCAAAAAAAACTATGCACACCTAATGCATACATACACAGAAACATCAATTCAGCAGCAGAAATAAGAATTTCACAGGTGACCTGTCGTAATTGTATCTTAAAAAATATTGATTGTATCTTAAAAAACAATGGATCTTGATTCACAGGAGATAAGAACTTTCCAAAAAAATCTCCCTGACTTTTTCCAACTTTTCCCTGACTTTTTCGTTGAATTCCCTGACTTTCCCTGACTCTCCCTGACTTTCCCTGACTATCTCGAAAAAGATATGTTTTTCCCTGATTTTCCCTGACCGTATAAACCCTGTGATTGCATCGAACAACAAAAGTCGTTAATTCTGGCTTAAAGTCGCTGAAACATACATTATATTTGACTTGCGGAGGTTACACAATGTAGCCTATCGCTACACAAACAATCCAGAGTGTATTTTCATTTATATATCCGATTTGTTAGAGAAAGCAATGAAATTTCGGCACTAATTATAACTACTGTACTTAATTTCGGCCACTTTTGATGTAATTCCTTCGGCGTAATCAGTTCAACATCTCCCACGTAGTCTGTTCATGCAAAAAAGGTGCTTTTGGTGTCAGTGACAGAGTTTTATACGGGCCGACAAGTATAAGCCAGAATCCAAAAGCATAAGCCATAAGCCTGAACCTAAAAAGTGATTTAAAGCCAAAACTGGCCCGAAGAAGCCTGAAATTTAACGTCAAAAAATGTGTACAGCTATAATTGCTCGCATGCGTTTAAAATAAAGCTAGTTAGTTACTATTGATCAATTGTGATGCAATAATAATGATTGTGAGATAATAATTGTATGATGGTTAAATAAAGTCGTCATGCAGGATTGCAAAGTTACTTAAATTACGCTTTTATACTACTTAAAGGCTAGCGCTATAGTCAAGTACGTACGTCAAGCCCGAATTAAGCCCGACATATAATCAATCTCAAGCTCGAGTCCGAACCGAAATGTTTGGTCTGACGTACAATTCGGGTCAGTGAAACGCACCGTACAGTATTCTTATTGTTTTGAAAATTCTTTGTTTACGAATTTGATCTCTGTTAATTAGAACATCGTAGGACTCACAATTTGTGCGATTATTAATTCCCCAGGATTCTTGTCTTACCTGATTGCGCATCCATCAATTGCTCCCAGATTGTTTTCGGCTTTTTTCCTTTGTTTGACAATTTCGTTCCTCACTGTTTTTTCCGGCTCTGCACATAAACATTTCCTTAAATCAGGGTTTTTTTAACTTTTACAGTGACGGAACGTATGCGAGTGACTGAGTTAGATCGCGGGCCAGACCAATATTTTCGAACAAGAAATTAGCAAAAAGGAACATTGTTTTTGGTCTTGCCGCTAGCTCATAAAGACCAATGAGAGTATGGAGCGAAGCTCCTGCGCTCGATAGTTTTTGTTAATTTTTTTTACCAAATATTTATCTTAAGCGTAGTTTTGTTAAGATTATTGTTTTAAAAACGTGCACATCAGCGCTTTAAAAAGATGTTCGAACTTCTTGCTTAATAGAGCTATATAAAGCTTATTGGCAACAACATAGTAATTTAAAATTTAAGAAGTTTTATTCTTATTTTTGTTAACTTTGAAACTTATCTCTTTTTTTTTGCTAAATGTTTTCCTAAATATTGAACTTCTTAAACATGTTTTCATAAATTTTAATCGGACAATTTTTGATCCTTTTACGACTAACTTTCAAACTTGTTTGCGATTTTCGCAAATTTTTGTAAATTTTTCAAATCTTTCAATAAATGTTATTAACAAATTTTATCTCCACCCCTCTTACGAGTACGTAGTTATGAATTGTTTTAAACGACGTTAAACAACTGCAAAATTCTCCTCCAAAAGTAAAAAATCGTGATTTTTGCTGTTTAGCTAGCAGTTTGATCGACACTAGGCGGGCCATTGAGGGTCAATCGCCCGATTGCGTTTCCTACATTCACTACCGGCGGAATTCTCACGTGTGACTGTGAATTTGGATGATTTTCAATTGATTACGGAGACTTTTTTCACAATCTGTGAGTTAGCACTTCCTCGCATATATGCTTTCCCATTAGGCTAGTATTTCATGAGCATCTGGATTCACTCATAGCCTATCCTGAAAGCCTACCCGAACCTTCAAACCACACACGAGGGCAATTTCTACCCTTCCATAGTACCTTTTCTCAAATTATTCTGATCAAAGTCTGACAGCAAAGCCACCAGCAAAAGGAATCTCTAACAGTATCACACTGGCACTCCACTTTACTCAACTGCGTTGCGCTACATCACTAAGCATGGACACCATATATGACATCACACTAGCAATTTACCACAATCACAATTCTAAATGGCACTAAAATTTTGCATCAGAATCAGCGGTGATGCATTCAGTCGCAACACCCAGCAGTAAAGTCCGTGCGTTCTCATAAACGAAAACTGGAAGGCTTTTAAAAGTTCGCTGGCACAAATCACAATGCAAAACTTAAAACAGTATCGTGAATCCTCTTTTTGGTGACCTTGTTGTCAGACTTTGATTAGACTAATCTGAGAAGAGGGTACGATAGCAAGTGCGAAAATTGCCCTCGTGTGTGGTTTGAAGAATCGTGTGTGGTTTGAAGGTTCGGGTGGGCTGCCAGGATAGGCTATGAGTGAATTCAGATACTCATGAAACACTAGCCTAATGGGAAAGCAGACATGTGAGAAATTGCTCCCTAACAGATTGTGAAAAAAGTTTAAGTTCCAAATCTGCTACGTAACTTCTGATTACGGAGAGTTCTGGGAGTAAATTTTCATCCCCGGAACTATAGGTAATTTTGTGATTATTTTAGAAAAATATTTTTGTTCTAACGTCATTTGGGAGAAAATTCAAACCCCACATGTAACTGCATATTTTTTTTGTTAAATTCTTTTCATAACTTTAAACCGGAAATTTTTTTTCAACATAGGTGTTTAAACAGATTTGCGACGGCATAGAACCAAACTTTCGCCTCGCGAGTTTCAGTTCAATTATTTCCGCTGCTGCATCTGCAAGCTGCAGTACTGTAGAACGGCCTTAAGCAAGACTTTGAGAAAGTTGCTACTCCAAGTGGCTGAATGACTTTTGTATTGGGAGAAAATGATGCGATGTTAATTTAAAATCCCATAGAGCTCTCGGACATCTTTTGTGGATGTCATAATGTTTTTCAAACTTTCAGCAACTCTTCGCGGGCCACAAAATTTCAGCTCGCACGGCATAGTTTACACACCCCCCTTTAAATGATTGGTTCACAAGTCTAAAGGCTTATACGAGTACAGTAATTTAACTAAATAAAAATGCCTTAACACTTTTACGAAAACAAGTATGCGCATCACTTAAGTTGCATGCCAATTCTGCCCTAAATTTTTGAAAAGCAGTAACTGCAAAATCACGTTTTAGAGAAAAACGAGTTTAAAGGTTTGAGGCTTTCCCGTTCTCACCAAACTTGTCGCAGAGCGTTAAATTTTTTTCTGGTAATTGTTATAGCTACCCTCACCGTGCATGCTTGTTTTATTTTTTTAGAGTTGCAATACATTGGTTAATTTTAGACGTCTTTGGAAAGAAACATACTTTTTTGCGTAGTTACTGCTTTTTTGCTCTTTATTCGGCATGAAAAATTTCTGAAAAAATTTTTGAAAAGCAGTAACTGCAGTTGACTGATGTAATTATAGTGTAGTTGATGCAACATAAATTTTAGTAAAGCTTAAGAGCGCGAAACTTGCCGAATGCGCTGATTTTTGATTTAATTTTTTTTTATGAAGCAAATTAATTACAGGAATGCCAAAGAAGTTGAGAAATTTTTAAAATACAGTGTTTTACTTATTTTCGTATGCGGGACTTAACTACATTGTGCATTTTGGATAAACAGCAGTGATAATGCGTTAGTATCTGGTTAATCTTTTTTTTAGCAAATTTTTTTTTCGGTAGCGCCCACAAAAAATTCATAATTTTAACCTTGGCAATTTTTTCGGGCCTGTTTTTTGTCACCATAATTTGTAAGTTGGGCCTACTGTAATTTTCAAATAGAACATTATCAGTACATTGCCAACTCTTACTGGAATTTTTTCGGTTTCGAACCCGTTGAAAACTCGAATTGATATTGGTTTTACTCTGAGTCAGAGGTAGGTAGTGCTACTTTTGGATACAAAGTTATCGAGTAGCGGTGACCAATAGTGAAGCCAGGGGCGGGGACGAGAGCGATAACTCCCTCTCATTGGAATGTCGAGCAAATTGCAGAATAAGGAAAACACCACGTTTTTAGCTGTTTTGCGTCAGTCCCCTGAACTAGAATGGACTAAAAGATGATTTATGGTGTCTTTTGAAATATTTAGGGGGGCAAATTTGTCAAAAATATAACTCACAAATTAGAACTTTAAAAAATGACCAAAAATTTGATCGCTTATTGAAAAAAGCTGAACATACAGTAGGTTTCATTTAAAAAAAATTAAGTTCAGGAAAAGAGAGGCTATTCTGAAGTAGTTAAATACCCATCACTTTTCTCAAATCTCATTCCGCCAGGTCCCCTCAGTTACCTTCATAAAATGTAGACGAAGTACATTACTTCCAGTGAGTTTTTTTTTGAACTATAGGATTTCATGATTCACCAGCTTGTAAGTAAGACGACTGAAATTTTACCAACCATTAGCCACCTCACACATAGCCCATTTATGTAACAGGGTTGATTATGCTTTTGCACTGCCAATTTCTATGCCACGTTTCAAAAGCATTATTTTTTATCATAATAGGCCCTAAAATTATTTTATTTTTGCAAAATAATTCAAAATTTTTGAGCTCTTCCACTACAAACTTTTGGCTCCGCACCGGTAACGTTGCTACTTTTCAATGGCTTGAAAAAAATGAAGCAGCCCGCTGCTGCTACTCTTTTAAAACGTTAAGTGCTTGATCAACCTTTCGCTCCATGACATAATGAAGCTTTGAGCTTGAATATTACTGAAAGTAGATACAAAGGTGTAGCCAATGTTTTGATGGGGAAAAGAGATGTTTTGAAATCTATGTGCTGACTCAACGCCTAATATAAAAAATTATCAATACCATGCATTTTCAAGAGAGAATGTTTCGCAGCATTGTTTTTACATACATTTAGCGAGCAAATAATAGCATTACTAGACTATTATGTTGTTTTGTCAGCATTAAATCACAATTACAATACGCAGTTAATGCTTTTCAAATTTTTTTTATTTGTCTTGCGAATGAAACATAATCAAAGGTTTGAAAAGCAGTAAGTAGCTTTACTGTTTTTCAAATAATTTTCGCTAAATATTATAAAAACAAATAAATGAAAAATAGCAGTAACGGCTGGTACTTTGTTTCAAACTAAAAACTTGGGATTAAACTCGCTTAAGTTGCATTTTTGAAGCACAGTAACGTCCACTACTGCAATTCAAACAGAAAAAGCGGCTGTTTATGAGGAAATGACGTCATTTGTACACTAAATAACTCCGTAAATAAACATTTTTGCAACGCTTGGATGCGACCAATGGATGCACAAAGTGAAAAAAAACAAGTTATGCAAAAAATGGAAAATTTGCAGTTACTGCTTTTCAAAAATTTACGGCAGAATTAATATCGTTGATGCAGTGCATATTTATCCTCCTATCACCGGAAGCGTCAGACGCAAACTATTGGATGATTCACACATTTACCTTTGATTGCAATAACTACTTCAAGTTAGGAGGAATCCGCAACTGCTTACAGCAGGAGTTTCCAGTGATTCAATGTTCCTGTGGATTTGTTTACATTCGTGTCCATTGAATATACTGTTGTTAAGAGCCACCAAGCAGAGAAAATCTTTTATTGTAAAGCCTCTAACCTACGGACACAACAACGTGACCAGCAGGGTGCGGGTTAAACTCAAATCATGCAATCAGTGTCGTCGTAAAAACGACGCCTTTACTCCTTCGGCCACGTAACCTAGGTCATGTTTAAAGAAAAATATCTTTGGCGCGGCTGGGTGAAGAAGGATGGAGTCAACACCGATCTAATCTAATACGTTTGCTCTGAGTTTAGATAGCCCCAGTGAATTTGCTTAAGTCCTCTTTTAAAAACGCCATCGGTTTTATCATGTCACATTTTGTTATAATGCTTTCAGTCCAACCAAACTTGATGCGATTAGCTGTTCCAAAATTATTTGCAAGCAGAGAAAATTATATAAAAATTTTAGCTACGGTGCACTCATTATAATAAACTTTTAGAAGAAGTCTATGGATAAACTCTTAAAAAAAGTAAAGTTGACAAAGTCGCATAATTCGCATTAACGAAAGACTCAGAGAACGTAGGACTCAAAGCACATAACGAAAAACTTAATAACCGAAAGCACATTTTGAATATTGGTAATACGTAGACTTATTAATTCATCACAGTGTTAAAGAATTTAGATTTTTTTTTTGAAATGCTCTGGGTTGTTTAAAGTCTGTGCTATAATTCAATGCAGTTTTTGTGGTGTGATATGGTCCATAAAAATTTACAGAATAATTTTCTATATATTACTTTAAAAAACGAAGCCTGTATACTTTGTTATTTAAAGTAAAATATAAAAAATTATTTAGTTATTTTGTATAATATTTTTAGTAAACTTTTACAGTGATTTTTGTAGTTGTATTTTGCTTTGATTTTACTTGTACATCATCGAACACTGTTTCAGAAGATTGACTATAAACAATTTTCTAACGACTCACATTGCAAAAATAAGCTGATGCGCAACATCTAGATCGCTTGTAAAGACAACGTCACTGCAACATGACGTCATTTTTGCCAAAATTGACCATTTCGTTACTTCATTATTGTTGACGTCATCAACTTAAAATGATTTTTTTCAAAAACGATTCTGTAAAAGCCTTATTTAGTGTTCCAATGACTTTTGCAGGAAAAGTAATAAATTAGTTAAAGGATGCCAAAGTTTATTGCCGTTGTTTTTGTTTTTAGTGGACTCCCAAGAAACGTTTTTGCGCAGTTTTTACCCCTGCCGTCTTCAAACAAATAAAGGCAATTTTATTGAGCTTCTCTCTAAATTAGTTACTGTCAGGGAGATAACCGAACCGAAAGTTACTGTCTTCGTCATTTATGTGTTCAGCGGACTGAAAGAAATGTTTTTTAACAATTTTTACCCTTGCCGACTCCCAGATAAATAAAGGTCATTTTTTGTGCCCCCCTAAATTCGTTACTGTCAAGAGGTTAGCCGAACCTAAACTTACTGTCTTTGTCATTTTTGCGTTCAGCGAACTCCAACATACGTTTTTGAGCAATTTTTATCCATGCCGTCTTTGGGGTAAATAAAGGCCATTTTTGATCCCCCTAAATTCGTTACTGTCTGGGGGTTAGCCGAACCTGAAGTTACTGTCTTCGACATTTCATTGTTCAGAGGACCCCAGAGAACGATTTTAAGCAATTTTATCCATGCCGTGTTTGGGGTAAATAAAGGCCATTTTGACCCCCCATAAATTGTGGATTTGGGGGGTCTTAGCCGAACTTTTGGCTTGCCAGTAAACATTTTCTTAAAAGGTGAGTAAAGATGCGTATTTTAGGCGCATCAAACCTTCCGCCGCCTTTGAGGTAAATAAACTTTCTGGGCTGCCGCTCTAATTGTGCTTTTTCTTCACGGTTCACTTGTACTCTGAATATGTCCAATCAAATCAGTCAAATACGCGTGACCACAAAAACCTTTGCACCAAAGGCAAACTTTTTTCAATGCTCTTCTCTAGAATTTTAACTTATTACGACTTTTCGTTTCTGAGGTATTTCAAAGTTTATTAGATCTCCACAACCGTGCTGCCAGTTAAAATTTCATCATTTTAGAATAGTAACTAAGATATCTTCCAGAATTGGCCTGAAATCGCATGAATGCAAAGCTTCATCATGAATTGATGTTTCAAAATAATACTGTTACTAGTTAGGTACTGTACGATAATATCCCGATTTCTAGGAAATTTGATTTTAACTGGCAACACCGTTGACAAAACAAACTTTGAAATAGCTCAGAAGCGATCGGTCATAGAAAGCTAAAATTTGGAGAAGGTAGGTTTTGTATTTTTAGATGTTTCTTTATCATTATTTTTTTGCAGATAATCCTAACTAGATGCTTTATCTCCTACTACGCGTAACATTGAGGTGATGGACTATAATAAGACAGTTGGACATAATGCTCAGTCGTACATTATAACTTAACGCCTTTGAAGATTCGTTGCTCGTATTTCTACAGATTTAAAGAGTAAATGCTTTGTATTCGCTCTTTACTTTTTTGTCAAGCATTTTGTAGTTGATCAGATCATTGCATTTACAGAAAAAACGAAAAATTGTAATGCAATTGCACTGCTGGCATCTCTTGCGAGCCAAGCCTAAAAGCAGAAACAAAGGGTTATTACGGGGTAATACTGCTGCCGTGGACTCAGCATTACTAGTCTAAATCCGAAGAAGTGCATCATGCTTTCTTGTTGTAACTTCAAAGCCGTGCTATGTGCATTGTGCGGTACACCGTAGGCCTATCCGTTGTGGTATTAGGGTTTGGTAATTGCACTTTGAATTGTGCGAATTAAGTTATAAGACCTGGATTCGTTTTGATCAAAACCACTATTGGTATCGGCGTGAGAAGGCTTCCGAATTTGGGACTCTCCAAATGTGATGCTAGGTGGCTGATTGGTTGATTGAAATATGAAATAAAGCATAACTCAATAAAATGTCAAACCGTAGAACCGCAAGCAATGCGTTTGAGAGCCCGGAAGCAGTCAGTGTGAAGTCTACAACTAACGGACTGGGGATTGCACCGTTTCATTCTCTTTTCAAAACTTAGATATGGGAAACTGTGGTTGAGATGCGACAAATAGGAACAAGCGAATTTCACAAATATTTGCTCGTTTGTTTTATATTGACACGATTACTTTGGGAGGAATATAATTTTTTATGTAATGCAGAACTGTTGAAGGATTGTGTCAAAATTATTCTATTGTATATGTAATTATTGTCTGGTTGGAATAAAATATTGCTTTCACATCAGTAAGCTTATTTATTAGCTACATAAGGCGATAATGGTACAAGCTTCAAACATCAGACTCAATATACTGTACACTTGAAAGCCGTATTACGAGCACGAGCTTAAACGCAATTCCAACTTGATTGCAAGTTTATTACTCTGAAAAAAATAAACAATTTAATTTCTTTTAGGCTAATTACGGCCGAAAAAGCAAATACTTTTATTTCGACTTTAAAAATTTTCCAAATCCTTCAAATTGTTAAAGTTTTATCAAAAAGTTTTGTATTTAAATTTTAATTTTACCAATAATTTTTCCGAAGTTAGACTTTGGCTGAAATTCGTCATTGTGATGCAGGCCAACAATTGCTTCTGCTTTCTGATACAGTGTACCAAATGCATTAAACCACAGTAGTTTGGACACAAATATTTCCTACAAAGATGGAAAATTGAAAACCATTTATACGACCAAATTTTTTTTGTCGTAAAATAACGACATAAGCTCAGTATCACCAATTTGGTTGTACAGTATGTAAATATTTCTAGATTCTCATTCTACGCTTCTTTACTAGGCTGACAAACAAGAGAAAGTTTTAAAAGCAAGAAGTCGGTGAAATTCTAATGGTCTATTTCAAGTTTATCAAAACGAAAAAGCGTTTTATTCAAACAGGTCTTTGTAGGTACTTGGTTATCTTTAGATTTCTTGTTTGAAGTTGTTTCAAGTAAAGATTTCAATTTGAAGCATCATTTTAAGAAAATAAAGTCAGTTCAACTTTACGAATGCTTTAAGTTTTAAAATAATCGAAATAAATAAGTCTAATTTATGAAAGATATATTGTAAGGTACAGTAGCGTAAGCAGGATTTTCGAAAGGGGGGGGCCAGGAAATTCAAAAAATTTGAGATTAATGAAGACCAGAATGAAAATTTTCCAGCCCAAAACCAAGTTCATTTTCCTGCCCAAAATTAGGTGAAGACCAAAAAATAAATAAAGAAAGGTCTTCACTCAAATTTAGTCCAGTTTTTGGCCGAAAAAAGGTCTCGTCCGCCGTTTCTGTTCTCAAACCTTCTGCCCAAGTTACAAATGGGGGGGGGGGCCATGCCACAATTTTGCATACTATTTTATGCTAATCATACTATCCAGGTGACCCAAAGGGGGGGGCTTTGACCCAATGGCCCCCCTAAATACGCCCCTAGTAAGGTATATGCATTTTAAAGTAGGTAAAGCCTGCTTGTAAAGTTCATCAATTGCGTAACGTAAAATATAATTATAACATTTTATACATAACAAATATATTTTTTTTGGTGAAAATATTCTGTCAAAATGTGGCTTTATGTAATTACATCTCTTTTTCGCCAAGTTGCTTTGGCCAGGCAAAGACCTTTGCGGAAGCAACGTAAAACAAAGTATATATTTGCAAAACAAGCGTTGAAAAAAATAGATTTGCTCTGTATAAGCTCATTACGACGATATTTACATGAAAGCAAAATGAAACTTCATTGCATTGCAAATGCTGCTAATTAAAAATGCTGCTCAGTTATTGTCACAATATTTTTAATGCCATTCAGCTCATTTTCAGCTTGCCAGTACGCTTAACGTTTTCTCAATTGGCACTATAATTGGCGGACCAGCGATGCAGCAATCTAGGTGCATTAAAGAGAACGATAACTGCACTAAAATTTCATTTCGCTTTTAAAGTATGCGCGTTTCACATTGGCGACCAAGTCGAATAATCGATACTACGTAAGAAGTCAGACCAGTTAATTGTATTGATTTGAATGGCGCCTTTCACACTTGGTCGTGATCGGACATTAGGTCGTACGACACAAATTTTGGCCACATCACGCTGAATCTTGACCCAGCTGGTCGTACGACCAATTTGATCGACGACCAGCTGTCACCAGTTTGAAACAGGCCTAAAGGTTTCGGCTTATCCAGCAACATACAATATCTGAGTTGAAGCAAATTGATAATGTTACGAATAAAATAATAACGACAAAAATTCAAAGTTTTGCTTTTAGTAAATTGTTCAGGATAGGTTGAGTCACGACTGCTGATTCCTTAGCATGTCTTCTGCTCTGGAAAGCGCGCGGCTACTCCGCATGATATCCCTTTCTTTTTCCGCGTCCGTATCATAATCTTTAGCGTTCATGTTTACTTCAATTGCTTCGGTGAGGTAATCTTTTGCTGCTTGTGGTCGCTTTTGCATCAAGCAATTAGCGCCCAAGTTGTTCAGCAAGGTACCAAGAAGATGCATTTCCTTTGCTTCCTGACCCAGAACTTCTGTCAGCAAGTCTTTGGCTTCGGTCAAAGTGACTTCTACACCACTGAAGTCGTCCGCGTATCCTTCTGCAATTTCCAGTTTGTGCTTGCAAGCAACATGGATGACAGTGATCATCTTCTTGCTCTTTCCTCTCGCATTGTCGAAGACAGTCTGAAGTGAGCATCGCATTCGAGGGAGAATCCAAAGCCGTACCGTTATCTTGTGAGAATAGCATTCCTTGCAGACTTTTTTGATGCTCTTTTGTAGCCGCACCATGTTCCTTTGAATTGCAGTGTACACTTTTTCAGTATCCTTTAGGTCGGGCAAGAGGTGGTTTCCCAGAAGATCAAGCAAGATTGCTTTAAAGTATCTTTTTTCGTTAAAGTACCTCTGAGCCAAACGTTTGCACGGTTTAGGATCCACTTTCAATTTATGTTTTAGAACCCCAAGTATCTCATCCACAAGCCTGTTTGCTTCTTCTCCTCGGCCAGTTTTCATCAAAGTCTCATAGTAGTCTATCTGTAACGGCAACCGACTTATCGATGGACTCATTTTGTACAAGTTGTGCATAATTCCGTAAGCATGAAAGTCCTTGCTCTGGTCAAAGCATTCTTGAATTTCACCTAAACACATGAAGCAATCTGAGCATTTTATTTTTGAGGTTAATCTTACACGTAGCATCAAAAAAGTGTTTGTTAACTGTTGCTTGAACCAAAACTTAGGCGTGAACGAAAATTGCAAACTTAGGTCTTACTCTAGCGGGCATCATCTGTATGTTTGAATAAGCCTATATATACATAGCATGAAGATCAGGGCCTCAGCAAAAGGAAGGTTAAGCAGAGCTTCATTGGGTGCATTTTTTGTCTGGAAAAACTGTGATAAAAATTTGAGCAATAGACAAGGATCGAGTTTTGGATGCTGTATTCTGATTGTCTGATTGTGGCTAGTTGTGCTATTAGGAATTCATTAATCTTAATGTACACGTAAATCTGATATTTACACAAAAAAGGGAGCTACCGAAAAATATGTCAGGAAAGAGCATATGTAGAAAGGATATCTACAATATTCTGAGCATCGCTTTGGTTGAAATGACTGTAATTACCTGATTGTGCGATCACTATTTGCTCCAGTACTGTTTTTCGCTTCCCATCTGTTTCTGCAGTTTCTTTCTTAGAACGACGCACGACGGTTTCCGGTTCTAAATACACGGTTTACAGAAATAGTTATGTTCTACCTTTTTGGCATATGAAACAGTACTATGCGTCAATTAACAAACAAAAAGACAAATAATTTATCGTTAGTTACAGATCCGTAACGCCCTGGGGTCAGGCCCGGCGCCAAGATAGCGTGACTGGGGAGGCGGGCAGAAATAAATTTTGGGGGGCACGAGAAGTTTATTTATGTGAATTCGGGAGGGCACGGGGGCACGAGAAATTTATCCCAGTCTGGATCAAATAAACAAGGTACCAAAGAATCAAAGAGATATTCCGGCCGAAATTGGGAATTTAAGCGGTTTTTTACGGCCAAAAACAGGTGATCTTCAAAAAAAAAAGGTCTTCACTGAAATTGTAAGGGATTTTCCGGCCGAAATCAAAAATTTAAGCGGTGGGTGTCAGTCCACAAAAATTACAAAAATTCCGGTGGCAAACACCAATTTGGGCCTCGATTTGCACTCCAGTAGCCCCGAGCCTGTAAATTTCTTCGGTGCGCAGTCTTCTCTTGGGGGGCACAAGTTTCGTTTGGGGGGGCACAACTAGTCATTTGGGGGGGCACGTCCCCGGTATGCCCCCACGTGGCGCCGGGTCTACCTGGGGTTCTCCGCAACCCAGCACCCGTAACAGGAGCCCACGGAAGAGTCGCACATTGCAATTTCGGATCTTGAAACTGACCGCAATTAGATACAGTAAATGATGGAGGGCTGTGAAGTGAGATCTGATATCGGAACTGCTGTCCCCACAACCTTGACGGAAAAGCGGGCAGCGCAGAGATATAGAGATCAAGAAGATTAATGTGATGTTATTCACTTTATATTGAGTTGTTTTTTTTTTTTTATTTGCAAGTACATATGGTTGTTATCGTTCACAATTACCTTCCTGGATTTTTTTTTCGTTTGCTGATTCAGTAAACCTTGTAAATCCTGCGGCTGTCTCTTTTGCGCCCACTGTAAATAAATATCTTTGTTGCACAGCAAGTTAACTAAATTTCATGTAAATCGTGCTTCTGAAATTCGTAAACTGTGTATACCCTTTGTAAAAATATTTTCGTTACTTAGGAGCCTAAAAAAAGTAAGCCTTAAGACAGAATAATGGTTTTCAATTTCAATCGAGACGTTTCGACTTAATCAGGTACCTAAGTTATTATTATGGCAACCTCAGCTCCAATTTTATTTGAATAAGACATTTTTACAGTATTTGAATAAAATTGATAAAGACTTGTGCACCACTGATTCAAAAACAATTCAAGAATTTAATTAAACGATAATAAAAAACAATCAACTATTAGTCGAATAAAGGACAACATTGAATTCATCAACCAGTTCTTTGCGGTCTATTATAGAAACAATTAAAGCTTAATTACCTTCGAATTTGCCTTTACCGTCTGCATGGACCATTAGGTTCCCCAATCTTAAAATAAACCAAAATTATTCAATTACAAACTTTCAGTTTAGAGCTTCAATGGGTTTGGACGGATTTTTCAACCCCAATACCTAATTACCTTCTAGACCCCTTTGCATCTTAAAGAAACTCACATTTTTCATAACCTGTGTAGTGTGTACTCACTCCCTATAGGGCTATAGTTTGTTTCCATGAATTTTTTTGGCGCGACCCAAAAATTTTGCGCTAAAGCTAAATTATTCTCCATTGGCGTATAGTTTCTTGGCTTGAACTTAAAGGCGGTGAATCATCCAGCCAATTCTGGTAATTTACAATAGCTAAAATTGAACTATAATTTTTGATATTTTTTGTTTTGATTTTGGGGCTGCGTTTGCAGAGATATTCAACAAATACAAAAAGATGTCCCCCCGAAAAAAGTTTTTGGAAACCCTGAGTTTTGATCTTCCCGCCAAAACCACAGTTCTCTAAACTATTAGGCCTACTGTAATCTTATTAAAATATTAGGCCTAACTGTCATTAAACTATTAGGCCTAATAGTTTAGAGATAGTTAGGCCTAATTAGGCCTAAACTATTCAGAAATAAACTATCTCTAAATTATTAGGCCTACCACAGTTCTCTAAACCATTAGGCCTAGTGTGGTTTTGGCAGGAAGATCAAAACTCAGAGTTTCCAAAAACTTTTTGCGGGGGGACATCTTTTTGTATTTGTTGAATATCTTTGCAATCGCAGTCCCAAAATTAAAACAAAAAAATATCAAAAAATATAGTTCAATTTTAGCTACTGTAAACCATTGGAATTGGCTAGATGATTCATCGCCTTTAAAACAATTCGAAACCGTTTTCATAAATTTTGGTGTTTTAGAGAGGTTATTATTTTCAATTCTTTTTTGTGCATCATCTCATATTTTCTTCACCTATACTTCTATTGATCCCATTCAATTAGGAAAGTTTTTATTTATGATGTTGATTTATTAACTTAAATTTACAAGTAAATTTCTATTTTGGCGTTATGATTTCAATACTTAATAAAAATGCTCTCGCGGCGAACAATCAATATTCAGGTGGGCTAGGAGCTGCACTTATGATTGGACAGCCAAATTTCACTGTTTGCAACAGTCGTCAAAGTATTTTTAGGATCAAGAGTCAAATAGACTATAGTGAGCTCCAGCATAGTACAATGGGATAAATAAAATTTTGTTAGGGCATATGAGCTATGGCTTACCTTTTTTTAATGTTCAAATATTGTTTTCAAAATGAAAAAGGTACACGTAACAATGCCAGACCAAATTTAAGTCTAGAAAAGCTAAAACTGGTTGCCTACTATACTAAAATATACAGAACAATAAGGATCACAAGGGTAAGAGTTAGGGTCCTTATTTGTGGTCCTTGTGATCGTTGTGCTCCTGTAGCACCCGCTAACACTATTAACATGTGACTTACGTCGTGTTCAAGAATTGGTAATGATGATAATGATGAATACTCCTTCCTGATTCTGCTCTGGCCAAACCATCCGTATTCATTTCTTCCATATTTTGCTTTTAGACTAAACAAATATTGTGCCAATCATAAGCATGACAATGGCATGCAGTAAGTATAAAAGCGAGTGGAACAATATGCAAGAATTGTGACTAAAAAAAGAAGAAAAATCTAAAACATCACCAAAATTCAGCATTCAGCGACCTATGGCTTCCGGGATATATCATTTTTCGATGTTAAAAAAACATTTTCCTCGGAATGAAACTCTAACTTTGCTGAGTATTTTTTGGGGGGAAACATTGCTAAAGCCTTGCAATCAGAGTGTGTTTTCAATTTAATGCTTGTCAAAGTTTTGTGGTAGATAAATTTGGAAAAATCAAATTTTAACTGCGGTAGCACGCAGGGAAGATCTCGAACCGAGAAAAAAACTTTTTGCCGCCAAACTAAAAAAAAAAGTTGATAGCTGAAATTTGAAAAAGATGCGATGGTTTAGAAATTTAGATGTTTATCTTTTGCGTAATCTAGGCTAACTACCTCACCTTCAAAGGAATTAATAAGAATAATATCAAAAGACCAGTATGTTACAACCAGTCAGACTAAGACGTAACTTCTATCTATATGGAGTAGAAAGTAATATTTAGCAGTGTCTAAAAATTGATCATTTATCAATTTGAACTATCTATACGTTGAGGATTCTAATTTATATAGTTTGCTTAGAATTAAGGAGCTTTTATATTATAGTTTGTTTAATTTATTATAGTTTGCTTAAGGAGCAAATTGTTCAAAATATTGTAGGCTACAGTCAGTAGCGTAGCCAGGGGGGGGGCGGGGGGGGGGGCTCGAGCCCCCCCATTGGCTTGTGAAGTATGCAAAATCGCATGTTTTTTGTGCTTTTGAGGCCGATTTTCTGTAAAAAATGGAAAATAGCCCCCCTCCATACAAAAAGAGCCCCCCTCAAACGTTTGAAGTTGCGAAATTTTGGAAGAAATATCGCCCTGAAGTTTGGCGAAGACCTTTTTTTTTTTTTTGGAGATCACCTAGTTTTGGGCGGAAAAAACCTTTGAATTTCTGATTTTTCCGAGACATTTCGTCTCAAATTTCGGACAAACCGTCTGAAACTGATTCAAGGTCAATGAAAATTCGAGTGAAGGTCGTTTGCACACTTCTCACTCTTTCAAAATAGCCCCCCCCCCCCCTTTTCCAAATCCTGGCTACGCGCCTGGCTACAGTAATGGATAAACGATATTAACTGACTTAGTTTCCCCGGATTTGTCAAATGTAGATTCAAGCTTTAATTCTGTATTTACTTCAGGAATTTCAAAGCTTACTGTCGTTGATTCCAAATCCAATTGCAAATTTATCGCTAAATCAAAATATAAAACAAGCCTACACTGGTCTTAGTTTATCTAAAAACACAAAATTATAATCATTGAAATGGCATAATACTTGACACTTTTTATTGACTGATATGCAGTAATTATGCGTCTTTTACAGTTAAAGGTTCTGATACTTTGGTGGGTTTGTTATAGAGCATTGGGGAAAAGAGCATCTTTATGAGTATGAGGTGCAAAAATTTTACTTGTTTTGTAAAAATTTATAAAGCTGTAGGCGTAGGCGTAGCCAGGATTTTTGATTGGGGGGGCCCAAACCACAAATCACACGCAATGACGTCATCAGAAATTTTCAAAAAAGGAAGTTTTTGTGGGGCAAAGATATCGTAGAAAGGAAGATCTGAAGCTGTAGTCTATAGGCACTTAACCAGGATTTTGGTAAAGAGAGAAAGCGAAAACTAATCGTTAGAAAATGCAAATGTCTAACTCAGGAGATGTGTTGAGTAAGCTAGTGTATTTAAACGTATCACAGACGGGGGTCTGGGGGCGGAGCCCTCAGCCGCCGGTGGCTATAAGGGTCTGGGGGCAAAGCCCCCAGCCCTGGGCGATTTTTGCTAGTTTTTTGAAAAAAAAGCTATTTTAAACCCATTGGATCACATTTCGCATGTGTTCACAGCCATTTAAAAGAACTAGATTTTTAACATTAAAAAGTCAATCGAAAAATTTTAATTGTTCAATCCTCCATTTACTTGCAAATAAATTCCAAAACACGTTTAAAATCTTGCATTATAGTGTAAAATTTCAATTGAGGGTGGGGGAAGTAAGACACATTGCCTCCAGCAACATTTTAGCAGTAAATAATAATTCACTCGAAGATTTTCTTTAGAGCTTTTTGTTTTGTCATGAAGTAAACCAGCTACAGGAGAACATATACGGCTAGGGGCTCAGGACCCCTCAATTCAATTTCAATAATTTGTTCAATGAGCATTTTCCCCAGCTATTTTTTTTAAAGTACTTTGTGCGTAAAAACTGGCGAGGTGAATCGTTGTACAATAGATAGTTACGCTTACTAAACAAGTTATTCCCGGGCCGGATTTACATTGCGCGGGGCCCCTGGCACTTAGGAAATTTTCGCAACATTTTCCAGCCAAATATTAGTGAAGACCGAAAACAGTCTTACCATCTGAGAGCCGGGCCCTGGCACTTAGCCATATGGCAAATACGGCGCTGGTTATTGCATTACGTTAATTAAAGTTAAGATGAGGGCCTGAGATATCAACTTTTAGGACAAAAATCCTAGATTTCACCCTGGTTATACGTTTAAATTGGTTGGAAAAAATTGAGTTAAGGAGGTACGCCGGGTCCCCTGGTCGTCAGTATTATTTATTGTTAATTACTGTCGTACGCGTGTACTGTTGTACGCATAGATGCTAAAAGAAACTGAAAATGAAGAATAGATTTTTTTTTGTCAAATTTTTGTCATTGGTGGCATTTCAATTGAGGGGTCCCGGGCCCCTTGGGCAACTTTCCTGACTACGCCTATGATTTTGAGATGAGTTAGGATCGCGCCCTTAAATTCTTTTATAAAAAAAAAAACATTTAAAGCAAAATTAAAGAAACTTTTTTTCCAAAACGTGGAGGACTCGAGTCAAGTCACTTGACAGCTTTTTAAAACCTCCAGGAATTGCATGACATTATTATGGCGTGGACAGGTGGTCGTCATTATTATTACTTGCATTTGCACGCGTATATCCTAAATTAAAGAAGCTGCAATTCCGGACAAGGACAACATACTGGCTATGCTCTCATTATATGTGTCATTGGTAGTATTTCAGTTGGGGGTTTGCATTACCCCCTGTGTTATAGCAATAAGTTCATAATAACGTTAAACAAGAGCCTGGGATTGCAACTTTTAGCACAAAACTTTTCGATTTTTCACAGGTTTTGCATATGTATTGTTAAAAATTTGAATTGCGGGGCTTCTGGCCCGGGACCCTTGGTCATCATTTAGGGGCCCCAGGGCCCTCTGGTTGTCAGTTAGGGCCCCCCCCAGTTGTTAGTTAGGGACCGCGGGGGTTTCTGGTTGTCAATTACGGGCCCCAGGGCCTCCTGTTTGTCAGTTAGAAGCCCCGTGGCATCCATTTTTCTGTTAGGGGCCCCGAGGCTCCCTGGTCGTCGGTTAGGGGCCCAGGGGTCCTTTGGTCGTTAGTTAGGGGCTCCTTGTTTGCTATTTGGGGGCACCAGGGCCCCCTGGTTGTCGGTTAGGGGCCCCCTAGTCCTCAGTTAGGGGCCCTGGGGCCCCCTAGTTGTTAGTTAGGGGCCCCAGGGCTCCCTGGCTGTCGGTTAGGGGCCCCCTGGTCCTCAGTTAGGGGACCTGGGGTCCCTGGTTGTTAGTTACGGTGGTTGTCAATTAGGGGCCCCTTTGTCAGTTAAAGGCTCCGGGGCCCTCGTTTTTCACTTAGGGGCCCCGGGCCTCCTGGTTGTTAGTTAGGGGCCCAATGGCCCCCTGGTTGTCGGTTAAGGGCCCTTGGTTATTATTTAGGGTTATTATTGTCAATTAGTCAGGGTGTTAGTCAGGGTCCCCCTGAGCTCTTTCGTCTACGGTAACTGCAACTAAACATCGCTAGGCTATGTTATCATAATTTTATATCATTGGTGGTATTTCAATTGGGGGGGCGGGCCCCCTGGGCCCCCCCTGGCTACGCTTATGGTTGTGGGGAATAAACAGTTTCGCTACTCACTGAGTAAATAAATAGGCCTAAATGCAATTTTCGTGATCTTTGCTATTACACTGAAATGAGTACATTAGAAAATCATTTGCCCATATTGTAAATACACAATGAAATACCAAAGAATGATAAGTAAAGTTCAACCAAATCTTTGATCGAGAGAATTTAAAGCCAGAGCGCCTATCTTTAAACCCGGTCTATGCTGTGCATAAAACTGTGTGCATATGAGCGCATTATTTTTTCATTTTAAATAGAAATTTGGTACACCCATCGTACCGCCTGCCAGTGTACAAACCAATTGGTTAAAATTAGCTAAGGATTTGCTCGTATATGCTTACGATTTTACGCACAGAGTAGACCAGGTCTTATATGTTATATCATCAATCTTATTCAAATAAAACCGTATTCAAATATTGAAGTTAAGAAATAAACCTTTTTTCAGCGTGTGATATAACATATTCGGCTCGCCAATCTGCAGATGGTTACGCATGTGCAGAAGTCAAACAATGGATGAGCAGAATATGATCACAGCATAAAGCAATCGTCAGTATACTAATTCGTTTTTCGCAATTGCTCCACGCGTAGAATATCCAAAATAGTAGCTCGAAGCACTCTAATTTTATAATTATAATTAAAGACGACTAATAACCAAATACAAAGCATGCTGGTCAGGGCCTAAGAAATATGACGCAGGGTTTAATCTCATTCCCAACTAGAATGAAAATTTAGTAGGGGTTGAAGTGTCCATATCTAGAAATATCTGAAACCTTCACCGAATTTCAGCTTTCCAGGACTAATAAATATCGTTTCTAAAATTTAAATGTTAAAAAAGACCTAATACCATAGGTGGGCAAGTTAATGCAAAACGTTAGCTTCGTTAACCACTACTCCGTTAACAAACTTCACACCTCCGTTAACGTTAATCCGTTATTTTCAGCTTTAATTAACGGAAGTTAATAAAGTCCGTTAATCCGTTAACATTTTGCGTGTAATTTACATTTTGTTTTATTTACTCGCTTCTGGAACACGTATTGACGCTGTTGAGCTGATTGTAAGGAAATATTTTTGGCTATGGTGGTCTTTTTGTGTTTTGAAAGATACATTTTACAGTCTAATCTAATTTCAAGATAAAAACAAGTTCAAATGCACAACGAAGCTGCTAGATATTAACGATAAAAACCTGAACGGAAGTTAACAGAACTTAACGGAAGTTACTTTAGTCCGTTAACAGCACTTAACAGAAGTTAATTTAGTCCGTTAACATGAAAAAACTTTTTAACGGATTAACGAGTTAATGAAAAAGTTTGCTTCGTTATTAACGGATTAACGATTAACGGACTTGTGCCTACCTATACCTCATACTATTCAATACTTTGGAACAAAGCTACTATTGGTTGTGCGTATTATTTCGTAGATTTACAAAGCACAAAACATGAGTTGTATCACTTGAAGTTTGGAACAGCACAAACAAATAAGCACAAGATACTAATATTCTACATCTTATAAATTTTTGTGACGAATACTACCTGAGCGTGTATATGAGAAGAATTTGCTCAAAGATTGTCCGCAATACAAAGAATATTTTAGCTGTTTTAAATAAGAACGAGCTGTACGCTAAGGTTTGTTTGCTACCAGGACATACAAAATAACGAAAAACAAAAAAACAACGTGAATGTGCTGATTAGTCCACGTATAGAATTCAAGAAATATTTTTTCATCGCATATCGGCAAGCATTTCGCGAGCTTTTTCCAAGCCCTCTCTGCTCATTTTCAAGTCATCTTCTTTTTCAGCGTGGGTATCGTAGTCTTCGGCACTGTTACGGCATGCAATTGCTTTCTGAAACAGTTCAATGGCCTCTTCGGGGCGCTCTTGATTCATGCAGGTCACTGCGAGATTGTTCACGTGTGCGCTGTACACATGGAACTTGCAAGCCCGGTCACCTAACTCTTGATCCATCAGTTCAATCGCTTCCCTGAGTGTGGTTTCTCTGACCGAGTTGTCTTCAGCGATTAGCTCCGTTGTCTCGATATGGTGTAGACACAGCGAACGGATAAGAACCATTTTTTCTCCAGACGCAGCTAACATATTGCTAAGCTTGGTGTAGACTCGACGCATGGCTGGAACCACATCTTTAGTGACGATGGTTCTCAGATCGGGACGTTCTTTCATCAATGCTGCGACTGAAAGCTTTAAACCTAAGGCACACCCTTGCATACAATTGATCATTTCATCCGTTTCCGTTTCTCCAGTGTAAAGTGCCTCACTAGTTTGGTACAACAAAATTGCTTTGACATGCTCTTTTTGGCTTCCGTAGCTGTCACCAAGCAGCTCACATTCTTTGGGCGATGGCTGCATAACCAGTTTCAGGGTTTCGATGAATTCATTTTTTATATCTCTTGCTTCTCGGTGTCGTCTTATGTTTATCAAAGACTTGTAGTAATCAATAAGAGTTGGCAGATAGGAGACTTTTTCGTCCATTTGCATTGGCTTGCTGAGTATTCCATAAGCTTCATCAAACTTTCCTTCCTCAGAATAAACAGCCGCAGCCGCTATGCAAAAAATGAGCTTGTCATTTTGTAATCGTTTTTTTTTTGTTTTTTTTTTAGCTGCATCCAAAGTCTTTTAGAACAAAGGGCTGTCAGTGGAAGATATTTTATAACTGTAATTTGAATACATTTACTATTGAAGGTATAATTTAGAAACTACAATCTTCATTATACAAAATTTTTAATTTTGGTTTTAATAAATTCTTCTTTTTTTTTTTTTTCTTTCTTCAAAAGCTATAATATTTTATTATTAACTTGTAACGCCAGGCTAAAAAAAGACACCATATGTTCAAAAGTTGTCTCAAGAATTACATTGCAGAAAAGTTTAGCATTGGCGCTTTGAAACTGATTTCGATCTCACCTTCTCAATACCAATCTATAGCATCAACCTTAAGTAATCGGAATATATTGTACGTTCGGAATTATTTGTTAGCAAATGTTTAAACATCAAGTCCACGATAGTCAATAGTGACTGGCCAAAGTGGCTGTATTGGATGACAATTAACTTACCGCGAGGATGCAAAATTTTCTCTAGACTAGTAGCGTTGCTCCAGTTTTTCATAACTGCAAAAAGTCAAAAAAAGACACTAAAGTTAATAAAGGGTTAGAGTAGGATCATGTTCAAAGGGTAATCATTTAGATATCTATACAGCGAATGAGCCTTTCGGTAATCGAGTCAAGCTGCCACCAACCCACCTGTCTAACACATAACACGGTTAAGACTTCACACTATCTCTTATAATGCTGAACGTCAAGCACGGAAGCTGTGAGCCTTAATTTTTAGGGTCTTTGGTTTGACCCGAACGGAAATCGAAGTCGAGTTTACCATTTCGGAGTATCCACTCGACTTTTTCATAAGTACGTGCAGTATCGTTCCAGAGTACATGGTTGCGAGGCTTTCAGCAATGAGTGGGTGTTCACGAAAAAAATTCTGAGAGAGCGTGGGCAGGATTCCAATTTGTGGAAAATTCGGTTTAAAAAACTGTCATGGCTGCAAGGAAGATGTTTCAACCAAATTATCTCGGAAATGATTGCTCATCCAAAGAGCAATACAATGAAAATATGCTTAACCTATTTTGTTGTTTTTTGACCATACTACTGGCTAGATCAGAGATGGAACCGGTCAGAATTTTCTCGACCCGACCCCACCGGCAAATTTCAAAATCATCGCCGGTTGACCGGCTGGTCAACCGGTTTCTGACCGGCCCGGTCGACCGTTTTTTTTACAGAAGGTTTTTGTTCACTGTTCAATATTTGTGACTTTTTTGTGACTTTGGACGGGGGTCTCAGAAAAAAAAGCACAAAAAACTTTTGCGTTTTTTGCAAAAATGACTCATTTTTAAGACCTTGTTTGGTTAAGTTTCGGTTTGAATGACCTGTTTTGAGCAGCGTAAAACGTGCACAAAATAAGCATAAAAAGCACTGGAGGGCACAAGCTAAATTATTAGACGTTCTTTCTAATGATATTTTGCAAAAGGCCAAAAAATGAAGTTACAATTTTTTAGCTATTGGTGACAGATTATTTGCAATTTGCCGAGCAGCAAACACTAAACTTTTTTCGGCAGTGCTGCCTTGGCAGGTACAAAAAGATGAAAAAAAAATTAAAGCAAAAGCAGTAGCGTACGCAGGATTTTCAAAAGGGGGGGGGGGGCAGAAAATTTGAGAATAATGAAGAACAGAATGAAAATTTTCCACCCCAAAACCAAGTCCGTTTTCCTGCCCAAAATTAGGTGAAGACCAAAAAAAAGGGGGGTTTGGCCCAAAATTAAGTGAATACCAAAAAAAAGAGGGGGCCTTCAGTCAAAAAAGAAAAAGGTCTCCACTCAAATTTAGTCCGGTTTTTGGCCCAAAATTACGTGAAGGCCAAAAAAAAGTCTTCGCCCACCGTTTTTGTGCTCAAACCCTCTGCCAAAGTTACAAAGGGAGAGGCCATGCCGCAATTTCGCATACTATTTTATGCTATTTATACTATCCTGGCAACCCAAAGGGGGGGCATGGCCCAATGGCCTCCCCTAATACGCTCCTGAGCAAAAGATAGGTAACAGTAAAAACATTTGAACATCACAATACTTGTACTATTGCACCCAAAAGTATTAAAATGATGGAGCAATAACAATATACGATATTGAAAATTATGTCACTAACAGCGTAAAAAAAATAGAATGTTGAAAAATTATGTCACTAACAGCGTGAAAAAATTAATAATATTCATAACAACTCTAGCCTGCTTCACTAACAGTTTGAGAAAGTATGAAAAAGTTCTATTGCAAAAAATTATGTACTGGAAAAGCTTTTTAGCTCCACAGAGATTTATATGTGGACGGAACAATTAATATAAATCTCTGTGGAGCTAAAAAGTTTTTCCAGTACATAATTTTTTGCAATAGATCCTTTTCATACTTTTTCAAACTGTTAGTGAGGCAGCTAGTTGTAACGAACATCATTAACTTTTTTCACGCTTTAAGTGACATAATTTTTCAATATTATATAACGTTATCGCTCCATCATTTTTAATGTTTTTGGGTATAATAGTACAAGTATTGTGATGTTTGTATGTTTTTACTGTTACCTATCTTCTGCTGTTATTTTTTTCGCATTTATCTTTTTGTTACTGCAAAGGCAGCACTGCCGAAAATTGTTCTGAAGAAGCTTCCCGGGTTGGGAAGCGAAACGTCAAACCAATAAATAAACTCATCGGTAGTACGAAGGCGTTATGAATAACTATCCCAATGAACGCAACGCGTCCATTTTCATTGAAATTTTTCATTGAAAACACTAAACTGTTATGACATTGGCTAGAAAACATTCGAAATATAATATGCCCCAGCATGCAGTTTGTAGAAATGCTGCTACTTCAGAACAAGTTATGGTTAGTTAGATATAAAAAAATAAGAGCTGTGTCTTTCTTGCCCAGAGTAGAGTGTGGTAAATTTAAGTCGAAACAAGCTTTTCAAAGCGGTAAAATTTTAGCATCTAGTAAAAAATCTGAAATTTGCGCCACCTATACCCTTAAGCTGATTAAAATGATGCTAAAATGCCAGGTAGCGCAAGCCTCTTCCACATGCATGCTTTATTAGAATCTGATTACGCAATTTTAACGTATATTTTGCACTTTTTTGCTTTGTGCCGTGGCCCAAAGTCGGGAGGCATGGCACAATACTCCCACCCTTAATACGTCCCTAGATGTACATGTCTTAATGGTCACAGCATATTAGCCACAGCTTGAAACTATTCAACAAGTGTTTTTGAAAGGTGTGGTTTGATAATACTGATTTTTTATAAAAAGTTTTGTTTATGATAAAATATATGAGTATATTTCGGTTGGTGCTTAGATGTCTTTTAGTTGCCAGAAAGGAAAATTCGACCGGTTTTTCAACCGGCTTGACCGGCCGGTCGAAGAATCTCGACCCGACCGGCAACCCGACCGCCCGGTCGACCCGACCGGTTTCCATCTCTGGGCTAGATGCTTTAGCTCCTATGAAGAAGAAAAGTTGCATTAGGTTATAACCTTCTTACAGTAGATCAGCTAAAGCAAAGGCATTTAAGAAGCCCAGCAGTATGAAAGACGTTAAATGCCATCATGCAGATTTCTCAAGTAGTTTTGAATAAAAGATTTATTGCACGGTATGGCAAACATCTCGATTTGCATCATTTATTGAAGTATTTACAGTATAGCCCTTTAAATTCTGGATGTTCTGTAATTCTATTCCTCACAGAGTAACAATTATTATTAGTCTAATTACTTAGTTTAAGCAAAATTGAACCAATGTCACAATCAGTAAGATTCAAAATCTATTTAATCGCGGCTCTTCACCACTATTACTATTCTTAAAACCTTGACATATATGCACCCAAAGCGCAACACATCATAGCCTACTTTTTTTTTTGCTTCGTTCTTCGGCATTGGCGTCCGCTAAATCTTCCTCGTCACCGTCGCCCAAAACTAAAACAAAATTAAATTTGTAATAGCAAGAGAAAAATTGTATAAAAAAAAAATAATAATACGAAATCTCAAATTTAACTAAACTGCTTTTAACGTAAAACAAAAAAAATAACAAAGAAAGAGTGGAAAAAATCTTACTCGTCATATACACTTGTTACTATTCGTAGCATGTGGCATAGGCATAGCCAGAGGGGGGGCCAGGGGGCCCGCCCCCCCAATTGAAATGCTACCAATGATAAAAATGTTACAAAAAAGACTATTGTTTCTTCTGTTTAAGTTTCTTTTAGCATCTTCGCGTACAACAGTACACGAATACAACAGGAATTAACAACATTGATCTAGTGGACCCGGACTCCTTCAATTTAATTTTTGCCAATCAATTCAAATGGGCCCCTTACAATAATATTTAAATGGCCTCCAATTTAAATGGACCCCAACAATAATATTGATCCAGTGGGCCCGGGCCCCTGCAATTTAATGTTTGCCACCCAATTTAATTCGGCCCCCCTACAACAATATTTAATTAAATGGTTCCCAATTTAAATGGACCACCAACAACAATATTGTTCCAGGGGGCCCGCGCCCCTCAATTTAAATTTTGCCAACCAATTTAAATGGGCCCCTTACAATTATATTTAAATTGCCCCTAAAACAATATTGATCCAGGCGTCCCAGGTCCCTTCAATTTAATTTTTGCCAACTAATTTAAATGGGCCCCCTACAACAATATCTAAATGGTCCCCAAATTAAATGGGCCCCCAACATTAATACTGATTTAGGGGGCCCGGGCCCTTCAATTTAACTTTGTCAACCAATTTAAATTGGCTCTTTACACTAATATTTAAATGGCTCCCAATTTAAATGGGCCCCCAACAATAATATTAATTCAGGGTGTCCGGAACCCTCAATTTAATGTTTGCCAACCAATTTAAACGTATAACCCAAGTGAAATTAAGAGTTTTTTCCTAAAAGTTGTTAATTCAGGCCCTCATGTAACTTTTTTATGCACGTAATGCAATAACCAGGGACGGATTTAACAGATGGCACAGTGCCATGGGCCCCGCGCTCATAAAAGACTTTTTTTGATCTTCATCTATATTTGGCAGTAAAATATTGGAAAAATCCCAATGTGCCGGGAGTCCAAACTCAATGTAAATTCGGCTTGGGCAATAACATGGCTTGTAGGCGTAACCATAAATTGTAGATTTTTTAATAACAATTCAACTCCAACTCGCCAGTTTTTTATGCGAAAAAATACTTTTAAAAAAAATTAGCTACCATAAGGAAAATGCTCATTGAACAAATTTTTGAACTGAGAGGGACTTGGCCCCCTGGTCGTATATGTACTCCTATAACTGGTTGTTTTCATGACAAAACAATAATCTCTAAGGAAAATTTTGGAGTGGATTGTTATTCACTGCTAAAATATTGCAGGAGGCAATGTACTTTACTTCCCCTACCTGGTCCAAATCACTTACAAAATTTAGCTCCAAAATGCAAGATTTTAAACGTGTTTCGGACTTAAATTGCAAGTAAAAGAAGAACTGAAAAACTTAGTCTTTTCAATTGGCTTTCAAATGCTAAAAATCTAGTACTTTCAAATGAGGCTCTGAATACGTGCGAAATGTGATCCAATGGTATTAAAATTGCTTTTTTCCAAAAACTTACGAAAAATTGCCCAGCGGCTGGGGGCTTTGTCCCCAGACCCCCGTCAAATTCAACACGACTCCCAATTTAGACATTTTCACATTTTAACTATTGGTTTAAGCCCTCCCCCGCGAGAACAAGTTTCTAGGTACGTGCCAACACCAGGCCAAGGCTTCTGATCTTCCATTTTACGATATCTTTGCTCCCACAAAAATTTCTTTTTCGAAATTTCTGATGACGTCATTGCGTGTGACTTGTGATTTGCCCCCCCCCAATCAAAAATCCTGGCTACGCCTATGGCATGTGGTCAAATAGTTAATGGGGGGAAGGGGTATTGGAACGCGCATGCTATTGTTAAAACTAAATCATGGCTAGATTTCTGTCACCCTTTTTTTTTTGTAATAACAATAGCAACAAAATAATTAATTGTACAATTTGCATTCACGCACTAAACAACCAAAATAAAAAAAGATTCTTTTCGCGGAGCATTCCCTCTTCTTTAGCTTCTCTGGGGCAAACTTTTAAAGTCATCCACTAAACCGGGTTTAAAAGGCGTCAAATTTGCACGGTTGTAGCGCCCCGAGCGGTGACAGAGTATGGCCATTTTTCGAATAATGTGGAAATGGCAGCTACTTTTGAATTCTCCATCTCCCTGGAATACTTTGGTGTGGCATTCCATTGCATGATTTTGCTGTTTTGGAACTCGTCAGATGAACATTTATCTCAAGCATTAGGTCAATCACAAGTCAAGATGTATTAAATCATTTGGTACGTTTCACGCTTAGCATTAAACAAATACCAATCCTAAGCTTTATTGAGACTTCAACAATTATGAATGACCAATGGAAATTGACTCCTTTAGTGTATCTAAAGTAATTTGTTTTTGGCAGATTATGGATTTTACGTTAATTTCATTTATGAATTTGGAAAGTTTAACATGTAGAATAAATTTACATTTTGCCATATCACCCAGCATTTTCAGATGTTTTCTTTGTTCTTTCGGTATTGATGCGTTCTTCATCTTTTTAACTGTAATACAAAAATGCATTGCATTTGACATAGCAACGAATTTTAGCTACAACTAGCGTTGATGCGGCATCACTTTGGTACAATATCCGAGTTGAAATAAGTAGGGTTTATTTTTATGTGGGATATGCCTTAAACTATAGATGTATTAGTCCGGAAAGGAAATGCGTGTGTGAGTCGTTCGCGCAGACGTGATCCAACTTACGTACATCGGATTGCAATATTTATCTATAATAGACGCGTAAAAAAGTAAGCCACCCATTGCAAATAGATGAAAACCTTCATTTTATTCTTCACTCAATTTCAAGCGCATTGGAACACTCCAGTTTCGATCTGGTAAAAGGTGTGAGCCCGTTGAATAAATATTCCTGTCTTGGTCATTTCCGTTATAATCTGCTCCTGTTTCAATTGCAAATTTGAATTTCCAACACGTAATCTCGGTTTGATTGAACTATTATATGGGACATTTTAGGCCGCAACAAGCTTACTCAACTGGTAAACGGATGCATTACTTCAAAACCCAAAAGAATTCCAAAATTAATATTAAAACGATAATCTAACTGCATTACCTTTTTCCATCATATCCTCCAGTTTTTCGTCCATATTTTCCATTAGGTCGGCTGCAAAATAATAAAACGACGTTTTTACGCTTTGGTTGATGCAATATCATGAAAACATCGCTGATTTTGTGATGTTTCTAATTATTGGTTCGATGTTTGACAAAAAAGCCAGACAAATCCTGGTCGTTGAAATATTTCGATTCACCAAATTTCAATTTTGATTAAGATTCCAAATGTAGCTAAAGCCGCATTTTCACGGGCGACTTTTTTGCGTGCGATTTTTTGATACAAATGAATGTGGCAAAGTTGCATCTATTCAATAATGGTTCTCACTGTGATGAAAGTTATCTTACTGCTGAAAATGACTGTCTCAAGTTGTTTCCATTCCGATGATATTCTAAACCTTTTTAAAACAAAATCGGAACTGATCTCACTGCAATTTTTCATCGCAGCACCGATTCTCTTCTAAAGTTTTCAATTATAACAATATTGGTATGAAACCAACTTAAGACAATTACTTCCATCATTAAGGTCCCAATTATCATGATCAAAACCGCCGTTGAGTAAATGCAACTTTGCCAGATCCATTTTTATCAAAAAATCGCACGCAAAAAAGTCGCCCGTGTAAATGCGGCTTAATATTTGACAAAATTAAAGTTTTAGATTCCAAATCAGCCAATTTCGCTTTTGCCAGCAACATATTATAGGAGAATAGAGAGATCAGGTCCAAATTCCATTCGCCATGCAATTTTTGCTATTTATACATCATATTTAAGATAGACTTATACTTACGGTCTTCACTTAATATTTTCTTTAAAAGTTGTTCTTTTAAGTTCCCGTCTCCAAAATAATGCTATGCAGTTATCATGCGTCGGCAGTTACACGAGTGGGAGAGTGGATGTTGCTACACTTATTCAACAAACAAGTTTATCTTTTGGCAAAAATTTGGCAAAGTTTATTAAACGTAACGATACTCTTGCACACACGCAACCCGCAAGTCTTTAGATCGGACCAAAGCGTTTGTATCAGCAAAAGCAGAGCTCACGATTTTAGCCCTGTGTACACTAGGACAAAACGTAGCCATACCAGACTAACCGAAGGTGCTTAATGACTGCGTTTCAAAGCCTTGCTTAAAACTAACCGATATAATGTAGATGCACGAAAAATTCATATAGCGATAAGAATGTTAAAGAAGCAGCATACCCTTGAGCAGGGCTTGTGAGAGGGGGGTTCAGAGGATACATCGGGCCCGGGAGAACCTATATGTTCACGCGTCTCCAACCAGTAGCATCGGCACTAATTAGTAGTAGTTCGGTGTGCAGGCCATATCTTGGTGAAGACTTTTTTTATTTTTATTTTTTGGTCTTCACCAAATTTCATGCAAAAAAACTAGTTGGATTTCCGGCGAATACCTTTTTTGGTGTCTTCAATTACAATAATTTCCGGCTGAGACCTTGAAGAAAGGGCCCGATATCAGTCTTTGTATCCTCGGATAAGATTTCTTTCTGAGGCCCTGCCCTTGAGTCTATAGGTTATAGTCAATTTAGACAAATATTCCCAACCTTACCCTTTAATTCGCAATCGGTCCATACATTTTTTTCTAACTATAAGTTTTTCCAACTATCAGCTGAGTCATTTTACTTGCATATGTAGAAATGATATCGATCAGATTGTATTAAGCTTAACTTCTAGAATGCTTACTGTTTTCTGCATTCACTCCAAGTTTGAGGTTCTTCATCAACTCCATTATTTCATCCCTAAAAGTTACAGACTTATACAGTGTATGCAATGGTGCCTTTGTAGTAAACTTATGCAGTAGGGTGGTCCTTAAACACAGAGCAAAAATTAAACAATAAAAATTTTCATGGGAACCAAAGTAAATGTGTTTCTTTTAGGCTTGACGTGGTTCGGTGCGTGTTCCGTCATTTCGTTAATACCACACAATGAATTTTTAAGATTATTATTATTTACATATTATTATTTACACATTCTTATTCAAATAGAAATAACAGAAATTAATCAGTTAAATTAGGCAAAAATCCAAATAACAATACAATTTAACTTAACAAATAATTTCTTAATAATAAATTTTATCGTCAAATGCATGAGCTTTACTATATGCTGTCTTCTCTCGGTATCACATTCTCATCTAAATGACTAAAATTCGTTGCTGAGAGAAATTCAAATTTACGGAAGTTATGAAATAAAACTGTGTCAAATTGATGTGAAAACGGATGTGAAAGTTTTGCAATTTTAAGTTTGTGTCGTGAGAATGTAAAATTTATGAAATATATCATCGAACTGCGACAATACCCTCCTCCAGAAAAAGGAATCATTTCTTAATATATGAGAAATGAGGGGGTGTAAATGCTACTAAAAAAATTTTATTAACTATTAACGAGAGGGATTGGATTCACTAATGCGAATATACATCTAAATACATAAGTAAAGGCGCAAGGGGAAAGACACTTTTGGACACACGACATCATAGCAATTAATTACATAAAAATTTACACAAATATCAATATAAGGATAAATCGACTTTAGAGTTCGGCAACTTTGTGACTCAGTTCGAGTGCATAGGCAATAAAATTGAATTCTGAGTGTTCGATTGCGTCGTGGATTTCGAAGAGTGTTCTTGTTGTGTTCGACGCTAATTCACTCGTTTCATTCGAACGTTGCCGATCTTGGTGTCCGGTACTGAATGTGCAGTATATTGATAGTTTTGGTGTCGTGCCATTAAATGATCTGTAAAATATCTTTCAAACAGTAACTTGTTCTTAACAAGATTAACACAGTAAAGTAAAAGTATTCATTCAAAGTATATCATTATTATTATTATGATTCTCTTGGCTATTATGAAAAAATAGTATATAGAGAAAAACCATCTTGCAGTTGTACAATACCACATCGATAGTGATCAAAGCGAAAAGCAATAAATGACAAACAATACAACGTGAATGCAATTATTTACAATTTTACTCTCTGGTATTCATGTTCTGCTCTTCAATTACTTCCCCTGAAACTGTAGGTTTTCTAGCTTTATTAAATCTCGTGCGAAAATGTGACCAACGTGGTTTAACTTTAGGCTTTAGTCTTTTGTTGAGACCAACAAATGTCATGATAGTTAAAACTAGTCCCCAAATTAAAGCAAGGATAGTTAAAAGTGATGATATACCGTTGAAAAACGTACTAGAAATACTGGAGAGTAACATAAGAAAACTGTTATGAAGTAAATGAGAAGCGTCTGATGGTTGAAAATCATTCGAATTTAATTCGAAAATGTGGAAATACACACATTGGACTTGATAAGAGATCGCAGAAATTGCAATGGTAATTAATTCAAGAATAGTAATAATAAAAATATTGACGTAAACTGACAATATTTCATAACTTTACGCTGCGGCTGAAGGATAGAAATGTCGCAAATAGTATAGGAAAAATAGCATTGGTTGAATTGTCACATTGTAAAGATTGGTTAAGCGGTGTGAATAAAAATTGGAAATTGATTCGTTTATTGTGCACATGGTTGATCAGTTATAGAAAGATAATATACGCGAAAATGTAGTGGTTTGGTGGATAAAAATTGTTTTGCTTGGTGTAAGGATAGAGAAACAACCGGTTGGAGGTAACGCCACTTGTCCAGCCAGAGATAAAAAGGGTTAGGCGTTGATGTTGTAACGTAGCTGTTGCTGCCGCTGCGGCTGCAGCTGCTGCAGTGTGCCTCGAGGAATTTGAATTTTCGTGAAGGTCTCGTGGACTATATCGTTCGGAGAAAAGTATGTCAGCGTGAGGTAAAAAATAAATCATCATTCCATATTATAACGCACTGAATTGAGTTAGTGTAAGGGCGCCGTTTCACACAATCACAAACAGAGGTTAAATTGGACAAAAGTGTCAGAAATGAGATTCCTCAATCAGTATTTTGGGATTAACTGAGAAAATCTCGAAATTCGAAAAAATCTCCTCCAAAATACATTGCTTATACTATGTTAAAAATGGTGCTGTTCTAGAATATTTCTAAGTTAAAGAAAAATTTCTTACAATCATGTAAGATAAAGGGTTGCACCGCTTGAAAGTGCTTGCAAAAGCAAGACGTGGTAAAGGGAGACCTGGAATTGTGCCATATGAAGAATACGCTAACAAAATAAAAGGGGCACAGGTGATTAAAAATTATCTCCGAAGTCCGTACAGCAATATATAGATAAAATCTATAAAAAGGGTGTGCTGTATATGGCTGGCAAGATTAAATGAAGTACAGTATTAGTAAAGGTAGCATTGGTTTTATGCTTTTGTTGTTTGTTTTACCGCTAAGTGACGTAAGTGAGCAAGGTCATGCTTAATGGGGGAATTTTGTGTTCAGTAGAGCAAGTTTTGTTAATCGTTGAAGTCTTTACAAATTTTGTAAAAAAATACAAAAGTCTCAAAGTAAAAAGGATGCTAAATTTTGATACCTCAAACCTATAAAAGTAAATTGTTTTTGTAAAATCAAGACTAGCTCTACGTTCATATAGTACAATAGCAATGAAAAACACACAAGCAATTATTACTGCAATGTAAAATCAATACATCAGTGTTTTGGTAATACAATATTCAAATTTACACAGATTTAGGCATTTTATCAATTAAAGCTATAATTAATTTCTGGTCGGTCACGGCAGGAAAATGAAATGTGTTATGCAATTATGAGGAGTGAGAGTGATATGTTTGTGAAAATCGAGTCCAACTGGATGGAGCGCGTTAGCAAAAGGGTTTGAAATCATTTTAAGTTCGGGAAATGGAGTTGTAGTATCGGAAATGATTAAAATCTTAGAAATCAATCAGGTTACACGAAAACGAATAGCACGATTTACAATTTGATCCTAATTCCTTCTAATAATTAAATGATATGAGTCTCATTAATGTAATAGAATAAGGAACTGAAAATAAACAGAGAAAATCACAAAAATTAATGAATCACAACTTCAATTGACATTGGAGTATATGTAAGCAAGATTATTCGCATTCACAATTTTAATTTTCATATCGTTTTAGAAGTCTTTGTAAATATCGCAAGTTCCTTCTTATCAAAGCAATGATATATACATGGTTTGCAATATTTTGTTCATCTCGTTCGCGGATAGCTATATCCTGATTTCGTAATGCAATAGTCAATGTCATGTTCATAGCACAAGTCATTTCGAGAATCACTTTTCTTTTATCATGGGTACGGCGTAGTTCATTTTTCATATATATCTTGAAATTTTTTATAATCAACAATTCATCCATACTAACCGTATAGGATTACACAGATACGAGGGTTTAGTATAAATATGAATTTCACTGAAACACAAAATGGTGAATGTATCAGACTCACCGATTTAAATTGTAGTTGCGTGTGTCGGTTGTGGTGGTTGTGGTTTTCGTCGGTCGTGGTTGTACGTCGGTCGTCGGGGCATGGTTCGTCGGGGTTACCATTTGTCGTGGTTGTACGTCGGTCGTCGGGGCATGGTTCGTCGGGGTTACCATTTGTCGTGGTTGTACGTCGGGAGTCACCAATTGACGTTCACCAGTCGGGGTCTCCAATTGTGGCGTGGTTCGTCGGGTGTCGGTTGTCGTGGTTCGTCGGCGGGGTCACCAATTGACGTGGTTCGGTGCGTGTTCCGTCATTTCGTTAATACCACACAATGAATTTTTAAGATTATTATTATTTACATATTATTATTTACACATTCTTATTCAAATAGAAATAACAGAAATTAATCAGTTAAATTAGGCAAAAATCCAAATAACAATACAATTTAACTTAACAAATAATTTCTTAATAATAAATTTTATCGTCAAATGCATGAGCTTTACTATATGCTGTCTTCTCTCGGTATCACATTCTCATCTAAATGACTAAAATTCGTTGCTGAGAGAAATTCAAATTTACGGAAGTTATGAAATAAAACTGTGTCAAATTGATGTGAAAACGGATGTGAAAGTTTTGCAATTTTAAGTTTGTGTCGTGAGAATGTAAAATTTATGAAATATATCATCGAACTGCGACAGGCTAAAACCATCGTGTGTAAAAAATCTTCAAGATGGAAAAACATTTAGAGGTTGCACAAAGGCAGTAAAGTTTTCATAAATACCCAATTTTGCAAAAATACGAGCTTCGCTGTTGGCAGAGTGTATGCTGTTCAAAAGTAGTAATTTTATGGATGTAACCCAACTTATTGTATAGTGTCATGTAAGACGTGTACTGTCTTTATTCTCACTTAGCAAAAACCATGCATATGGTATGCTTTGAGGCGAAATGCATGTGAAACTGAAGCTGATCTTCATCACATTTTTTAATTAACCAGACATACTCCTATATAAGTACCACTGCCTCTTTGCAGTTGCGTGCGGGACTTGGATTCTTTGAACCAACTTTCTGTCGGCCATCAATAAGCCAAATAATTCACTCCAAGAATCAAAGTCAATAGATAGAAATTTTTCATCAATTTTTATTTTTTGGAAAAATCCAATTAATTGTGTTTGATCAACAAATCAGTTTATCCAGTTGTTGTTTCTTAATGGCACGCTTGGTTAAGTTTTTATTTTTGTAGAGCTGCAATCATTCGTCACTTCATACCAGGCGCGTAGCCGGGATTTGGAAAAGGGGGAGCTATTTTAAAAGAGTGAGAACTGTGCAAACGACCTTCACCCGAATTTTCATTGTTCTTGAATCAGTTTCACACGGTTTGTCCGAAAATTGAGTCAAAATTTCTCGGAAAGCTCGGCTTTTTCCGCCCAAAAACAGGTGGTCTCCAAAAAAAAAAAAAAAAGGTCTTCACCGAAATTGAGACCGATTTTTCGGCCGAAATCGGAAATTCAAACGTTTTTTCGGCTCAAAATCAGGTGGTCTCCAAAAAAAAAAGGTCTTCACAGAAATTGAGACTGATTTTTCGGCCGAAATCGGAAATCCAAACGTTTGAGGGGAACTGTTTTTCTATGGGGGGGCTATTTTCAATTTTTCACAGAAAATCGGCTCAAAACCACCAAATACGTGCGATTTTGCATTCTTCTCAAGCCAATGGGGGGCTCGAGCCCCCCCTGGCTACGCTACTGCTTCATACCATCATGCACCTCTGGTTCAAAAAAACCTAAGCCACTAGTTTCTTAGACGTTTACCAAGGCCGACCAGAGAATCTTTAAATTATGGTTGCCCCAGTTCTCTTGTCATTGGGATTTTGCCACGTTTTTTGCAAGTCCAAGATATTTTCTACATTTTGGCAAGTTTAGTGCAGATACAAGGAATGATGCTTTGGTCTATGCTTGCCATAATCAGTTTACCATGCAGTTCTGACATATGGTAAACTGATTATGGCCAGCATAAGTTAGGGGCAGAGGTGGAGTCCTCAAGGACACAGTTTGGAGTCCTTGGCCTTGAAGTCTTCAAGTCCTCGAAAATGCCTATCCTCGACTCAAGGACAGCTCTTTTTTTGATTTTGGAGCAAAGATCTTTTTTTTTTGGAGATCACTTCCACGTTGTGTCCTTGGTCTCGAACATTCCTGCCCTTGGCCTTGAGTGGGTCGGTCCTCGGAAAGGCTGTTCTTGGCCTCGAATTTTTTTCGTGTCCTTGGCTTCGAGCTTTGTGTCCTCGACTCCATCTCTGTTTAGGGACGCCATAATCAGTTCTGGCACCCCTAACCAATTTCTAATTTTGTGCAAGTTTTACTTTAACGGAGATACAAGCACCAGATTCTTGCTTTTAGTGTTTGAGACATTCATGTCAAAAAACATATTACCCCATAGCAAAAACTTTTAAGCCTATCTCCATTCTTTTAATGCTCAAACTATGCCATTTGCTTGAGACTAACTGGTTCCATTTGGAATTGGGGCAATTTTGAACAGATGTTTTATGCAGATGCCAGAAGTGATGAGAGGCAGGTGATGGACTTGTGAGAATAAATTTGATTAAGATTGAAAGTGGTTAAGTTATTAATCGAAACTTAAAAAAAAAGAATATGTTGAGAATATTACGCGCTATTATTTTTCTTAAGATGATGTTTCAAATTCTTCGCTCAGTTTATTATTTTGGACTTGCCGTTGCATGTTTCCATTGATTCTATTCTCTAACATTCTCTTTTGAGGCAGAAGAAAATTTTGGTACCATTGTCATGAGGGTCTATGGATCAGAGCATTTGTACTGTCCACATCAAAATCGTTCAGGTCAACTTTTTTGTCACTTGTGGTAGCCTTAAAGATTCGCCAAGTATTTAAACAAGTTTAATTAGTGTATGAAGGTTTGAAATTTATCCAGAGATTAGTACTTGGCAACTTAAATGATTCCAGTCCAACTTATTGAGGCAAACAACTTCCGAATACAGGAGAAGACATATAGAAAATATATGATGTATAATTGACTTGTACACTGTCTTCCCAGTTTCTACAATGCTCAATGGACATGGGCCCCCGGTTAACGCACAAGAAGTTCAGTTAAAAAACACTACAGGCTGTTTTCCCCTAATGGGTTTGTCACGTGGGGAAGAAACTAAACAAAAACAGTAAAAGACCGCAGTAAACCACCAAGTTTCCCCCTCGTCGCACCGGAAGCTCTGGGGCGAGCGCGAGTACAGGTTTTCCCACTAGGGTTAACTGTCCTACGCACCAGCCTGGGGCAGCAACCAGGGTCGATAAAGCGGAACCGCGGCTGGTACAAAACGCTGTAAGCATTAACTGTGGAGGCTAAGCATCGTAATCAAACACTGCTGATGCGCTGCTGGGAGTCTGTCAAACGTTGTGAAAACACTGTTAAATTTTTAAACACTATCTTAGATACAAAGCGGCATTTTACGTCACAGTCATCAACCGATTTGCGTTAAATGTGGTTTTATTAAGTTGATGATTTCTTGGTTTACTCGGCTTTGTGTCGACATTTTTGTACAATTTTGTTCTGTGGTTGAGAGTGTAAACCGGATTTCCTTGTAGTATCGCAATTTTTTCTTCCAAACAAAGGTTACATTTGTTAGAACTGTTCGGGTAGGGCCGTGCTCGTCTAGTGATGTGTAATATTGTATATACGGTAATATATGACTAATCTCAAATTTTCGCTGTTCATGTGCAACCAGTAAACTTTAATTTTTCTATGAGATATTTTGCATGTACAGTTTTTTATCGAAAACGAACAAATTTAACCCGGTTCCCGTATAGTTTTCCAAAATTTTGAAATAAGGACCACCCTATTATGCAGTGCTGCCTTAAAAAAGGGTGATCCTGCGCAAATTAAAAGCGGGGCTGCCGTTCATTACGTCTCGCATTACTTTTCATTGAAATATTTATCTGCACCCGCTATCATGTTTGTGCTATCCATTACACAACTAATAATTATGAGAGATAGTGTTATAATGCTACATAATTGTTCGAACACGCCCCCACCAAGCATCAGTGTGTATGCTATTATATCAATTTTTTTTTGCAAAAAACAGTAAATTTGGCATATCCTTGATATTTTGCAACTTTCAGTCGGAATCATCGGTTCACACCCGTCCGGCAGCCCCAATACACCGCTGAAAACAGAATTTGTTTGAAAATGTACGAAATTGATTGCGTGGACTGCACTTTTCCCATTTTGTATTATGTATTTATGAATGCAGGGGTGAACGCGGCCAAAATTACAGACCCGAACCCGAAAACATAAGTGCGAATTCGGCCCGAAAAGTGATTTGAATCCAAAACCAGGCCATAAAATTTGGTTAGATCTAACAAATGTATATAGTCATTGCTCGTATGCGGTTAAAATGAAACTACTTATTGCTGATAAATTGTGACGTTATATCAATACCATAGTGTAATAATAATTGAATTAATGCTTCAAGAAAGTCGTCACTCATTGTAGCAAAACGCTTTTATAACATCTAAAAGGTGAAAACACTCGGCAAATTTATATATTAAGCCCTACATTTCGTCAATCTTAAGCCCGAATCCTAACCAAAAAGCCCGGCCCGACTTACAACTGTGACCCAAAATGCGGCCAGCGCAATAATTTTGTGCGGCCTACGAGTGGTCTTAGGAATTTAAGCTGACTTAAAATAAGGCGAATTCGAGATAATTTAGGGGAAATTTTACAAAGAACCAAATTACCAAGCCATCAAAGATCTGTACGTTTGGGGGAAAGACTGTTTTTATCGGTATTTACTTGCAGGAAACACCAAATCAAAATGTGGCGAAGGCTTTTTTGTTTCTCTACAAAATTAAGCCAGTGCGGGCCCATTCCTGAAAATTTTTGGGAACCTCTGTATTATAATGCCTCTGAAAATGTTGGTTCATTAAACTTTCATTTGGTTGCGATCCCACCAAACCAATGAACAAAATTTGATATTAAAGTTCAATCCGGTATTGCTCTCTGTGTAATCAAGAATTCAGCTTTTTCGACGGTAAGCTATAATATACGGAGTTGAGGTTTCAAAAACTGAATAACAGTGGTTTCTAGAACCATCTGGTCTACCGGGCATGAAAATCGATACTATAGGTATAGGCTAGCCTACTAACTGTTCTTTCGGTAGAAGGCACACGATTAACATAACGCTAATTTATTACCTTGACGTTTCGCTCAGCCGAAAACGCCATGACAAAACTCTTCGCACACAAGTCTACCGCAAACCCACCCACACAGACAGATACCTTCACTTTGAATCTCATCATCCTCAGCACCAGAAACTCGCAGTTACCAAGACACTACATGACAGAGCTAACACACACAACACCATCCCAGCAGATGCACGACACGAAGCCACCCATGTTCTGTCTGTTCTACAACTTAACGGTTTCCCTCTCCGGCACTCCTACCCCATCCCCAAGGTCAAACAACGGAACACAACACGGCATCTTAAGCACTTCACCTCCATACCTTATGTACAGGGTACTTCAGAACGTATCGGTCGTATTCTTAACGAAGCTGGTGTGAAAGTTGCGATGAAGCCGGCTAAAACCATTGGAAACATTCTTACCTCACCCAAAGATCCTATTGCAGAGCATGAAAAGAGTCAATTAGTTTATAAGATACCTTGTGCTGATTGTGAGTTTGTCTATGTGGGGCAAACGAAAAGGGATTTAAAAAGTCGAGTTGCAGAACACAAAAGAGCTGTCAAAAATGCTGAACCAGAAAATCCGCTTTATGTGAACATTTAATGTTGTTTGATCATCGTATTAATTGGGAAGAATCCACTGTTTTAAAATATTTTAATAGTTATCGTAGACGGTTAATTGCTGAAAGTTGGTTTATCAATGCCCACACTAACGTTATCAACCGTTCGAATGGTGAGACATTGCCATCAGTGTACCGATCTTTAGCCAAAAGTGCTTAGTAAATGCTGTTTTTTTGCTAATTTTTTTACCATATTTGACTTAGCCACATTCTCTCGTTTTATCACAGTAATTTTTACGTTTTACTGTATTGAATTAGTCTTAACTCGCAAGTTGTTCATTATGACGTCATAATCATCTATAACTCACTTAATTTATTCGGATGTTTTGATATTTATTTTGATATTTTAGATATTGCGATATGTATAACTGTTTGTGCTAGTATTGGAGGAGTGCTCGACACTCCTCCAACTCAACTTCTGAAGATGCTCGGCGTTTTCGGCTGAGCGAAACGTCAAGGTAATAAATTAGCGTTATGCTAATCGTGTGCCTTCTACCGGAAGAACAGTTAGTAGGCTAGCCTATACCTATAGTATCGGTTGAGGTTTCAGTTGTTTAAATTTCGAAAATTTTAGCTTTGCTTTTAATTTCGCTGTAAGTTTTGGTGTTCTTAAATTTTAAGTATTTCGTGGTTTGTTGTGGTGCAATTTTACGTATTTTTTGAGTTTGTAGCTAAATATTCGTGGGAGCCCTTCAACGCTAGCCGTCAGAAGCTAAAAGTCAAGAAACAACGGCCCCTGGCAGCTTGAAGTCTGGAGATTTTGGCGATTTTTTGTAAATAACGTAATTTTAAATCTATTTTGGCAAAAATTGTTTCATTGGCACTGCAAACGGTGTCTGGACAGAGATCTATATCGGGCGGACCTTCTCGGAGTCGAGTTCGGGGCTTCGGTTCACTCAACGTTGGGCTTAATTTTGGCCTGATTCGTTACGTGTACTTTAGATGCTTTGAAAATACGATCCAAATAACTTTGCAACACTGAATAAAGACTTCAATTTACGCATCAATTCGAGTATTACGACACAATTTTTACTTTCGCATTTATCAATAAGTAATTGACGCTATAATGACGCATTTGCGTTTATGTATGTGTAGCAGCTGGTTGCACACTAAAAGCACAATCACAGTTCACAGCAGATTCAAGCTGTTTAAAAATTAAAAAGAACCAATAAACAAACACACGCTTTTTTACACCTAGCTTGACTTTCGGGCTTTTTCGTGCCTGGTTTGGGCCTCCAACCAATTGTCGGGTTCGGGGCTAAATTGGTTGGTCCTTCACAACATATGTGTCTGGCTGTGAAAAAGCTTTCTTGATGCCGGTAACTGGCAGTTCAAAATTTTGGTCAATGAAGTAAACTTATTAATAGAATAGTAAATAAAAACGTAAAAAATTTATAATCCGAAAAGACTCGAGACTAAAACCCAATAAGATATATTCATAAATTTATATCGCACAGCTACAGCCAGCAGAAAAAATAGATAAAGAAATAAAACGAAAAATTTTACAGCCCGAATAACGTACCGTGTTTATTGTTATGGAATAACGTAATTCCGGGAAGAAATATCGAACCTAATGTCGGCAATGCTCACCACTTTTGTTTCTCTGTCTTTTCTCCAGATCCATCCACAGTTTTTGGTGTTGTTTCATCCATTTCATTACGCAGTAGAAACAGATTTATTGTAAAAAAGCTCTTGCTTTGTAGCGAATAAAAAGCTGCACAAGCCGTCGACAAAACAAAAAATACAGCAGTTACTTTGCTCACCACATATCAATATCACATTTTTCTTCTCAAATTTTTTGAGACTGACAATAAAAAATTATAGTGGTCTAAGCGTATAACATGTAAAATGAGTAAAATATTAAAGATTTTGAAAATTCTTTTTTCGACCTCAAGCATTTTTTGGTACAAAAGCGAAATTGTTTTCAGATTGTCGCGCGTTTGTAACGCAACAAGAACTAGATACTGTATATTTTACTGATTCTGTACTCCAATTATATATTGCTCTAGAAACTGCGTATATTTGGATTATTTAAATCGGACAACTTGAATTTCAAAATCGCGCACAAAAATTGAGATACTACTATCCTACCACCGCTTTCCGTCTTGCTAACTGTTAAAGAGCTGCAGCTGGTTATTTGAGGATTTAGATTTTCAAGTTATTGGATAAAAATTAATGCGGAATTAATGTGGTGTGAATTTGTTATACAATCACTTTGCTCGTTGTACTAACTAATTTTTGCGGCGTTTACTATTTTTATGCACTATTTGCTAATGTAGTGAAAACAGTAGCGTAGCCAAAGGGGGAGAGGGGCTGGGGGGCGGTCGACCAAAATGCAGAGTAGAGAAAGCACCATGTGTTTATCAAAAGCACCATCTTCTGAGAGTGTTTTTTGCTCGGAATGGGCTCAAAAATGATTCAAAGCATCTTCGGATCATAGGTTTCACCGAAAAATATATAAGATTAGGAATAAGGGGGGTGCTGTTCACTATTAGTTAACTACGGTAATTACCATTAACTTCTCTCAAATCTTTTTCATTAATCCCCCAATTATTTTTCGTTAAAAAATATTTCTAAAAAAGATTATTCCTTGTAAGTTCTATGAAACTATAAGATTTTATAATTTACCAGCAGTTTGCAAATAAGAGAACTGAAATTTTATCATTAGCCATCTTTCGTGTAGCTCATTTATGCAACTAGGTTAAACATGTTTTAGCACTACTCATTTCTATGCCACAAGTTTTAACAGCGTTAACTTTTATCAAAATAGACCTAAAATTAAGATATTGGCTATCAACTTTTAAGCCGCTTAAGGCACAGATTTCGAAATTTAAGAGATTGTAGATATCAGCAAGGATTAGGCTCTGCCTAAAATCGAGGTTATCAAGTTGGGGGATCCCCCTTAAACAGACCCTCCAAATTTTTGTAATTTTTGAACAAGTTTGAGGTACATGGGTGAAATTTCCAAAATCGGTAGGTATTTAAAGTATGCCAAACATTAAAAAATTTGGGGTTTTCACTATGAAGGAGTCCCCCTCAAACGGGCCTTCCAAAATTCAAACTTTTTAACCAAATTTTGAGGATATGTGAATATAAATGAAAGATAAAATATAAAAAAATTTCAGGTGCCACGATCGAGGTCCTTTCCGAGTGAGTCCTCCAAAATTAAAACTTTTTAACTTCTGACTTTAGGCACATGAACTATTCAGAGTAGGGAAACGTAAAGGAAAGATATGGGGACAAAATTTGAAGGTACCAAGACGGGGAAGATTCCCTGAAACGGGTCCTCCTAAATTAAATCTTTTTAATCACTCAAGATACACACATGAAATTTTCAAGATAAGTAAATATTTACATGAATGACAAAATCCGAAAAAATTTGGGAATACCATGATTGGGAAGTCTCCCTCCAACGGATACCCAAAAAATGAATTTTTAACCATATAAGCTAGAACATAAATTTTTTATGATAGGCAAATATACATAAAAATTGAATATGAAAAATTTGGGAGTTGCCACATTGAGGGTTACTTCCAAAATGGGCCCCCAAAAATTAAAGTATTTTAATTGCTTGAGCTTAAAAGCTAAAAGTTTCATGATAGGTATATATGAAAAAAAGATAAAACATGACAAAATTTGGGGGTGCTTGGTCGAGGAGGTCCCTCCAAATGGGCCCTCCGTAATTAAAACTTTTTAACTGCATCAGCTAACAAACTAACACTTTCAGTTTAGGTAATCATCAAAGAAAGGTAAATTATGACAAAATTTGGGAGTGTAACATTTAGGAGAACCCACCAAAAATATCCAAAAAATTTTGGAATTTTTAACCACTTGGTTTAGACAATAACATTTTCGAAATCGGTAGATGTAAAGAAAAAACAAACCATAGCAAAAATATGGGTTATCACGTTGGGGGTATTCCACAAGATAAGCCTTTAAAATTATTTTTCATTTATTTCTTGTTCAAATAAAAAAAATTAATAAATAAACGCTTTAAAAAGGACAACATTTTAGGATTTCCTCCCCTCCACCGGAAACCCAAAAAATAGATCCCAAAAAATCGATTTTTTAATAGTTTAAACTAGAGGCTTAGTTTTTTTAAGTCAGAAGATTTAAAAAAAAAAACAAATATTTTAATGAAGTTTGGGGCACTGTCCCCAGAAACTCCACCAAATGGACCTCCAAAATCAGTTTTTTTAAATGGCTTAAGCTAAAGCGCTAATTGTTGTTATTTTCAATTATTATCTGAAAGACCAATATTTTGGTGTAGTTTAAGGATGCCACTCCCTAATGAACCAAAAAAATTGATTTTTTTAACTGCTTAAAGGGGGTAAAGCATCCAACCAATTCTGCGTAATACAGCGATTTACATTTTATAATAGCTAAAATCAAAATCTTTTTTGAATTTTTTTGTTCTTATTTTGGGGCTGCGGTTACAAAAATATTCAACAAATGCAAATAGATATCCCTGTACAGAAATGTTTTGAAACTCTTGTTATCCCAGCCTGAATTTCCAGAAAAAGGAGAGGTTTACAAAAATTGGGTTGGTCGCATTACGTTTTTAGAAGAGTGAACATTATTCGGTCTCTAATTTTTCTCTTGAATTTTAGGATGAGAGAACATATTCAGGGTTTCCAAAAACTTTTGAGGGGATATCTCGTTGTATTTGTTGCATATTTTTGCAACCGCAGCCCAAAAATGAGCCCCACAAATTTCAAAAATTATATTTTAATTTTAGCTGTTGTAAACTATACCGTAATTGGCGGGATGCTTCATCCCCTTTACTGTAAGCTAGAGCACTAATTATTTCGCTCTCAGTTGCTGTTTAAAAGACAAAATAATATTTTGATATAGTTTGAGAGTGCCACCCTTCCGGATCTCCCAAATGTGCCCCCTAATAATTGATTTTTAATGGATTTGGCTGGGTTAGAGAAGCTGAGGGCTGCCGATGAGAGCTAAAAGCTCGAAACAGCGCTGTCCAGCTCTGTGCAAGATGTTTTTTGTTAGGTTCAGTCACTATGTGGTTAATAAACATATTTTGACGTAGTTTGGGATTAGATCTTTTCAAGGGTCTAAAATAAAATATTTTTGAATTGCTCTCTGAAAAGGGAAACAAAAAAGCTTTTTTGGAAATCTCACTGTTCAACATACGTCGATCGTTCACTAGGCTTGCTTGCTTAGTAAGCTTTCATTTAGTGTCTTTTGTCATACGGTAGATTGAAATTAAACCTAAAGTTAAAAATCAAACAACCACACTTAATGTTATAGGCAGCGCAATGTTAACATAAAGCTTTAGAATAATGAAACTTTCTGAATTTAAATGCTCGTTAAATTAAGATTCGTCCTGGGTTGACTATACATCAAATTCGTCCTGAGTTGACTAATAGCGAAAACGTCATTCAAGATCGTCTACGGAAAAGGTTTATAATAATTTAGTCGTGATGTTTTTTACGTTTGCTGGCCAAAGTTTTTTATTTAATCGTTTGCGTGCTATCTGGCCTAAAGACTACGAACGCGGAAGCCTAGGGAAGAGGCACCAGAACGGCGACTACTTAAAAACAAGCAATGCAGAAAAGTTGTCCTCCAGCAGGAATCGCACCTGCCGCCTTTGGATTAGCGGTCCACTACTCTACCACTTGAGCTAGAGAAGACGTCTCCTCGCATGCTTAATTTTGGCTACTTAAACATTATAGAACAAGCATTAAGTTGCTGGGTTTAAATCACCAAAATTAGGCATGCGAGAAGATGTCTTCACTATCTCAAGTGGTAGAGCAGTGTACCGCTAATCCAAAGGCTGCAGGTTCGATTCCTACTGGAAGAAAACTTTTTCGCATTGCTTGTTTTTTAATAGTCGCCGTTCTGGTGCCTCTTCCCTAGGCTTCCGCGTTCGTAGTCTTTAGGCCAGATAGCACGCAAACGATTAAAAACAAAAAAAATGGAAAAGGTGTTGAACATCGAATTTGTGAGATATAGTCATATAATCGACCGAATTGTTATGTTCTCAAACAAAATGCATTGGAAAAGCTGCGAAACAAACTAGAAATCATAACTATGTAGTGCTTTAGCTCAATTTCGGTTGCTCAACAATTACTATAAATATTCTTTTGTATTCTCTATCTCAACTAAAAAAACGCTGTTTCTGAGACATTTTTTTTAAACTACCAAACTTTAGAGCATTATAAATTTTTAAGGCCATTGTAAAGTTTGCAAGGTTAAATGTGTTTCTTGTTTTGTTCGTTTAAAAATTTTTGAATAGGAGGATCAGTCAAAATACAATCACGATTGACGCAAGCGATAACGGCATAAAAGAAAGAACAAACTAAAGTAAGATTAAAATTGAAAGCCGTATCACTTTCTCCAGATAACATTTTAAAAGCAAAAACATTACTCCCAACAGGGTATCAAGGCATCATCAGCGCTGCAAATTTAAGGCTTAAATTTTACAGCTGCTTTTTTTACGCGCTGTTGTTATTTTGCAGCGCTACTGATGAGCGATGATGTCCCATTAGGTAGTTATTATGCGTTTTTAAAATGTGATCTGGACAGGCCGATACATTTTTTAATTTATCGGTATTCTTACTTTAGATTTTTGTTCGTGACTTTTTTTACCGAAGTACATTTCTTGATTCAATCGTAAGAAAGATTAACTTTTGCTTGTAGCTTTTAGCTATAGGCGCGATGTTCTGTAAAATCCGATGGCGTGCTCGCATTTATATACAACGTTGGCCGCATTACATCCAAAGCATAGTTCCTTTTGTTTTTCTTTTTTTTCTCGGGTATGTATACCTCCGTGTTTTTTTCTTTCGAAATGTAACACCAAAACAGCGGAAAATCTGCTATACTTATTAGAAATGTTTTTCCATTGCTTATATTTTAAGAAATCTTTTTGCACTGACTGTACGTAGCTAATAACTTAAAACATTGTTAACCTATAGTTCAAGGACACTCTGTATGTTTCAAACTTGCAAAGTAGAGTTTGGATTCAACCGATTTAAAAAAGGGCTAAATTGCATGATATCAAACACCGTTACGCATTACATATTTTAATTTCTTTCTTTTTTTTTCAAAATGACATACCCTTAACTTGTGTCTATTGGTAAGAATGCAGTCTTGAAAAGAAGTCGAGAAATAAAGGAACCCCCCCATAAGTTACACCACATGCATGCCATAAAAAAGCAGCTTTATACTGCCTCTGTTAAAAGAAATAGCAACAATTATTGGAGTCTACCCAATTAACAACAAAAAATAAACTAGATAGACCTCATAAAATAAATGTATTCCATTAGTTAATGGATATTTCACAATCGCATGATTTATAAGTCATAAAATAATCTTAAATCTCTACCAATCCACTTTTGGCCGCGATATTCTTTTTAATTCTTGCACGTTTTTCCTCTACACCGCAAAATACCAAAATCAATTTTGTGTAAGTTGTTGAACTGCAAACGCAGCTTTATCTCTTGAAATTTTTTGGTACCACCCTCCCCCCGGAAACCATCCAAGATCGGCTCCAAAAAAATCAATGTTTGGAACGGCTTAAACTAGATCGTTAATTGTTTTTGACATCAAACGGTATAAACAGACAAATATCTGATATGGTCTGGGGTGTCACTCCCCAGAAACCTTCCAAAATGGACCCTTCAAAATGAATTTTTTTTAACAGCTTAAGACAGAGCGCTAATTGTTTTTGCTATCAGTGGATATTGAAGAGGCAAATATTGTGCCATAGTTTAAGAGTGCAACATCCGGAGAACACTTCAAATGGACTCCCTCAAAAAATCAATTTTTTGAAGAGCATAAGTGAGAAAGTGAATATCAGAGGATATTCAAGGAGCAAATATTTTGCCATAGTTTGGGGTTGCCCAAACCCCGGAAACCTCGCTCCACAAAATTATGCATTTAGAATAGCTTAAGTTAAAGCAAAGTTTTTTGATATCAGAACACATTGATCTTGATTTTAATTTTACACATTGACTTTAACACATTGATCTCGATGTTAATTTTAAGCCATACGCCATTTGTTATAGTTTTGCGTAATTCAGATTTTTTCACGTCTACATTCAAGTATAGCGACTGTTACATATAGCGAAAAAAAAACAAAACAAAACAAATCTCTTTCTACGATCAAGTGTACCGTGCAGCATAATCCTTAATCAACTTACTATGTGGTATCGATAAAACGAAATTAAAAACGAAGTTATATCGAAAAAACAAAGTTACTATAGGCTAGGTTTTTAAAAAAAAACGCAGCATGTATCTAAGACGATGAAATGATTGAATTTAAACTTATTTTGGAGCGCCGTTTGGAAAAAAATAATTTATTATGTGACACCTTGTTTTTGAGCTAATTTACAATAAAATTTGTCCAAAATATACTGGAAATTTCCCACTTATTATATACGACAAAATACACTTTAAGTTGGAACAAAAAAAGCGTACTAACTATATTGTAAATTTCGGATATATATCGGAAGTTTCCGATATATAAATATATATATACGACAAAATACACTCTAAGTTGAAACAAAAAACGCTTACAAAATAAGTCCAAAATTTCCGATATATATCGGACGTTTCCGATATTCCCGATATATATCAGAAATTTACGATATATTTTGTAGGCTTGTTCTAACTTAAGAGTGTATTTTGTCGTTACATATATATATTGGACAAATTTTTTTGTAAATAAGCTCAAAAAAGCGGTGTTACAAAATAAGTAATATTTTTCCAAACGGCGCCCCATACCTTACCCGAAAGACATACTGTTTGCATACGTCTACCGCTGACATAAGAAAATGAAAGAGGTAAGTCCCTTGCGCTCAATGTATCTAAGACAAAAACTTAAAAACATTATTTTCCGTCTGTTGGAGATGTAAGCTTAGAATTGCTGTTACTAACGCAAAAAATAAATCTGGGAGAAACATAGAAAGTGCCTTTAAGTGATTAAATTGACGCTATAAATATATGGATAATGTCTTGGTACGCATTTTAAGTTTACCCGTAAGATATACGAATTTACAGCACATACGGTTGAAGCCTTCAGAAACATCTACTCTGATAAAGTAAACGTTTCCAACTTTTTTTCTGATTATAGTCAAAGGAAAACGATATCTATGCGGCGCCATATGTATTCCTACATTTGCGGTACTTTTTTTCATCTTTATGAATAAATAATCACTATTTATCACATAGTCACTCTTTAATAATAAATAGTTACTAAATAATCACTATTTATTACATAGTCACTGCTTATTAAATAGTCAAAGTCGAAAAAACTGCTGCAGAATAAACCGTTGCAAAAATAAATAAATAATCACAAAAAAAACGCTCAAAATAAGCCATTGCAAAAATGCGATCTAGACACTTTTATTAGTTTTATATATTTGTTGGTGGAGCGTGACGGAGCGCTCTCGGCTGCTTTTTGATGCGCTCCATGTTTCCAACTATTAAAGTTTCAAGGGAAGGGTGCTTTAACAGTTGATAGCTAAGCATTTGTCATTTACGCTTCAGTGACGCGGTTATAGCCAAAAACTTAGCCGATTGCGATGTTCACCTTCAATTTGTTACAATATGTTAAACCGGAAGCCAGCGTCGATTTTGACATACAAACGTAAACCATTTTCTAACTTCGCAGCGTCACGTGCCAAGATGGCCTGATCAACAAGCTGAGCGTCTGGCAGGGTCCTAGTAGTGAAGTTGGGAGTAATGTGCAAACTAGCATCCCCAAAACTAGCTCAATGACGGACGAAAGTATACTTCTTAAAAACACTTCTGCCGCATTTGCCTACTACTTCTGACCATTAAATGAGTAGTGGCAGACATTTTGATTGGTAGGAAACCCCCGTCAGACGCTAATTAATGACCCTCAAAATACGCCTAAACACATACGAAAGTATACCTACTGGAAATAATTGCATTTTGTGCAGTACATATAAGCAAATACAAAATAATCAATGACAGACGAATATTGTGGAGGGGGTAGGGATATAGGCGTAGCCAGGGGGGTGGGGCAGGCCAGTGGTGCCGCTAAGAGGAGACGGCTCTCTCCCCCTCCCCGGGTGTCACCATTTTGAGGTGACACCATTTTATGCTACCAACAAAAAAAAAGAAAACAACACTACGTTTAATATCACTGGAAATGTTTAACACACTGGATTGGACTACAAAATGATTTAAAGCCTTTTTTAAAACATGTCTTTAGAAAGAGGGCGCTAATTTGTCGAAAATATAACTTACAAATCAATAAAAACTTTTTAAAAAATTGCCAAAATTAAGTATTTAAATTTCATCGCTTGTTGAAACATGCTGAATATAGGTTTTCATACAAAAATATGTAAGCTCAGGAATAGGGGGTGGGGTTGGCTAATCAGTATTAGTTAATTACCAATTACTTCAAATAAAATTTTGTTCCACCAGCCCCCCCCACCAATTATTTTTTTCTATTAATTATAGAAAAATTGGATCACTCATTATGAGTTTCATTGAACCAGGCGCGTCGCCAGCGGAGGGGCATTGCCCCCCCACGGTATTTCTTTGGGAGGAAAAAGTTGCTGTTTTTGGCCGGAAAATCTGTTTAAATTTGTGATTTCGGCGAAGACCTTTTTTTTTTTTTTTTTGGAGATCACCTGTTTTAGGCCGGAAAAAACGTTTAAATTTGTGATTTTGGCCAGAAAAAGCCTTCAGATTTCGGCAAAGACCTTTTTCTTTTTTTGGAGATCACCTGATTTTCACTGAAAATTCGCCTTAATCCAGTTCAGGAATAATAAAAATTTGGGTCAAGTTCAACGCTGGTTTTCAGCTTTGCCCCCCTGATTTTAATTTTGCCCCCTGATCTCGCGAAGCTGGCGACGCCCCTGAATTGAACTACAAGATTTTATGATTTATGGTCCCAGCTTCAGTACCGTAAGCCACCTACCACATAGCCATTGCCTATGTATGCAATCAGTTTAATCAGGTTTCTGTCCTGCTAATTTTTATGCAACACTTCAAAAGCATTAATTTTTATCAAAATAGGCCTAAAATTACGTTATTTTAAAAAAAAAAAATACATAATTTTCGAGACCTTTGAAACAGTTCCCTCTCCCTCCCTCTTGCACATTTCTGTCTACTCGCCTGAGTCTAATCATGCTTTTGCACTGCTAATTTCTATGCCACCAGAATTCTCCCTTATGCCACGTTTTGAAACCTTTAATGTTTATCAAAATAAGCCCCAAATTAAGTTACTTTTGGGAAAAACTAAAATTTTTCGATTGCTTGAAGCTCCACCCCCAGACCCTCACTGGCCTCCAACACATTGGAGCGAAGCTTCCAGACTCCCGAAACAGCCCCTCGTTGCAGATTTCTGGTTACACGCGTGATTCTAAACGTGTAATGCTTATATTTCCAAATTTAAGATTTTTACATTATGAAGTTATTGAGCTGGCCAAATAACAACAGCTATCTATAGTAATGAAGCACAACTGCTATCTCTGAAATATAACCTATGCAGCCTACTGTTCGTTATGAAGTGTGACTCCACAAAATTCCGTCCTGGGTGTTACCATCCTTAGCGACACCTTTTGAATTGAGGGGAATTGGGCCCCATCGCCGTACATGTACTTCTGCAATTGGTTATTTTCATAAAAACGCGAAACGCTTTAAGAAAAATCTTAGAGTGGATCATTATTTCCTGCTAAAATATTGCTGGAGGCATTGTACCTTACTTTCCACTACCTGGGCCAAATCACTTATAAAATTCAACCCCAAAATGCAAGATTTTTTACGCGTTTTGGACATAAATTGTAAGTAAAAGAAGGATTGAACAATTTAATTTTTACAGTTAGCTGTCAAATATTAAAAATCTAGTTTTTTCAAGTGGCTCTCAACACGCGCAAAATGTGATCCTATGGCATTAAAATAGCTTTTTTTCCCAAACAATTGCTGAAACTCGCGCTGCAGCTGGGGGCTTCGCCCCCAAACCCCCATAGCCCCTGACGGCTGGGGGCTTCGCTTCCAAACCCTTGTTTGTCACCCGTTTGGGTTACACTACTTCTATAAACACGATTCCCCATCTAGACGTTTTCGCTTTTTAACTTTTGGTTTAAGCCTTTTCCTTTAGTAAAAATTTGGTTAAGTGCCAAACAAGGCCACGGCTTCTGATCTTCCATTCTACGATATCTTTGAACAAAAAAGTTCCTCTTTTGAAAATTTCTGAGAATATCATTGCATGTGGTTTGTGGTTTGGGCCCCTCCAATCAAAAATCCTGGGTATGTCTATTGTTGTAATCGACCAAATCTATGGTTTTTATTCACTTTGAATTCTAGCTACATCTAAATACACAAATGTAAATGATAATATTACGTAACAACTAAGCTAAACACGGAAACAAAACAATATTAGTAAACTCAGATTCTACGGTTGTAACTTAACAATACTTGCATCTGGCTATTCAACAACAAATCAGTTTTGTAACACAGAAAACGGCGTAAACAGAAAACAGTATGCAAATTAACGGCTTTTGCGAGTACAGCGCTTTGCATCGTGCGTCTTTAATTACGCAATAACACTCTATAGAAACAGTTGCTCATCTTCAGACAGCCAGGTTTGATGCCAGATTTTGACATTCTTCCCCCTATCAAAAAAACAACAACACCATAAAGAAGAATATGCACAAACACTAATCTATACGTCATACACATTATGGCCATATCGTTAAGGAGGTCTACGTTCTCGACCTGAACGCGTTAGAGGTGCAGGAGAGCTGTCAGAAGAAAGAGACGGGGATTCAGAAGTGACATTATCGTCTATGTGCAAGTTTTTTCCAGGCTGATTGGTACTTTTAACATCTCTTTGCTGTTTATCTTGAGAATCCACAGGTGATGTCGAGATGGAACTGTTTGGTGGTTGAGTTGTTTGGCTAATGGCTAGACTGCGGCAAGTGTTTTCAATTGTTTGTGATGGGCAAGGGGCAAGGACCGAAATGGAAACACTGGATTCTCGGCCATCGGAAAACGTACTCTGGCAAAATTAGGGTTGGCATTCAGCAACTCTACCTCATCTACTAGAGGGTCACTCTTGCTTCTTACAAATCGCTGTACGAGAACGGGTCCCGGTTGGATAAGCCAAGATGGGAGAGACTTCCCGATTATACTTCTTCTCGAAAACCCAAAGAATCGTTCATGGGCAGTGGCGGTTGTCGCAGTGCAGAGCAGAGATCGTACTGCGGGCAGAGCTTCAGGGAGAACAGCTTCCCACGATGAAATCTGTTGCTTGTGCGTTCGTAATAAGAGCAAAATTGTTCTCCAGACAGTTTGATTTATTCGCTCGCACTGGGCATTTCCAGTAGGGTGGTTCGGGGTGCTAGTAGTAGTAGTAGTAGCAATTCCTCTGCAGTTAAGATATTGCTTAAGCTCTTTGGAAATAAAAGCTGAACCTCTGTCACTATGTATATCATCATCATATCACATGTTGGATTCGGTATTGTCCCCGTCCACGGAGTAGGCCGGATTTCGTATGGTCATTGTCTTTACCACGCCTCGCCATTTCGTTCGATCACATGCATCCTCTTTCACCAGTCCATTTTCCTTCATCTCATTCTCAACTTGCTTTTTCCACGTTTGTTTCGGTCTTCCTCTTCCTCTACTACGACTCACTTCAAATTTGAAAGCCTTCACTACCACGTTTTTATCTTCTTTCCTCAAAACATGACCGTACCACCGTATACTGCTTGCTTTAGCCGAAACAAGCAGGAAACAATATGTACTCAAGCAGGAAAAACAAACAAGCAAAACAATTGACTTAAACATTTGATCATCGTAGAAGAAGAAATGTTATTGCAGGCAATGCGAACGGATAGCGGCTAAACTCGTCTACGACAAAGAAAATGTAGATGTTTCTCCCTGCAACTGGTCCCTTGAAATCCACACTAACCCTCTCCCAAGGGAGCGTTGACTTGATCAATGATTTTGGAGGTTTACTGTAATATCGAAGCTTGATTTCAGCACAAATGTGACGATTGGCAAAGACTTTCTTTACCTCTTCAACAGAATAGGGAAGTTCTTACTTCTAATGAAGTGGGAAGGGCGCAAAATACCAGGGTGGCCCAGTTGTTTATGAATTTTTACAAGGTCGGGCTCGGTAGGACCCAGGTAGGAAAGACGAGACAAGGCGTCAGGGGCAAGGTTGAGTTTACCTTGGCGGTGCTTTATCTCATAATCAAAATTTCCAAGTTTTGCTCGCCAAGTTTGATTTTTCATGTTTTTGATTTTACATAATCGACGTGGGTCAAACATGAAAGAAACTGCTCTCTGATCGGTAATCAAAGTAAAATGCTTTTCATGTAGAAGGTAACTCCACTTTCGCACGGCATCAACAGCTTCTTTCTCCACAGTGGAGTATCGCGCTTCAGCTTTTGAAAAAGTCCTGGAGTGGAAAGCGACTGGTTGGTCTTTCTGGTTTAAGGTGGCAGCAAGGGCGTGCTCTGAAGCATCGCATTCAACCACAAAAGGTACACCTTCTCGAATGCATCTAACACAAGCAGCCGCTTGGTCACGGTGAAGAGAATAGAAGTACTGAGTAGCTTTAATAGAGAAAGCGGAAAAGAAGAAGAAACATTTGACTGAACTAACGGTCGAATCTTTGACGAGAAATTAGGAATCCAACCTGCATAATAGGAGAACATACCCAAAGCTATCTGAAGCTCAGTTTTAGTTTGAGGCAGGGGCATTTCAAAAAGCGGGCGAAGGCGCTCAAGATCAGGCCTAGTCTTGGCTTGAGAAACACTATATCCCAACAATTTAATTTCTCTTTGGTTGAAATTACATTTATCCTAGTTAAACGTTAATCCCTCATTTTTAGCAGCACTCAATAAAACATTCAGTTTAGCATCATGATGTACACTATCAACACCGCAAACAGTAATGTTATCGAGATATGCGTACGTGTCACGTAACTGGTATTTTTCAATCAAAAAGTCAATAAAACGCTAAAAAAAGAGACTCCATTGGTCACACCAAATGGAAGGCGTGTATATTGGTACAGTTTGCCCTCGGCTTCAAATGCCGTGTAGGGTCGGTCATCAGCATGTAATGGAAATTGATAATATGATGCCTTTAAGTCCAAGGTACTGAAAAGTGAAAACTGATGCTTTGGCAATTTTAGCAATTTGTTCGTCAATATTAGGCAGCGGGTATGCGTCCAACAATGTAAATCTACTAATAGTTTGAGAGTAATCCACGACCATTCGAGGTTTGTGACGTTCATCACGAGCTACAAACACTTGGGCCGTATTCTAAGAGAAGGCTTGAGCAGCTGCTTAAGCATCTACTTCAAGCATCTGCTTGGGATTTACTCAAGTCCCCGCTAAAAATGGTATTCTAAGAGCAAACTTGGCAGGAACTTCAGATCAACCAAATTTTGAGTTCAACTTGAATTACGCAATCATCATGTGATTTATTTCAACCACCTGATTGGCCATTTTTTGCAAAATATTTTGCAGTGAAAGGAAAATGAAAGATGCATTTAGTTTGCAAGGTTGTGTGGCAACGCGCTCTTTAGCGACTGTTAGTGTCAAAATATAATTATATTTACAAAAGGAATTAATGCAATATTAGTAGTCTTCTGCATTTTTATAATTTGCTTGGATTAAATAAATGTTGCCTTGTTTCCAAAAAATGATAGCCTACGTATTTGCTTGAGTTATTCCGGAACAAAAAACAAGCTATACAGACAAATGCAGTTTATAGTAACCACTACAGGCTCATAGCTACACTCAGCACTTAAAATGGCATTCAGGTCGAAAATTTTTTTGCTCGAGTTTTTTAAAAAATTTTTGACAGATTTGAAGACCAACTTTGAGCTTTCTAGGACGTTCCGTTCCTGAGATATAACAGATTAAATTTCTACTTACTTATTTTTGCAAAACGCAAAAAATTTTTGCGTTTTTTTTTCTGAGACCCCCTTCCAGAGTTGTAAGTCGGGCCAGGCTTTTCGGGTCTGGTTCAGGCCTGAAGTTGACAAAACTTTGGGCTTAAATCGGGCTTGAGACGTACTTTTTATCTTGGGTGCACAAAAATATAATCAAAATAACTTGGCAACATTGCTTAATTCCTAATTCTAACGTTGTCTTGCATTTTCTTTACATGGTGACTGTGAGTTTTGTGTATACACTGTACAAAATGTACATATCTTTGCAACACTTTGTTTTAATTTTGCGTAAAATTTTTTATCATAGAAAGTAGCAGACTGAGAAAATCTAGAAGCTGTTTTTTAACCTTAACTTGGTGAGGTGGCTGTAGACTTAGATGACCTTTCGGTCCTTCGCTGTCTCCTCACCAAGTGACTAAATATCGCTTTGACTCTGCAAGTTTGTGTGTTTGGTTTTAAAAGAATTGCTTATTTCGATGCTTTGGTGATAGACCTAAAGGAAGTTACATTGTTTTTTGTGATATGACGTCACTTGGTAAATAAATATGATGATGATGATGATAATTTTGCAGACCTAATTTAATTTTCCTTTTTTTTCGGACATGATTTGGGCTTCAAATTAGTTTTCGGGTTCGGGCCGGGTTTGGGCTAATAGTTCCGGGTTCGGGCCGGGTTTGGGCTTATAGTTCCAGGCTCGAGCAGGTTTCGGGCCTGAACTAGTCTGCCCATTTGCAGCCCTGCGCTCGTTCGGAGTCACAAATTTTAATACCTCACCCATGCCCCCTTTTGAAAATTTTTTATTAGATGCATTGAACAGTGAACAAAAACCCTCTGTAAAAAAACCGGTCGACTGGCGTAGATTTTGAAATTTACCGGTCGGGGCGGTTTGAGAAAATCCTGACCGATGCCATCTCTGTATTGGATCATAGCCTATAGTGGATGTAGCGTATACTACTGAAATAGTACACTCAGAATTCTGATCTTAACTCAGAAATCCAACAGGCTATAACAATTGGTATTGCAGCGTTTCTAATTATTTAGACAAACTTCTCTCTAAATGAATGCCAAATAATTTCTACTCTGGACTGTTACACACTATACTGAGCGATGAAAAAAATAGTCGTACGGTTTCTTGCTTATACAGCAATGCCTTCAGCACCGTTTGCAGTCATATCTCCTCCAATCAGTTATAAGGCCTTTTATCTTTCCAATTTGCTCAAACTCGAGGATTTTTTTTAGCAAATTGTACTTTATTAAATAAAGAAAATCAAGTGCACAACAAGAGAAACCCACAAAAGTTAGGTGAAAAAGAATTAATTCAGATGTAATCATAGGCTAATCTAATGGTAAACATGTGGATGTGGTGGTTCCTTTATTTTTTGGCCTAAAATACAGTTGACAATGGCGTAATCGTAATCGGGAAGAGGGGCTAAAAAAGCGAAGTACTGTAGTAGTAGTTCTATTGTAGCTAGGTAAACACACAAAAGTCACATTCGAAAGACAAGGAGCACCGAACAACCCTAAGATTTTTTAGTCGAGATGTTTCTCGTTAATATACACAATAGATTGTTACAGCCCCTCGTCACCAGCTAATTCACGTAAGAAGATTTAGCCTAAATTTATTCTGTAAGTTTTAACACAAACTTGGACTTAACTAATGAATAAAGAGAAGATTTGAGCCAATTATTATTTAGAAAAAACTCCAACATCTTACAAATTTTATGAGTAATTTAGTTCTCTCAAATGACTCTAAAAACGTACAAAATGGCACACAAATGGCATTAAAATAGCTACATTTTTCGAAAATTCACAACTCAACTCAACTCAGAATTTATTCCGTCCAAATCACTTACACTTAAATAATACAAATCTCATATCGATTCGTGTATAAAATTAACAAGGGAAGGACAGGGAGACTGCGAAGGGACCGTTAGGTCTTCGAGTCAAGCAGCCACCCTATATTGGTAGGCAATTTACCAATTAAATTCGAATAAAAGCTAATAGTATTTGGATGTCTCTTGCAACTTGTGTTGCTTTACATCAACATTTCAACCAAAATTTTTGCATTTGAATTTTAGTAATTTGCAATTAGCAGGTCTTTGTAGTTAGATTTGAATTTTCGGAAAGTATTTTTCTTTACATCAAGAGGAATATTATTCCAAATAATAACGCCTTTATATTTAATTGAACGTTGCATTCGGGATGTTTTATAAAGAGGAATGCGATAATTGCAACCAGTCAGTCGTCTTCTGGTGTCTATTGTGTGGATTTGATTCAAACCAACAAAATAATTTTGAAAGTTTAAAGGTAGTTTGTTATTGAAGTGTCGATGAAGGAATTTACCTATTTCAAACTTAACTAATTCGTTTATTTTGAGGATTTTTAGTTTCTTATATGCTGGAGTACTGCACTGCCAATGGTTTAAACCTTCAATTAATTTTATTGCTTTATTTTGAAGTGTTTGTAAAGGATTTAGGTAAGTAGGCAATGTAGAAGACCAGGCAGAGATGCAGTAAATTAGATGCGGGTGAAAGAGCGTATTGTACAAAAGAAGTAGATAAGTTTTTGGTAAATAGTGTTTGACTTTGAACATTACACCTACGGTTCTGGAAAGCTTAGAATAAAGGAAGTTGATATGAGTTTTGAATGTAAGGTTGTCGTCTATTTGTACACCAAGATATTTAACAGATTTTGAAAGATTGATTTTGAAGCCGTCAAAGAGAATGGTCAATTTTTGGTAAAAAGCTTTATCATTGCTTTTTGGCGATATTATCAAGGCTGAAGATTTTTGAGCATTAACGCGCAATTTGTTAGCAGTTATCCATTCAGAAACAATTTTTAAGTTAGAGTTAATTATCTCTTGCAAGTTTTCAGGATTTGGCGAACTAAAGCACAGACAAGTATCATCTGCAAACAATCGAGGTGTTACTGATGTGCAATTGATTAAGTCATTGATGTAAATTAGAAATAGTAATGGGCCTAAAGTTGATCCTTGAGGAACTCCCCAGTTAGTTGTGTATAGTCTTGATTCGTCATCCAAAGCAACAAATTGCTGTCTATTTTGTAAGTAGGATTCAAACAGATTTTTAGCAATGCCTCTGATACCATAATGTTCAAGCTTTGCAATCAGTATATTATGATCTACTGTGTCAAAAGCTTTTTGGATGTCAAGAAATATTAATCCAGAATATTTTTTCTCATGGATGTTATCATAAACTAGAGTTAACACATCAGTTACAGCATGCATGGTGGAAAGTCCTGATCTAAAGCCATACTGGGTAGGTGCTATTATTGAGTGCGTACGTATAAAAATATCGAGTCTTTTATATAGCAATTTTTCAAAAATTTTGGCAAAGCATGACAGCAGTGAGATTGGACGATAATTAGTTGGATTATGTCTACTGCCTGATTTGTAAACAGGTATCACTTTTGCTACTTTTAAAACTTCTGGGAAAATCCCCAGAGTGATCGAGTGATTGACGAGCACAGAAAACGGTTCAGAAATTACAGGCCCCGCTAGTTTAACAAAATAAGGAGGGATATGATCAAAACCACTACTTTTTCTTACATTTAGCGAATTGATTGTGTTTAATATCTCGCCCGGTTCAGTAGGCTGTAAGAATATTGAGTCAGAAATGCGTCTATTAAGAAATCGTTTAAACGAGTCGGCCGAGGTAAGGTTGGGATTATCTTTGACAATTTTTGAAGCTATAGTACTGAAATGATCACAGAATTTTTGGGCAATGAGTTTTGGATCATGCGTAATGTCACCGCCGTCTTCTAATGTTTTAGGACATTGCTTGTTTTTTTTACTGGGCAAAAGAGAGTAGAGTAAATCCCAGATTTTGCGACCGTCACCTTTACAGTTTTCTAATTCGCTATGAAAATATAGTTTTTTAGCCAGACACTTTACTTTAGTAAGCTTATTTGCATAAGCCTTGTATGACGTTTTTGCGATTTCACTGCCATTAATAAAATGCGTTTTATACATTTTTTGCTTATTTCGAATGAAAGCCAAGATTCCTTTCGAAATCCAAGGCTTGTGGGCAAGTTTACTTCGCTTGCGCGATAACAATTTGAATGGAGCATTTTTGTCGAAGACTTTCGTGAATCTATCGTGAAAGTCATTAAACACAATATTGAAATTATTTTCATCAACTACAGGGAGAGAATTAAGGAATTCGGAAAAGGCAACTACTAGGTCATTTTTGAATGTAGTTGGCGAAAAGTTACTTGTATCCCTTAGCTTGATTCTTTTGCAACTTTTAACTTTTGGTTTATTTTTATCCCTAATAATTACGTATGTCAAGTAATGGTCACTTAAGTCGTCGGTTCTAATAATTCCCGGGATTAGCTTGTGTGACAAATCATTAGTAATAATATGGTCGATGATGCTTGCAGATGTGTCCGTTACCCTAGTGGGTTGGGTTATTAATGGAAAAAAACCCTTACTAATTAGTCCGTCAAAATAATTCTGCGCAAGAGTAGAACGATTAAATTTATTAATGTCCAGATTTACGTCACCTAATATATAAGTAGTTGTGTTAGCAAAAGGTTGTTCATCCAAAGCCTCGTCTAATTTCAAAATTTTTTTTTTTTTGCATGTGTTGGGATGTCTATACAAAACAATGACATTTATGATAGAGTTTGTACAAGGTTCTACAACGTTTAACCAAATATCTTCACATTCCTCAATCCCAAGCCAGTTATGTTTAACAACACGATAATTTAAGTTTTTCGAAATATAAACACCAACACTTCCGGCAGTTTTGCGAGGATTGGTGAGGAGCAAATCGTATCCTGTAAGCTCAAGATTGCTAAGCAAGCCATCCGATTTAACTCGAGATGCAGAAAGACAAATTATATCAGGTTTAAGATCCAAATTTGCAATAATTTCATACAAAGATTCATACTGTTTTTGTAAAGACCGTATGTTAGCGTGCAATATAAACAATTTAGATTTGTTTTCCAATTCAAATTTCGAATTTAATTCACAATATTTGCAGGTGATAGTGTTTTCGGTAAAAGACCTAATTAAGTTGTCGCAATGATTTTCAAAGTCGTTAAGAGTAGCAACTTGACTCGAACCCAAAAATTCTAAAAAACCTTCGCAGTGTTCGTTGGGGTGTTTTGGTTGGCAATTGGCAAAAAAGGCCATTAATTTAAGTGTCAGTTATACGCAAAGACAAAAATGAAAAATAATACACTATGCACTATGCACCCAGGTCTTTTCGACGGAATTGATGTTTGTGATCCCCTATTTTGTGGCTGATCCCATCTTTTCTTGATGAATTTTTAGACCTATCCACTAATTACTATGCATAAGCGTAGCAATCTACTGAGCATTACAACATCAATTGCATAAAACTAGTTGGCGCTAATTTCAATACGATTGAGCTTGGTTAAGCACTTAAAATGTCTGAAAGGAAAACTGTTATCATTCACACCATATTAATTTAAGTTAACACTATTGCATACTAAATTAGTTAACAAGAATTTGTACGAGTGAAGTTTACCACAATTTTATGAAAAGCAAGTTTTATCTTTCACACTATTAGTTTTGAAGTTTACAGTAAAACAATACAATGTGATTCAAAAGAATTAATATTACTTCAAGACAAAGAAACTAATCTAGCAGTATTACCATATTATCATCCAGTTTAGTTCGTCTATTACATAATTAGTAGTACTACAACAAACAGAATCGTTTTTGTTGAAAACCAGTTGCAAAATTATATGTCTCGTATCCGCTTATTGAAGCCGCAACAAGTTTACATTAACAGATACACCGGTCACAAAACAACACCTATGTGAATAACAGTTAAACAGTAATCTAGTCCGTATAGTATTGACATTTGAGTTATTCATCCGCTTTCCGACTGAGAACTGGACACATACTCGTTTACAGACTTAGAACTTTCCCTAGAGTCAAGACGTCTAGATGTAATTGGAGGCGGGATTTTTTCGTTATCCACAAATAAACAATATTGTCCGTGATCAATTCGCCAGTAGGCTTGTTTTTTTTCTTTTCGGGCTTTATTGAAAGAGGGAAGCAGCAACTTTTTCTGGTTTACGAAAGTCTAGGGCAAGTGTTCTGTTACACAGATAGTTCGGCCCTGCTGGCCGTTTGTCAACTTACCGTCATGGAAGAGGTTAGCGTTGTACGCTTTTAGGTTCTTACATGACGATAAGATTAGCTGCTTGTCGAAAACACTGCTTAGTTTTACAATAATTGGTCGGCAAACTTGGTGTCCTTGCTTGAAGAGAGGCCGCTGTGGAAGCCGATGAATATCGGTTACTTTTATTTGTGACCAACAAATTTTTAGACCATTCTCCAGAAATTGATCAAACTTCTCTAAGGTGGATTGTTTGGTTTCCCAAAAATCGTCCAGAAAAATATGACTTTTTTTAGTTCAAGCTCGCATCCCAACCTAGCAAAATCTGGTTAAGCGCCTGGTCTTGTAGTTGATTGATATGCAAAAGCAACAAAAACGGCATAGCCAAACGGAAAAAGTCTAATCTTGTTTCGTTGTTTACATTCACGTGATACGTCCTGCAGGTATTGCAACTTCAGTCAGCCCCCCCCAAAAAACATTGCATCACTGGTAGTGTTCTGTTATCTCTTTCACAATCCACCTGTCCACGCCATACAGTGATTTTGCTTATCATGTCACAATCAAGCAGCCACAAAATTTGCGAAGTGATTGAACCTGCTGCTTCTTTTAGCTAGATGCTTCTGTCGTCTCGTGATAATTTTACAGCTTTTTCTGCAACAAAATAGGCTACATCAAATTCAGAAAAATGTTTCTTCAAGTGATTATTTTACCTTCGTTACAGTTTTTCCTATACTTAAGAAAGTGCAGCACCTTGGATTAAAACGTTATTTTTTGTTTTTTTAACAACGTCCAGTACGTAGCTGATTCTCACATTATATTAGAGCTACCCGATACTAATGCATTGTTTATTTAGTGGATTGCGTTTATCTATTTTTTGAAGTCGCATTTTGGCCCAAATAAAAAAATGAAATCAAAAACCTAGAGATATTGCAATGGCATTTCACTTAGTCACCAGAGGTGGAGTCGAGGACACAAGGCTCGAGGCCAAGGCCAAGGACACAAAAAAAATCCGAGGCCAAGGCCAAGGACAGCCTTTCCGAGGACAGAACCTCTCGAGGCCAAGGACAGGAATGCTCGAGGCCAAGGCCAAGGACCAAGGACACAAGGGCAAGTGCTCTCCAAAAAAAAAGGTCTTCACAAAAATTTTTCAGGCGATCTCAAAAAAAAAAAAGAAAAAAAAGGTCTTCACAAAAATTTTTCAAGCGATCTTCATGAAAAAATGCTTTCCAAAAAATTTTTCAAGCGCTCCTCAAAATTTTAACAATTCAAAAAATACTGTTGTCCTCGAGCCGAGGACAGGCCAATTTTTGAGTACTTGAGGCCTCGAGGCCACGGCCAAGGACTTCAAAATCTGTCCTCGAGGACGTCCTTGAGGCCAAGGACGTCCTCGAGGACTCCACCTCTGTTAGTCACACAACTTCAGAAAAAAAAGCACGTATTGGCTTTGAAAACTATAACTTAGCTCAACTACTGTGGGATAGAACTGATGTAGTCTGATACACGCTTTGGCACTTAGCAGTGAATTAATTTTTAGAATCAGTTAAAAAAAAGACTTAAATCACCGCACTACGTTTTAATTATTTACCTGCTTTACTGCTTATTGCTTTCAGTTCGTTTTTAGGCTTAAAATGCGTTTTTTTTAGCGCAACTTTCATCACTCGCTTTTTGTTGATCTTTCGGGTGTCAGTTTATTTATCCGCTGCCAAGGCATGAGTTGATTATGACGGTATACATCAAGACAGGTGTTTCTAAAACAAATGTTTCCGCAATATTGAGTAAAGAATAAATTCACCCTCACCAGATTCACCACGCAGGCGACCGTGAGCTGATACCACGTATACGAGCCGCATCTTTCTGTACGTTCTGGCAATTGCATCTTTATTCGCCAAGCTGCCTGGGCCAAAGGTACAGCAAAGATACTTCTTGTAGCGCAACTCAAAAAACATCATAAATTACAAACAAGAAATTCTAAAATGCAAATTGGACAATATAAATGTGCGAGAGTGTTGATTAACTCTACCGGTAAACAGTTGCTTCAAATATCCATGTTTCTAAAAAGCATGTGTTTAGCGATACAAAGCATATTACTACAAAACTACCTACTATTGATGAGTGTCGCTACTGTTAAACAGAAAAAGCACAAAAACAGCATTTATTAACAGTCATAATTTCACGTGATTTACAAGTGATTGCATTTTTAAATATTGTGCATTACGTAACTTGAGAAATGAATAAGAACTTGGTCTACCTGTGCTGCACAATCACATGCTACAGCAATGTCTTTAATGGATTTGTTTAGTGTTTAGACCACATCTATCATTTAATCGTTTGGACCAGCATGCAGAAAATTTCTTCTTCAACTATGCAACAACTACCATACTAAATACTTTCAATCAAAATCTTTAATTCCTGAAACAGCAAAAAATCTAGTAGTGCTAAATACCAAAACGCTTGTACTATTTTCGTGGTTCAGACATTGCATTACTTGCATATTGCTAAAAATCAAATGTCATTATTTTGATATGGTCAAAAATAGTCGAATTGGATGACTAGACAAAAAATAGGGGTATAAGGATCAATTTTCTTTTACACTTTTTTATATTTCTTATTCTGAATGCTCATTTATCATAAAGCTGAATGATTTTTGGCATTTAGATTAAGATCTTATTTAGCTTAGATGTTGCAATAAGGTAGCAGGTTAGACAATATACCAGTAATTTGCTAAATGGTTACTAAAATGTCAAACGATTAATACATTTGCCTATTAACTGAGTAGCATATATATGCACTCAAAATTTATACTGAATAGGCCTAGTAGGAAACGCTGTTTAGGGAACAACATAAAAAAACAAGCTGAAGATCGTAGGGTTCTTGCATACAGACCTCTAATTTTACTTTCAGCAAGCCTATTAAAAAGAATATAAATCATCTTACCAAATAATAAGCCATACCGGTAGGTTAGCTACCGGTACTACAGTTAAAAAAACTACTAGGCTATTTCATACTTAAATTTATCCTTGAACTACCGTAGTTATCGGGAGACCAGTGAGTGAGCAACAGTAACATGCGTAACGCGTTTCTCGAATTCTGTTCAAATAGGCCTAGGATACCGGTACCGAATTGCACTAACGTATCAAATGCAACGGATCACACGCCTGACGTGCAACTCAAGCAAAGTTATTGTTTGCAGCCCAATTGATTAATGTTTATTGTTAAGCTTAATAATCTACCAGTTAAGCCTATTTTTCTCTGCTATTAAATGCTAGCTTGGAAAGTTAGGCTACCGTACCGATTCAATGCAAACTTTTACCGCAACTGATTGAATTAGGTTACCCGTAGCCTACATGCCGTTAAGGTCTCGAAACCATCATAGGCTATTTTCGGCCTGGCCAAAACATAACCACTATTCTGAAATCTAGGCCTATATTTATAAAAATTTCACCCGAAATCAAAAGGTTTAATACCAATTTTTCAGTGAAGCGTAAACTCAAGTTTACCCCTAAGGTGGCTCGAGATTTTGGCAATTTCCAAGTCCAGCTTGACAAATTTTCATTTCAAGTTCGCTTTTAGAATACCACACCAGTTCAAGCTGAACTTCAAAGCTCCCAAGTAGGTCCCAAGCTGAGCTTGAAAGTGGTACTTGAAATTTTTCTTAGAATACCGATTTTGAGCCCAAGCAGAGCTTGAGCTGTACCTGCTGCTTAAGTCCTTTCTTAGAATACGGGCCTTGAGCTCTCCAAGGAGAGAAGGTTGGTTCAATTATACCACCTAACAACAACTTTCTTACCTCCGCTGCAATGAAACGTTTGTCATCTTCGTTGAATTTTTGAGACTTGGTGGTAATTGGTTTGCATTCGGGCTTCAGATTTTTGAACAAACGATCACAATTGGCTTCACATGCTGCAACACCACTGACGGAATTTTTTCCAACGAATAAGGTCTCTCTCGGGTCGCCAAGCTTGATAACAACTTCTTTGTGCTGACGTAAAAAGTCGTGGTCCAAGACAACATCTGCACAAAGTCCTGGCATGACACTAAGCATAACATTGGAGTAGTCACGCCCTTGCAGCTAAAGATTGCTACAAACCTTGCCAACGACGGGTGCAGTAAGTTCATCAGAGGCCATGGAAACGCGCGACGGCCTTCCTTGTACTTCAAGTTTAGCGTTTCTAACAACGCCTTCGTAAACAAAGCTTTCAGACGCTCGAGTGTCCAATAAACTTTTGACGGGTAATCCATTTAATTCGGCCGGTATAATAGTAGGACTTGAACAAGATGGAACACCAGCCGCAATAAACAGCAACTGTAAATGTTCCGATTCAAGAGGTGGGGCGGTGTCGTTTTCTTTGCTTTCTGCAGTAGCCATAGCAGATTTGGAGGAAGTACTACGGCATACTCGAGCGAAATGTCACTTCTTAGCCGCAGTTCTACCGTGTGCTGCAGAAAGGAAACATGGCAAAATTCTTGTTTCGGAAAATCAAGTTTTTGTGCGCGATTGTTAGCTTAATGTGACGCAATAAGTAAATTTTTTCGCAAAATTTCTCATTGTTTTTCAACAATAGGAAAAATTTAATAAAATCGCATTTTTATTTTGCAGCACTTACCGAAATAAAATGCGAAGTTGTTTTCTTTTTATGTTTTAACGTTAATATTACATAAAGTTAATAATACATTACACCCAACTTATTAAGCTGTAAAAATGACAAAAATCTAAATACTGCAACTTTAGATGAAATCATGAAGGAAATCAAACCAAATTTTTTACTGTAATTGCTGCAATATATCGAAGCATGCAACGAGTTGCCGTGACCCATCTCCATATCATTGCACCCGAGTAACACAACTACTTTCAAAAAAATGTCACAGTGGTGGTGAGCCATTGGCAACACTGTGTTTGATTGATCAGCCCGAGATTTGAACCTCAGAGCTCCCACTCCAGAGACAATTGCAATATCCCACCACCAACTGATCCTACAGAGAGCATAACCAAACACGTAAATTAAGTGCCTCAAAGTAGAAAGCATAAGTATAGAATTTTTTTTTTAAACTTTTAAGTATATAAGTGCGCCTTATGGTCCAAAAATATGGCACTTTAAAATCTTAGTTGCTCCTAAAAAAAAACAAGCAATGCTACAAGAAACTTGAAATATATAGATTTACATTTACATAAAGAAACTTGAAATAAAGAAACTTGTAGATTTACATTGTTGGACGCATACCCGCTGCCTAATATTGACGAACAAATTGCTAAAATTGCCAAAGCATCAGTTTTCACTTTTCAGTACCTTGGACTTAAAGGCATCATATTATCAATTGTGAAGTTAGGTTGCACTGATGTAAATTCAGTCTCGTCTCGTGATCACATTAGAAAAGACTTAAAAAGTGAAAAATAATCTTTAGCAAGCTGCTAAATTCAGATGATTGTTTTAACTGAAAGCAAGTGATTTAGATAAAACAAAAAAGCAAAGTTTGTTTTTATCTTCGTTAAGAAAATGCCCAAATGTTTTTTCAAAAATAAAAGCGCAAAAAACTGGTATTGATAAAAAATGTCAACCTAGAAATATAAACATAATTTGCAAAAGCAACTAACCCTTGCAAACCTTACTATCGGTCATTATCCACAAACCCTTTACAGCAAGCATTAAAGATCACCATTACTCATACGAGGGCAATAGGGCGGTTCAAAAAATTTTTTTTTTTCTTGAAAACACGCTATCACCCCCTAAAATCGTGAGATTGGCTGAAAAAACGCCACAGAAAAAAATTCGGTTCGATTCCTTCAACATCCGCCACGGAAATCGAGTTTTTGTTTTTTCCTGAAAATCCGGGGATTCCCCTAATTTAAATAAGTAAATTTCTTAATTTTTATGCTGTTTTAGACAATTTTCTCGAAATTTTTTAAAGGAAGGTTGTTATCAACGGTTGAGTTAAGTCACCTAATGGTTTGGTGTTACGTCATCAATGACGTCATCAAGTTTAGGGGGAATTCCTCAAGTAATTCTTCACAATTAGAGCATTTTTTACGAAAAATCTGCATATACTGAACTAAACTCGATTTTTGGTTTTGAAAACATTGTATTTCTTCAATAATTGATAAAAAAAAGTTTTGCTCGGTAGTTTCATACTGCATGTGTTAGTTAATTCAACGTCTTGTCGCAATATGAACAGCAATACAATAAAACAAAGCAGATTTTCAGCAACTTAGAGTTTTCTTTCTAAAATCTGGATACTTCTGTCTTATGTTTTCGACGCAATGCAAGATCATGTTTCGTTGTTCGTTGTCGGTAGTTTGAACGTCTTTATAGTCTTCAAGTATTTTGATGCCCCTTTCAGCTGTGTCATTTGTCACTTTTATGTTAAATACTAATCGTTCAAGCCTTTGGTATGAATCAGACTTGCACCATTGGCTTTGAGCTCGAAACAGAAACTAGCCATCATCGATGGTGAATCGAAACCGCTGGAGCAAAAGCACAGAACGTCTTTTCGCCAAATCTGAAATCCGTGTTGTCTCTGTGATGTGGGGCAATACTGGTTTTTGTGGTGCGAGCACTGTGTGCTGATTTTCTCGATAGAGTTGGAACATCCTACGAGCGAAAACTTCTTTTTCTTCACATGCAAGTTGCTTAGGGCACAGAGCAAATGGTATCAGTTCTTCGGTCAAATACCATAAATGGCGTGACGGGGCTTTAGCAGCGTTGTGTGCAATATTGCCAGGTTTTGAAGAACTCTGATATTTCAGCATTGTTTTGTAAAACATAAGATCATTGTATGCTGCCTCTGATGCTAAAGGAGACTGAAACCAAAAAGACGAATAAAATATAGCAACAAAGTCTCCAAAACTTTGCAGTTTTTCAAGATTAGTTTCTGCAACTTGGAGTTGTCCTTGGAGCAATAACATTTTTAGAGAGTAAATACAAGACGACATCCACCTTGCTCGGTGTTGAGCTCCAGGGCGACGAAAAGAAAAATTTGAAAATGATTTTTCATCGATGTAAGGATGATTTTTCATTGATGTATGGCACTTACATCGATGAAAAATCATTTTCAAATTTTTCTTTTCGTCGCCCTGGAGCTCAACACCGAGCAAGGTGGATGTCGTCTTGTATTCACTCTCTAAAAATGTTATTGCTCCAAGGACAACTCCAAGTTGCAGAAACTAATCTTGAAAAACTGCAAAGTTTTGGAGACTTTGTTGCTATATTTTATTCGTCTTTTTGGTTTCAGTCTCCTTTAGCATCAGAGGCAGCATACAATGATCTTATGTTTTACAAAACAATGCTGAAATATCAGAGTTCTTCAAAACCTGGCAATATTGCACACAACGCTGCTAAAGCCCCGTCACGCCATTTATGGTATTTGACCGAAGAACTGATACCATTTGCTCTGTGCCCTAAGCAACTTGCATGTGAAGAAAAAGAAGTTTTCGCTCGTAGGATGTTCCAACTCTATCGAGAAAATCAGCACACAGTGCTCGCACCACAAAAACCAGTATTGCCCCACATCACAGAGACAACACGGATTTCAGATTTGGCGAAAAGACGTTCTGTGCTTTTGCTCCAGCGGTTTCGATTCACCATCGATGATGGCTAGTTTCTGTTTCGAGCTCAAAGCCAATGGTGCAAGTCTGATTCATACCAAAGGCTTGAACGATTAGTATTTAACATAAAAGTGACAAATGACACAGCTGAAAGGGGCATCAAAATACTTGAAGACTATAAAGACGTTCAAACTACCGACAACGAACAACGAAACATGATCTTGCATTGCGTCGAAAACATAAGACAGAAGTATCCAGATTTTAGAAAGAAAACTCTAAGTTGCTGAAAATCTGCTTTGTTTTATTGTATTGCTGTTCATATTGCGACAAGACGTTGAATTAACTAACACATGCAGTATGAAACTACCGAGCAAAACTTTTTTTTATCAATTATTGAAGAAATACAATGTTTTCAAAACCAAAAATCGAGTTTAGTTCAGTATATGCAGATTTTTCGTAAAAAATGCTCTAATTGTGAAGAATTACTTGAGGAATTCCCCCTAAACTTGATGACGTCATTGATGACGTAACACCAAACCATTAGGTGACTTAACTCAACCGTTAATAACAACCTTCCTTTAAAAAATTTCGAGAAAATTGTCTAAAACAGCATAAAAATTAAGAAATTTACTTATTTAAATTAGGGGAATCCCCGGATTTTCAAGAAAAAACAAAAACTCGATTTCCGTGGCGGATGTTGAAGGAATCGAACCGAATTTTTTTCTGTGGCGTTTTTTCAGCCAACCTCACGATTTTAGGGGGTGATAGCGTGTTTTCAAGAAAAAAAAAATTTTTTGAACCGCCCTAAATGGCAAGTTAATGCAAAACGATAGCTTCGTTAACCACTATTCCGTTAACAAACTTCACACCTCCGTTAACGTTAATCTGTTATTTTCACCTTTAATTAACGGAAGTTAATAAAGTCCGTTCATTCGTTAACACTTTTCGTGCAATTTACATTTCGTTTTATTCACTCGTTTCTAGAACACATATTGACGTTGTTGAGCGGATTGTAAGAAAATATTTATTGCTATGGTGGTCTTTTTGTGTTTTGGAGGTTATATTTTACAGACTAATCCAATTTCAAGATAAAAATAAGTTCAAATGCACTAACGAAGCTGCGATCGGAAAATCTTTGAAAATTGCGAACAGCGATAATTAATAGACCTATGAGGTTGGAGCTTATTATTTGCCACAAAAAACAGCTCCTTTCTTCGCTTTTTTCTATAAAACTCATGCTAACACGCAACAAGTGCTACTAGTGCAGACTGCTTTGTACCGGTACGATGAATAAATGGTGCAAGAAATTAACTACAAAAACCTTAACGGAAGTTAATTTAGTCCGTTAACATGAAAAAACTTTTTAACGGATTTACGAGTTTGTGAAAAAAGTTAGCTTTGTTATTAACGATTAACGGACTTGTGACCACCTACGGATTTACGAGCAGCTATAACGTAGGCAGGAATTTCAAAGGAGGCATGCAGAAAAGATTGTTCAAAAGCTCGGAACAGGGCTTTCAGCCGCCTCAGATTCTGGGAGTTAAGAGTTGCCGGAGACAATTAAAAAGATCTGGGATATAAGCCTACATAGCTTAAAAATTGTTACGATATTTTAACAAATTTTGAGACTATTTTGGTTCAATTTTTGTTTAAAAGACGTGTTGTTTAGCAGCGCGAAACAACGCAGAAAACAGCTGTGCGGCTCAAAATACAGTAATGCAATAGCGTGTTGTTGGTTTTTCAGGTTTTAATGATATGAACAAAATGGAATTGATATGACACCTGCCTAAACGTATTTTGGAATTAAAATGTAGTTTAAGGCAGCAAAAATAAAGTAACGCTGGGATTATTGTAAATATAACATAAAATTTGACCCAATTATACTGATTTTAACGTCTTTTTGTTTGGTTTATATTGTGCTACGGCCAAAATGGAAGTTCAGTGTTGTACTTCAGTGCTGCCATTTTGCCAGTATTGTAACAGAAGATAAACTTTTGGGAAGTTGACTGACTTTACTTGAAACGAAGCTAATTTACTATTTTGACCCTTGACGTTGTTTTGACAGCAACAATGCCAAAAACACTTAGTCAGGGTTACAAACATACAGTAACTTTTTTGGGATTTTGTTTTTAGCTGGCAAACCGGGCAAAATTTTTAAGGGAAAATCTAAATTTTTATATCTTGAGAATGGAAGGTCGTAGAAAGCTCAAATTTGGAGAAGTTAGTTTTCAGACTAGTCAAAATTTTTTGATAAAAAACCGAGCAAAAAATTTTTGAACGTGAATGCTCTTTTAACTCAAGTTATATTCGATTTCTTTAATGATTGACAGTAAATAAGCCATAGCTAAACTAATTTTGGGCTGCAATTTGGATTCCTATGCTATTGTTTAGTTTATTTGTACGAAGAAAAAAAGTAGTTCCGCAATATTATAAATGTATTGATTTTCGTAATTGCAGGAGAAATTCGATACTTTTTCAAGCATGTGTGAGTTTTTTTTCTGTAGAAGAAGTGTTTTTGTAAAATTTGAGAACAATTTTAGTTTTTGTTAGCAACGCTTGTAGATATGTTGAATAAATGTTTTTTCTATGTATTTGTTAATAACAACGATAAACTATTCTCCTGTAATCTGGAAAAACCTGGTAAATCACGTTTTGATAAAAATTGAATTAGACTCATCTTAGGACTTGTAAGCTTTTACTTTCTATTTACAGTATCTATCTAAAACGTGTGAAACTCTCCTCTTTGGGCACTTTTTCATCTGGAAGAACCTAGTATGTCGAGTATGCCGATGCATACTGATCCGAAATAACATAGCAAGTCGATTTGCTTGGTTTTTCCAATTTTTTTTTTAATAATTTTTTTTTTTTTTTTGATCCACTAAGTAATACAAGTCAGTCCAATCACTTTTGCTGATTCTGGTTTTAGTAGTATGATTATAAACTATAAGACAGCCTCAACGGGATACTGCCTTGCTAATATTTATGAAGCTTTTTGCCTGCTCTGTACTGATAATAAAACGGCCCCCCACGGGAAGATAATGGTAGGCTGGCATTGTGCATCTCTGCGACAAATTTAGGGGTAAGATCATGCCAATAGAAAAGCAATACCATGATTTTCATAAATTGGGGGGTGTAATCATCGTAATAAGAAAGCCTAGAATGTTGCTCTGCCTCGTCTCGACTCAAAATCTGTGGCTGAATTTCGAAACGGTTCTCGTGCCATGTGGATTAAGCACGGTATCGATTGAGACTATCAGGAAGTCAACTTCCTGAAATCCAAGTTTAGACTAGATATTACTCCGCGGACAAAAAGTCAACCATTGAGTATTCCGAGTGTGAAGCGCAAGAATATTCTCAAATTTCCAGATTCATTTAACCCTGCTTAAAAAAAAATTCAGGCGGGAAATTTTAGTAAATGAAGAAAAGGATAACCTGGTGTTGACACATTTGAGTAACTGTTTGATTTTAGTTTAATACTCAATTTTCATATTCGTTATAAATTCGTTCTGTGTTTAAAAAATAAAGTGAAACTCTGCTAACATACCATGTTTTTGTAGATTACAAGTTGTTGAATGAGCAATCGGTTTAATCAGGTAAAACCAAGTAAGACAGTAAGTAATCCGGTTAAATCAGGTAGTGTAACTCACTCAAATGCTTCAAAAAACGCTTTCGTGATACTTATCCGAACCGCAGAAAAAAATTGCGTTATAATCAGTAACTTAATGCCAAAAGAAAACGGTTTTCTCTTGTTTTCTCAAGTTTACGTAAAACAGATGTACTGTAGGGTTTTCCAGATTACAGGAGTATTGTTGATGACCTCTGACTGTTTATAAGCTGTTTGTTAAAGCCGAATTCGATGCTTATTTGAAAGTATATAAAACAGTAATATTAAACTTGCGGCTGAGAACGGAAACTTTTCTGAGTTCTTTAGTTTCAGTACATATGAATGGATTTTGTACTGGATTTGGCTTGATTAACTTTCTTTTGTTTGACAACAAGATCAAAAATTAGTTGCAAAAGTTCTCACGCGAAAAAGTCTTTTCGCCAGTTTCAGTTGCCAAAATCTTCCATTATTATTTTCTTTACATTGTGTTAATTGAAATGGGACTTCAAGTGAGTCCTTATTGTGATTCCTTTAATCTCATTGGCCAACTTAAATTTGAAATTGAAACAATAAACTTGGGTTAAAACACTGTTATTTATAAACGCTTTGGAACCAACCAAATCCATCATCAATCGATAAAAAATCTAAAACAACTCGAGCATAAAAAATCATGTGCAACACTGCTGCTGCTGTACTGCTATTCTGCAACAGTACTGCAGCCGTTTCAAGAAATATCACATCGAATGACTGTAGCTGTTATTTGCAGACATTAACAAATTATTGAAGTTAACCGAATTGACAACAAAAAATGATCGAGCTGGACCTCACAAAGTTAATGAATCCCATTCAGTTAATGGATATTTTACAATAACATGGTTATAAGTCTTAAAACTATCTTTCATCTTTAGCAACCCTTTTCTAGGCCGCAATATTTTTTTTTTAATTCATACACGCTTTTCTTCTAACCTGCAAAACACCAAAATCTAATTTTTGTGTAAAATTGTTGAACTGCAAACGCAGTTTTTTAAGAGCAAAGTACTGAGAAAATTAATAATAAGCTATAGACAGTATACAGAGTCTTATAGGCACAATCAAACCTTTGATTAACAGCCTAAAACATACTGTTTCGGAATCGACATTCGTCTTTTATTCCTCGTCAGTATAGCTAGGACTACAGGTATGAACATGAGCGTAGAAAGGCGAAGAATCGCAAAATAACCAGATCATGAAACAATTTTTTTTCTTTTTTTTCTCCCAAAAATATTAAGTAATCACAATATTACAAGAGATAATTCTAATAGTTTAATGAAAAATAATTTCCAATAGCATGCCTTAAACAGCTGTTTCGCCCCATCTTAGGGTTCATCAGTAAGGCTAGCAAGGCCAAAACGACAAATATCACCAGTGATAAAAATCTTCAAAACAAGCATCTTCAGCAATTTATCAATGAACGAATAAATCTTTACCGATTAGGTTTATAATACATAAATCTTTACCCATCATTCAGTCAATTTTAGCCAAAATTGGTAAATCTTAGCTTAAAACTAGAGCTATTAATTAAATCTTTACCGAATGAAACTATTGCTATAAATTAAATCTTTCCCGACTAAAGTACAAATCTTACCTTACATATCGCAGAAGAATTTATATTTTTGGGAAAAAAAAATTGTGTCATGATCTGGTTATTTTGCGATTCTTTGCCTTTCTACGCTCATGTTCATATCTCTAGTCCTAGCAATACTGACGAGGAACAAAGACGAATGTCGATTCCGAAACAGTATGTCTTAGGCTGTTAATCAAAGGTTTGATTGTGCCTAAAAGACTCAGTATACTGTCTATAGCTTATTATTAAACGCAGTTTTGTTTCCTGAAATTTTATGGTGCTACCCTCCCCCCGGAAACCCTTCAAGATTGGTCCCCAATATCAATGTTTGGAACGGCTTACGCTAAAACGCTAATTGTTTTCGACATCAACGATATTAAGAGACAAATATTTGACATGGTTTTGGGTGTCACCCCCTAAGAACCTTCCAAATGGACCCTTTAAAAAAAATTTTTTTAACAGTTCAATGCAGAGTGCAAATTGTTTATGCTATTAGTTGATATTAATGAGACGAATATTGTTTCATAGCTTAGGAGTGCTACCTCCCGCAAAAACTTCAAATGGACTCTCCCCCAATATCAATTTTTGAAGAGTTTAAGCGAGAGAGTGAATATTAGTAGATTTTCAAGGAACAAATATTTGCCAAAGTTTGGGTTTGTCACCCCTCCTCCCCCCCCCCCCCCCCCCCCCCGAAAACCCGCCTAACAAAATCATGTTTTTAGAATGGCTTAAACTAAAGAACTAAGTTTTTTGATGTAAGTAGGTAGATACCTTCACTTAATTGACCTCAATGTTAATTTTTAGTCACAAATTGAAGTTATATCTTTGCGTAATCCACATTTTTTCACGGCTACCTCGAATATATATTAACTGTTACGTTATGCTGTAATGCTAAAAAAATAAAAACAAATCGCTTTCTACAATCAAATGTATTGCGCAGCATAATCAACTTACTACGTGATATTGAAAAACGAAAAAAAGAAAAGATAGGTTATTTCTTTAGTAAAGGATGTAGCATGTATCTAAGACGATAAAATGATTGAATTTAAACTTACCTGAAAGACATCATAGGTCTATCGCTGACACAAAAAAATGAAAGACGGAAGTTAATAATAAGTTCCTCGAGCTCAATGTATCAAAAGCAAAAAATTAAAAACATTATTTTCCCTCTGTTGGAGATAGAAGCTTAAAATTGCTGTTATTAACGAAAAAATAGATCTGGGAGAAACAATGAGTTGATGTTATAAATAAGATAGATAATGTCGTGTAATTTCGAAGGGGGGCAAGCAGCAGAAAGACGGATCACATGCTTGAAACAGAGCTCCCAGCCGTCTCAGTGACTGGTAGTAATAAATATCCGCCTGAGACAATTAAAAAGATATGGGTAAAAGCCCCCATAGCTTAAAAATTGTTTCGATGTTTTAACAAAATATCTCAACTTTGAGACTATTTTGGTTCAATTTTTATTTAAAATATGAGTTGTTAGCAGCGCGACAAAACGCATAAAAACAGTCGAGGGGCTCAAGCTACTTCAATAGTACGTTGCAGATTTTTCAGGTTATTATGACATGAACAAAATGGAATAGATATAGCACCCCTCAAAAGTTATTGGATATGAAATTCAGCAGCTAGCTGCTTTGTTGTTTTGAATTTGTGATACTGAGTTGACGATTTCAAAGCAAAAAAATATTGTATTTCTGGGCTAAATAAAACATAAAATTCGATTCAGTTGTATTAATTTTAACGGATTTTGCGGGTTTTTGTTTGTATTGTGCTTCGGCCAAAAGTGGAGGCGGCATAATGCAATGGCTGGCTCCCAAATCCGCTATTGTCTACGTGTCTTTGTTCAATAAGCATTTCTCCTATCTTGTTTTTGCAAAGTATTTAGTCACATAAAAAGTGGCGAGGTGGATTGCTATTTAAAGCTGGTATAATAGGTGCTATGGTTACTAATCATGTTATTACATTAAGTTTTGATGAGACTATACTGTAGATGAGGATCTGGTGTTGCAACTTAAAAAAGCAAAATAAAAAACTGAATTCTCATGGGTCATACATTTAAATTGGTTGGCAAAAAATTGAATTGAGGAGTCTGGGCCCCCTAGTTGTCAATATTAATATTATTGTTAATTACTGCTCTACGCGTGTACTTTTGTACGCGTAAAACCTAAAAGAAACTGAAACTGATGAAGCAATAAGCTTTGTTGTCATCACTTTTGTCATTGGTAGCATTTCAGTTTGGAGGAAGTGCGGGCCCTCTGCCCCTCCTGATTATCCTTATGTTATCGTACAAAATTGCTTGCTTTTTGAACAGCAGGCAGCAAAAAATCGAAAATTTTGGGGAAAAAATTAATACAGGGTGTCACGCCATAAGAACCTCTCTAATGGAGTTTCAATAAAATAGCTTAAGCTAAAGAGCAACTTTTTAAATCTTAATAGATAATTAAAAGACAATTTTTTAGAGCCAGAGCTTGGTGACCTCCCAAATGTTCCCCCCCACAATTGATTTTTATATGTCTGAAGTTATTGAGTTTTTTTTATGAGGAGCAGTCAGTTTGTGATCGATAAATATACCTATAACGCTTTTTTTGATTCCAAGGGGCCCCAAAACCATATTTTTGAAATGGTCTTTTTCTGCAGTCACTGCACGCAAAACGGCATTTTGAAATGGTGCCTGCCATCAAGTACACAGCAAACGCAACAGAGGTTATCTAGTACAGTATTTTGTGTACATCTAGCAAGGATAGTTACGCTTGTATATATACAGCGAAGTGGTAAGACTATATCCTCTGCATTCGAGTAGTGTTGCTCATGATTTTTTTACACTTGAGTTGTTTTCGAATATTTAGCTACTGATGATGGATTTGGTTGGTTCCAAAGCGTTTATAAATATTAGTGTTTTAACACAAGTTTATTGTTTCAATTTCAAATTTAGGTTGGCCAATGAGATTAAAGGAATCACGATAAGGACTCACTTGAAGCCCCATTTCAATTAACACAATGTAAAGAAAATATAAAAGATTTTGGCAACTGAAACTGGCGAAAAGACTTTTTCACGTGAGAACTTTTGCAACTAATTTTTGATCTTGTTGTTAAACAAAAGAAAGTTAATCAAGCCAAATCCAGCACAAAATCCATTCATGTGTATTGAAACTAAAGAACTCAGAAAAGTTTCTGTTCTCAGCCGCAAGTTTAATATTACTGTTTTATATACTTTTAAATAAGCATCGAATTCGGCTTTAACAAGCAGTTTATAAACAGTTGAAAGTCGCCAACAATAGTTTATCTATCATTGTTAAGCAACTTACAAAAACATTTCTAGAAACGTTGCAAACAAAAACTAAAATTGTTGACAAAATTTGAAAAATACATCTTCTAGAAAAAAAAGAAACTCTCACATTTTTGAAAAAGAATCGAATTTCGCTCGTAATGACAAAAATCAATGTACCTATAATATTGCGGAACAACTTTTTTTTCTTTGTGCTAACAGCTTAAATCAAACAATGATATAGGAATTCAAATGTCAGCCCAACAATTATAGTTCAGTTATGGCTTATTTATTAATACACAGAAAAATTGTTTATTCAACATTATGTTATTCAAGCGTTGCTTAGCAAAAAAAAACAACATTAAACTGTTTTCAAAATTTCAAAAAAAGTATTCTTCGAAAGAAAAAGACTCGTACATAGGCCTAAATTGAAAAGAATCGAATTGAGCTTGGATTAAAGGAAGGATCTAAATTATAAAAGATCGAATTTGTTGAGGACTACAAAGACCGATACGGAGAACTTTCTTTTCTACGTAACAAAAGCTTAAACAATAGTATGCGGTGCCAACAATTGATCAGCTATAGCCTATTTACTCGTTCAGACATTATGCATAGAAAAAATGTTTATTCAGTATTTTACATGCCTTCAAAAAACTACCCACTAGCTTAAGCTGTTAAAAAATTCGATTTGGAAGTCCATTTGGAGAGTTTTTCAGAGAGTGGCACTACCAAATCATTTGTCTCCTAAAAATGTTTACCGGCATTAAAAATTAGTTCTGTAGCTTAAGTCGTCCAAAGATTAATTTTTGGGGGTCAGTATGAGAAGGTTTTCCAGATGACAGTGGCACTACAAAATTATGCACAAACGTTTGTATCTTCATTTTGATTTTAAAGTGATTGCAATTTCACCCTCTAGTAAGGCGTCTCATTAGAACTTCACGTGCAAAACATTGCAGTTTTTCCATAAAGATTCATTTGCAATCACTGCATATCTCAAGCTAAATCCAGATGTCGCCGTTGCGTGTAGTGTATTATGTCAAGCAAAAAAAAACAAACAGAGCTTTCAGCAAGCATGATTTTCAATTCGCATTTTTAAAGAATATCAATTAATAGATTTTCCACATAGTCATAATTGTCACGAATAATAATTTTGAGTGCCTGAGATATGATTATTTGATGTATTTTAACGTGTACATGACTGATTTACTACTTTTGCCGCTTTTTTGGATTTAGAATATTCAAGATATTCGAGATAATTCCTTTCTAGTACATTCTGCTATTGTCTGCAGTTATCTATGTTAGGGTTGTTTACGACTCTTAATTGCTGTATTTAGATTTGAAGTTTGTGACGTCATAATTATGTCAAAATTTGTTTATCGTAAGCTCGTGTATTTTTTCGATTGTGACATATCCAGGATTTTTCTGGGATATTCAATAGCTTTTGTCGTAGTATAAATAGGCGGGTCGTTTTTCATTCAATATTTTAATATTCTTAGAGCGGGTGATTTTAGGTATTAGTTTCGTAAGCAGTTAAGCCGAATTTGTGTATTTGGGGTTGGCTTGTGTAGTCATTTAGTTAGAGGTGTGAGTGGAGCGATTTTGCTCAGTGAGTTGGTTTGTGTTTTAATCTTAAATAGAAGTTTTAATTTAAGATTGGTGTGCTGCTTTCTGAGATTCAAAAAGCTAAAGGAACTATCAACTGCCATTTTCGATTCGTCAATTAACATCTCAGTCGTTCTCTAGCTTCAGCCGACGTGGGCAATTCTAGCGATTAAAGGTTGTACTCTAGCCAAGTATCAATGATAGCGACAATAGTCATTGCAGTAGAATTATTTAAAAACTGCTAAAACTAACTTACCGTATTTATTAACTCAAATAATTTTACTCGCAAAAAACTCTGAGTAAACACTGAACAATTCAGTATTTGAACCCACGACTTTGAATCTATTTAGCGGCAGCATTTAATTTAGTTCATAAAACAATTTTGAAAAGAATAGATAAATCAATTGTGAAGTGCATGAAAGCAGTATTATTAAATAATCCTAACGGATAAGGACCGGATTATACAACGTTTTGTAAGAATTACTACACCGTACTGTAAGTTTTAATTGCTTTAAAAAGCTTTAGATGTCGTAATTCTTGCGATGTGTTGTGTAATGACCCCCCAGATTACCGCTGTACTTAAACACTAAAAAGCAATAATTGAAATCCAAAACGTTAAAACACAACAGTTAGTTTCACTCGAAAATGGAATCATCAGGGGTTATCAATCGTTAAAATACAGTAGATGGTCTGGAAAAAAAAAACTGATGACCAAGTTACTGAGCACTTTTTGAAACCTTCATATCTACCGCATACATAACATAGCAAAAAATGTAACTCGAAACTCTATCGTCACAATAGGTAATATGTATGTAGTCGATTCTTCCGGTGATAAAATGTTTGCCACAGTTCCACGCACTGTCTGGCTCTCTCGTTAAAGTCGCAGAGATTAGCGATGGAGCAGGGTTCATCAAGTAGAGAGCATGTTAACCGATGTTGGGTTGTGTCATTTTCTACTCCACACTTGCAGATTACGCTTGTGGATGGGGCAGTGAAGCCCCACTTTTTCAGTTCTGTTTTTGTTCTAGCCACGCCAGAACAAAGGCGGTTAAGGCAGTGCCTCATTTTCCATTCTAGTTGTGATTCAGGAGCAGACTTTCATTGGGTTTGATATTTGAATGAATGCTCTATGGCAACTCTTCCAACTTTTTTCCCACGCTTCCTCACTCCAAGTTTTAATCTTCCCTTCCAGAGGATCTACACAATGCAGAAAGCTTTTTCTTGATTTTAACCTTGGTGGGGCGGGCTTGTAATTGAACAACATGTGGAGGGGATCACATACTTGTCTTAAGCTTTCTTGCTTGCTAGAAGCTTTTCTGCGTATCTCTGGGACAGCAATACCAGCGAACAGATGGAGATTGCTAGTGTTGGTAGGTTTGAAACAGCCAGTAATCAAGCGGCAACTTTCCTTTAAGACTGGATCCAGGTGACATGCGTGGGCTGAACGCTTCCAGACTGGGTAGGCATACTCGGCAGCAGAGAAAGACAGTGCCAAGGCAGTGTTGCGCAGAACATTTGGTGATGCACCCCATTTAATGTTGTGAGCTTTTTTAAAATGTTATTGCGAGTTGACACTTTAGCTTTGGTTTTGGTGACATGCTCTTGAAATGTCAAGCTGCGGTCAAGTGTAACACCAAGATACACTGGATTGTCACAATGCTGTAGCTACTGTCCATCCCAAATGATGTTAAGCTTTTTGTTGGCATACCTATTTTTAAGATAAAAGGCACAAACCTGGCTTTCAGGTTATTGATCTTATATTACTCTTTCAGCTTGTTTAGGGCTTTGCTCAAAGTCTCCTCTACGTGGTTAAACCGAGTATCTTGGAAGGTGATGCATAAATCATCAACATGTATAAATCATTTGGTCTGCAGGTCTTGTGTAGATGTTATACAAAAGAGGAACAAGCATACTTCCTTGAGGTGAACCATTTCTCTGTAATCGAACACGACTTTTATTATTGTTAAATTCAACAAAGAATCTTCGGTTTCTGAGCATAACACCCAAAAACTTGGTAAGCAGAGGGTTTTTTGTCATTTTTAGAATGTTTGTAAGGAGGCGGCGATGGTTAACTGTGTCATAGGCGGCTGTTAAATCTACAAAAACTGCTTCGGTGATCTTTTTTTCTTGAAATCCATCCTCGATATATTGAGTTAGATTTAAAAGCTGACCCGTTGTTGATTTGCCACGACGAAATCCAGCTTGCTGGTCGATGAGATGCTCTTCAACAAATGGAGAGAGAAGATTTAGTAGAAGCCGTTCCATCAGTTTGAATGAGTGACTCAGAATCGATATTGGGCGATAACTCTTAGCAAGTGCAGGGTCTTTGCCGGGCTTTAGTAAGGCAATATTACTCTTGACCTCAACCATATTTTAGGTATCTTCCTCGTAGCAATACAATTATTATAAAGCTGGAGCAGCCAATTTAAGGCTTTGGGATCAAAATGTTTCAATTCTTTGGGAAGTATATTATCTAATCCAGTTGCTTTCCCGTTCTTGAGAGTACTGATGCAACATTTTAATTCTTGAAGAGAGAAGGGCTTGGTAAAGTGAGGATTGAAGTCATTGGTTTTGAGATTAGGCTTTAGCTGTTTGACAGAGTGTGGTGTTTTGCTGTTTAAAAGCAACTGGCGTGCAATTTTGTTGGCGGTAATATTGCAGTGTTGTTGAGTTGACTTAGTGTTATCGTTATTCAACTTTCCAATCAGATTCCATGCATTACGACTGTTTTTAGCCATATCCATGCCTTCTACAGTGGTTTGCCAAGTTGATTGAGGCTGTTGTGATATGGCATGAATAACCTCTTCCCTGCCGCAATTGTTTTAGGACTAAAAGAATTGCTTTCGTACAGATGTTTGTATGTGGAATATATTCGACGAGCAGTTGGTGTTAGGCCTGGAATGTAATTTGTGTAGCATCCTCTAGGAATATTTTGTAGCGCCGTTCTTCTGACGACTTCCGAGAAGGGGTCGTAGTTGTCCGATATTGGTTCAAGCTCTTGCAAATGATGTTCAAGTTCATCCGAGAATCCTTACCAATTGGCTTTTTTTTAATTAAAGCGACGACGATTCGGTACTGATGCAGTGAAAACAGCCGAAGTAACTGTGATTCCAATAGGGCGATGTTGGCTCCTTGGAAGAGATTCGAGAACCAATTTTTTGCTGAGTGAAGCAATGCTGTTGCTTACAAAAGCAATATCGGGATTGTATCCACGTTTCCAACGTCCGCTGTTAAAGGATTTTGGGAGCTTTGCATTGTGCACGAGACTGAGCTGGCTTGCTTCTGCACAGGCTTCTACTGCATCTGCATTCAAATTAGATTCATTCTATTCCCAATTTATGCTCTGGCTATTGAAGTCCCCGATAACTACTTGTGGTTTAGAAGTTCGCATTGTGTGCTTGCAAAATGCACCAACCGGTGGTTTGTAAACTGAGGTAACAGATACTCCTTTCATTTCGAGTTCCGAAACTTCGACATTGCCATCATTAGTCACAGATGTCGATTCAATGATGGCTCCAGTTTTCACAAAACTGGCACTTCCATATTTTGAAGGAGGGCGCTCAACTGCTAGTGTCATGCCATTAACTCTAGGACGGGTGTTAGTTTTTCCGCAATGAGTTTCTTGCAAGCACAGAACGTCACAGTTTTGATTTCTGCAGATGGTAGCAAGAAGTTATTCTTTGGAGTTAGTGAGACCTTCAACATTTGCAGATATTGGTTTTAGCGCCGGCCTTGAAAAAGGCCTCCTTGAATCGTCGGAATGACGCCGATATCTGAAGTGGTGTTGGTCAGTGATGTTTCGCATCTTCACAATGCTCAATGGAAGTAGTTACTGCAATTAGTTTGCATGGTTAGGCGTAACAGTGGTACCATGTGAAGGTTTGCAAAACACCACCACAATATGTAATTATAATCAGATATGTAATCACAATCAGTCTTTTTTATTCTGACACTACAATTCTACAATATGTAGTGTCAGAATAAAAAAGACTGATTGTGATTTTTCTGTTAAATTGTCTGGGAAAAAAACTAATGGCAAATTTAACAACCTATACTCTCTCCATTCATCAGTGTTAGTGATGTAGTTCTCGAGACCGGTCTCGGTTCTCGAGACTGTCTCGAGACACATTTTTGAAAGTCTCGTCTCGGTCTCGCCTCGGATTTGAACTTCAAGTCTCGATCTCGAGTCTTGGTCTCGAAAAGTCATGGTCTCGAAATATGAGAAGTCTCGAGACTCAAAATCTTGGTTAGGCGTAGGAGTAAAATTTTGAATTTAATTATCTAATGCAAGCAACGCAAACAAAGATTCAATTGACTTTCTAGGTCTTAACACCTTTTTAATTGCTTTCAAACAATCTCCTTTATTTATTCATTTCGGTTAATTTTCGTTTATTTCCGTCAATGTTTTTAAACTGAGATCGTGAGAAACTAAGTTTTGCGATAAAAGCTCAATTTTTGATAATTGGCTACTCAGTGGGAGATACTTGAGTTTCGAAAAAACTCAGGTAGAGCCGTGGGAGAAAACTGCTCGACCTGTTATTCATTATTATCTTTGTTATTTACTTACGAAAGGTGTGATGTAAAACAGTCTGGAGGGGAAGAAGCCGCTTTAGCGGTATTATTTGATGTTGATCTTTGTTGAAGGTGCTAATTGCCGCTGTCTACATTTTTGCTTTCTGGTAGTAAACGCTCTGAACCTTTTTCTAGTTCAGGTTCCTTGCACGTGGACCGCGCTTGAGGTGGTAGCATGGCAATGCGATGAGGTTTGGTCAAGGAAGGTTAATCAGGACAGCTCAGACCTCAAAGTGATTGTTTTCAGTCTCATTCTGTTGAACAGATCTTTCGTAGTATGATGCAGTTAAGATTGCAGACTCAGAATGATGAACTTAAGTCTACTTTACCACTGCTTTTTTGTAAATATCAAACGTTAGAAGTAACAATTAGGTCCAGTGAAGATTAAGATAGCTTGAGGTATAAACCTGGGCCACCGAATGGGGAAGACGCGTGACCCCAAAAGATTTTCAGGGCGGTATCGGAGAAATAAAGTCTTGATAAAAAATAATACCGTAACTCAGATATTTGTTATACATTAAGGTGTTTGCCGTGTATTAGGACCACTAGGTTAGTGAATCATTCATCTTGATGTCTTGTTTATGAAAACACAATTGCGCATTCCACCATAGCCTTCTTGTCATTAAAATAACTATCTGAATGCAACTGCTTTAGCAAGCCCGCTTTTTTTAGATTTAAACGACCGGTCAGCGTTAGTAGTTAAAGACACCACCATCGGAGCGTGAGGTCTGCGTTTTGATTCTTGGTCCGGTCAAAATCGGACGCGGTGTCGCTAACGTCTCGCCCCGCTGCGATGTTTCTTTGGTGCAGTGTTGTTCATTTGCTCAATGCCCGTGCACTAAGCCGCGAGTTTATGAAAGCTTTTATTTTAATTTGATTTAGCAACTCGCTTCGAAATCGATTTCCTCTAGATTGGTCCACGATCAATTTAGTAATGAAACTTAAGCAAATTTAAGATGCATTTTATAAGAAATATCTTTGTAATACATATTGTAAGAATATCTTTGTAATACGAGTGACAGTTGTGCTTAGTTTGAGTTAATTCGTTATAAAGTATTATTTCATTTTTTACGTTGAAACAATTTGCATTATGTCTCGTAATTCGGCCTTAATAAAATTTGGGTATAGTCATCATAAAGAGTACGACGATGAAAAAGCAGGAAATAAAAAACATTCCGCAAAATGCAAGTTTTGTCCAACATCGACAACAATCTCTGATCGTTCAGGCACAACCTCTTCGTTTGTTCGGCACATGAAGAAATGCCACAAGTCACGGTAAGCTATTGCATTATTTTTGAAAGAATGATTTAATACACTAACTTTGTTAGGTTGTAATAGTGGATAATAATTGTGTGTTTTTGTATGTTATTTATTGATATTTTAACGGTTGTGTGCCGAAGTGAACAAGTTTAATTATGAAACGCTCTCCAAATCGAAGCTAAATTAATGTACTGCACGTCTCAACCTGATGGCATTTTGCATTCCAAGTTCTTGAATTAATAACCCGGCAGCGGAGGGTGCTATTTAAAGTATCACCACTTCAGTTTCTTTTGCTGTTGTAAAAAATTCTAGAAGATAACAAATACCCGTAACCCCCATCAGCGACGTGTAACTCAACAACAACTTACAATGTACAGCTATATATATTGCATCGACCCAGGTTGTAAGGTTTTTTATTTGCGAGTAAACTTTTATATCAATTTTTACAACTTTGCTCTCGGCCAGGAGCTGCAAACGGGTCAACAACTGTAGTTCAGCCCCAAACACAAAAATAAACAGCCGGAAACTAATGTGATTCGAAGCCCAATGAATAAGAAATCGCAAGTGAAATTTGATATAGATCGAAAGCACTAAGTAGCGGCTTCTAGCTGTGGGCTTGTGCATGCTAAGCGACTCGAAATCCATGACGGCTGCGAGTGGTCTTCCTCAGCTTACGTCCGTCTGTGTATAGAATGCAACAAGATAACAGTTAAATCGACGCATTTTATGTCATTATTGAAATTGAATTGTAAAAAGGCTATATATTTTTTGCAGAAAAGATTATCCGAGCGGCCGAAAATTTAATAGATGATATGGACGTTGAGGGAAGCACATCTGAGTTGGCGAATCGTGGACGCTCGGAGGAAGAAACGGCACAGCTAAGAAACATTCCACGTCTTTTCAGCAAATATTCGAAAATTCCAAATAAAGCAACTTCCAAAAAATCAACAAGCGTTCGGTGGCAGTTGCTAAAGTATCTCGAAATCACCAACAATGGTGAACATTTTAACGAAAATATTTTCGAATTTTGGGAAATTATGGAAAACCAACTACCTGTCTTATACAAACTCGCGATGCAAGTTCTTTTTGTGCCAGCGTCATCGGCTCCTGTGGAGCGTATTTTTAGTACCGGAGGTTTGATCATGAAACCACATCGATCTCGGCTTTCTTCAGTTAATCTAGAAATGCTGGTTGCATTAAAATGTAATTACAATTTTATTGTTTGATTTTGGTATAGGCTTACTTTTTACGGTTGCATTAATTTTTTCCGTTGTGTTTCGTAATTATTTTTGCTTGCAATAATATGCCATTCAAGATTTTTTGGCTCTGTTACTAATCTGTAGTTACTGCAAGCTGGACCACTGCGATAGTTTGAACACAGGAACGCATTGTTCAGTTTCAGATGGCATCGAACGGCAATTTCTTTACTTTAAGGTCGGGCGCTTGACAGTAGAGGTACGCCGTCACCTCTTCATGTGCTTGTGAATAGCACGTGGCCCAAGTTCGTATTTTGGTTTATGGTCGTTCTACTGTATTGCGATTGGCCGTTTGTTTAAAGAAAAACCATGAAAAGGGTTGTCAATAGTCAATACAAATAAGTTTTGCTTCTAAAATCTCGGGTCTCGAAGTCTCGTCTCGGTCTCGAAAAACTCACCGAGTCTCGATCTCGGTCTCGAAAATTTTTTCAAGTCTTGGTCTCGGGTCTTGGACTCGAATTTTTTTCAAGTCTCGGTCTTGGTCTCGGTCTCGACCATCAGGGTCTCGACTACATCACTAATCAGTGTCACAAAGTCGAGCGCTTTTAACAACCATACCATCCTAGAACACGTTCAGCATTGACTAGAATCACGTATTAAATTGCGTTTCAGAATAAGGAGAAATTTCAGGTCGATGTTTTCATTAAGGGTACCTGACCCAAATAAGGCCCACCTAATACATTTTTTGCTCTAACTGCAAAACTGCTTTTGATAATTGGTTGAAACTTGGTATTATATTTGTGTTGATTCATGGTACCAATATACTAAAAGCATAATACCAGCTGAAATTTTGTTTGTGTTTTATAATCAAAATAAGAAATTACAAAAATGGGCCTTATTAAGAACACGCCCTCCTTATAAGGCCCATGTTGTTCCTTTACGCTTCCTAACAAAAACACTACAATCTAGTTGTAGTAACACTTGTAATCAAGGTTAACCACAAGCAGTTTACAGAAATTACTGGAAAATAAGATTAGCAGTAGGCTGCTGCAGCACTAGTATATGCAAAATATTCTTCAGGGGGACATAAAAAAGCATGGCTCTTCCAACATATCGAAGACACACAAAGCTGGACCGCGCTGTTTCGAGCTTTTATCTCTCATCAGCAGCCCTCAGCATATCTAACCAAAGCGGATACTTGATTTCTGTGGTCACGCAGAGGGGAGCCCTTGTATTAAGGACAGCCTATGGCTGTCCTTAATACAAGGGTCCAGCGATTTTTCCCTTGTTTTGCAAAGTACCACAAGTGAAAAACTGTTTATTCCCTACAAACCCTCTGCCATAGTACAGGCCATTATGGTTTGTCCAATTGACCGAGAGGTTTGTCCATCTAGGGAATACCTTTGATTAGATATGCTGATGAGAGCTAAAAGCTCGATACAGGGCTGTGCACCAATGACTCAAGCTGCTTGCGGCAGCAGAGATGGTGGTTGACCTGGCTACCTAACTGCCAGTGAAAGTCGTTCTGATTTTCCAGGAGTCGACCACGAAGGATGTCAAGCTTGTTCAATATCGCAGATATTTACAAAAGCACATATTTAATCGAAGATGATCGGACACATTAAATCCAAACAATAAACAGTCTTATGGTACATTAAGCCATAATGCATCACATTAATAGCATTTCATGCAAAGGAAATTGTCCTCGTCATCTGATTCTGAGCCTACACACTCTTCATGCCTTGCACAATGAGCACGGATGCATGCTGAATGCTGTGCCTTTGCAACAAGCAGCACAATACCATAAAGTATTGTTGGAAGCCAAAGCAGTGCGACTCTTTTTTCTTGGTTTTGACTTTGTATTTTTGTTTTGCAACCGCCTTTGTCAGAGGTGCCCTTGCCACAAGTGACCGTTGCCTATGTGCAGCAGGCTATCATACCGTAATTAAAAAATTTATATAATTTAATCATCTCTGAGACGTTACTGAACTACCATGAACCTATTCCAACAATCTTTCACCTTACGTACTTGACTATCAGTTTCCAAGTACTACACCAGTACCAGGTAGCTGTCCCCCAAAGCATGGCAGGTTGACTCCTGCCATGGGCCTTATTAGGAACATGGACACAGATAGAAAAACGTTTACCCGCAAATTGTGACAAAAATATTTACCAAAACAAAAATCGTTTTTCTGTTTGCTATTAAGTCTATTTTAACCCAAAACTTTTAACTTTTTAAAAACTCATCCCTAACTAGAAGAAAAATCGCATCTCGTTTTCATCGATTTAACAATAACGTAAAAATGGATACATGAAAAAATTATTTTCGCTCTAGCAAAGTGATCCTTTGATGAAAAAAGTTGAAATGTGGTAAATCACAGTGAATTTATATTGCTTTTAATTAGAGTTCAGAAAATTTTTTTACGTGACCCACGAGACAAGATCTGCGCAAAGGGCCTTATTAAAAACCAGGCCTTATTCGGGTCAGGTACCTTATTTTGTTACCCCAAGAAGCTGGCATCATAATTAAAAAAGCAAAACTCTAGTTCTTGTTATACTCAATCAATTCACAAAGCTTCAATCTAATAGGTCCAATAAACCACTTTTAAAGTAATAAAACTCAAAAGGTCATTAGTTTTGAGCCCGTATTCTTGCAACTATACCTCACATATATGCCCAATCACTGCCAAAATTGAAGGTGCACAATTTTACAAGTCTTCATATACTTATCGATTACCATCCACATCATCAAACTTTTTAAAAAATAGAAAGGAAAGAAAAGAAACAACATCGAAAATTCTGGTATTTTGAATGCTGTAGAAGCAGTTACTTCATAGTCAGGCTGCTCGAATTTTTTTGCTTTTTTTGCAGTTAGTTTGAACCTTCGATCGCTTTTTCAGTTTTGTCATGAAAATTTGTATCACGTGATCAATTATTTTCAAAGTTTGCTCAAAAGTTGTTCCATATGTTCCGCAATCAAGTTCTAAATTTCAGGTTTCTACTTTCAACCATTTTAAACTTACGACAATTTCAACTTCTGGTTAAAAAAAAGCCGCTGATTTGCGCAGAAATAAAAAAGCAAAGAAACTTCCGGAAGTTGGAAGTGTCATAATATACAAGTTCTAAAAAACAGAAAGAGGAGAAATATAGAAAATGTCGGAATTCCGGAAATTTGAATTGGGGAGCTAGAACCAACATAGGGAAACTAACTAACATAAAACTAATTAACGTAACATTCGTCGAATTTAAATGATGGTTATATATTCCTCATGTTTGTAAAATCAATTGATCAAAACACTCAAATTAAAATCCAAAAATCTCAAAACTTTAGTGGTTTTTCACGAAATACGCAAAATAGCTTGGATGGGGACCTTGTTTAACCAGCCTAAATTAAGGCGAAAACCAAACAAAGTCTTTTCATCTTTGATAAACCGAAGCCCAAGATATTCCTAATGAATTCCCAAAATAATCCCTAAAAAATCCAAAGTTTTTTTCCAATCTCAAAATCACTTTTCTTAATGCATATGGTCAATTTTCTTTCACGTAATTGATGAACAGTTAAACACTAATGAAAATAGTGAGTATCAACCATTGATTAAATATGTTTTTTTGATTAAACGAGAAGCACAGCAATTATTGTGCACAAGCTTTGCAGAAATTAATCAACGATAAACAGAAAACATGAAAAAGTTGATTTATCTAAAGTTGGGCTAGATCACGAGCGAAACGAAATTCCATTTTATTTTTTCGTAAAACAAAAGTAAAATTTTGTAATTTTTTTTATCTCAAGCGTTTTCCTCAAAGCATTTATTTCGAACACAAAACACTTTCAATAACACAAAGAGTGTACATGGACTTGTTGAATTGGCTAGCTGGCTGGTATAGAATGAATCAAACTTTAAACCTTTGAGAATTTTGAGTGCGATTCCATACTGCTTGAGCCGGGTTATTTTCAAGTCAAAAATTGAGTTTCTGTCTTTAGTTGGTGTTACCATGTCATTGAAGGTGCGTAAATGCAATCAGCATAATTATCTGTTTGCTGTCTTCATTTTCATGTGCTTTTATGAGTCATATGTTGTTACAAACGATAAAGTTTTGCCAGGTCTTGGTCTTGCGATATGTCACAGTTTGCCAAACCGTTTCTCTTTAAAGCTTAATTCTTAAATTTGAAGATCTGCTAAGACTTGCCAATTAGAACCGTTTTGTGTTTTCTGCAGGGAAATGATGCGGAGTATTATAGCCAAATTTAATAACGTGTAGGAGAGCTATGCCAAACTCTCGCAATCCCTTTCTCCTTCTGACAGCTAAGCACTTGGCTTTCTGATTTTTAATGAAAATTATTATTATATTGAATAAAGAAAAGTACAGAAAAAATAAAGTAGTCGCAAAAATGATGTAAAGACCAATTGAGGGCCTTTCTTCCAATCTACAAGACTGTTCCCTCACAGTCAATAGTCAAATTTATGGACAAGGATGGAGAGGAAGAAGTCGCCAAACTCAATTTACCAAGTTAAGCAACTTTTAACATGTTTCACCAAAACTTGACACTGTTAGTAGTATAGAATGAGCCAAAAGTCGGCATTTAGGGGATCAGGAGATTAGGGGTTTAGGGGATTAGGGGATCAGGGGATTAGGGGATGCAATCCCCTAAACGCGATGTTATCTAAACGTAGTTTTGTCTAAATGCGGTGTTGTAGTCTTAGCTCTAACCCTAATCTTAACTCTAAGTTTAGTGTAGTTGTAAAAACCGAAACTTAGTCTTGACCTGAGTACCGAACCACCTCAGGTGGTTTGCCTGGCTTCAAGTGTAAAGACCCTTAGTGTCTTACGTGAGTACCGAACCACCGCATGTGCTTTGCCTGGCTTTGGTTAAGTCTAACCCTAATCTTAACTCTAAGTTTAGTGTAGTTTATATAGTTGTAAGAACGAAAACTTAGTCTTGACCTACCTTACGTGAGTACCGAACCATCGCATGTGGTTTGCCTGGCTTCAAGTGTAAAGCTTGAAGAGTGTCTTGCTTGAGTACCGAACCACCGCAGGTGGTTTACCTGGAATTGGTTCAAGTCTAAAGACCATTAGTGTCTTGCTTGAGTACCGAACCACCGCAGGTAGTTTGTCAAGCCACTGCTGGTGGTTTGCCTGGCTTCAAGTTCAAAGTAGTAGTCGGTTAAAAGCGAATAACCGGAGAAGGTAGTTTCTGAATCTAAAAAGATTATCTAGTTAATGCTATGAAGTCTATTTTGTACGTTTGGGAATAAGCTTCGTGTAACTTGAAACCATTTCCTGTCGCTGAATTTTCGCTGCCGTGTCGAAATCGTAACAGCTGTTGACGTTGACAGCTGTTGACAGCTAAGGTGTAGCTGTGAATCACTACCTTTTGTTAATCTTTGTTACTTTTTTAACTCTTCGAATATGGAACGAGCATGGCGCAACAGAACTTGAACCGATATATTCTCTGCTATAAATATCTGGATAACACCCAGTGTACATCTGCATACTTTTTGTGTAGCTAAAACGGTTTTCATAAAGATTGAGGTTTATTGTGCTGGAAAACAGATGTCGACTCCGTCGAAGAATCCTGGCCACTGCTTGCTCCATTCCAAGGCATAAACATTAACATTGAGTGAAAAACAGTTTTTAATTTAGATTAAATCAAACAAAGTAATGCCTTGAAAAGTGCTAGGGTCAATAAGAGCAAATTTGCAGTAACACAAAAACAATTCTTTGGTTTTAGATTCTAAATTTTGTAAAGTGCAATCAGTATGAGGAGCAAGACACCGAAAAAATGTTATGATTGAAAAAATGTTATGATGATTAATAAATTAAAATTGTTGAAATCAAAAAATTATTGAAATTTAATTTTTTGAATTGAAAATTAATAAATTAAAATTGTTGAGAATAAAATTATTGGAATTAAATTCTTTGCACTGAAAATTAATAAATTAAAATTGTTGAAATTAAAAATAAAAAATTAAAATTGTTGAAATTAAAAATACTGAAATTAAATTTTATAAACAACTTCCGGCCTTGTCCCGAGCGTATTTGATCATGACTCAATAAAAACGTCTCAAAATAACATTCATTTTTATCATAACATTTTTTCAGTACTTTGAAAAAAGCAAACAAAATCTATAATTTTTTGGTACTTGAAGTAAGCTTTTGAGATGCATAGAGCTGGACAGCGCTGTTTCGAGCTTTTAGCTCTCATCGGCAGCCCTCAGCTTCTCTAACAAAGTTATTCCCCAGCTGGACAAGACTCTTGGCCAAACTGGACAAACCTTAAGGGCTTGCACAGCGGCAGAGAGTTTCTAGGGAATAAACGATTTTTCACTTGTGGTACTTAAAAAAACAAGTGAAAAAATTGCTGAACCCTTGCAGTAAGGACAGCCATAGGCTATCCCTACTACAAGGGTTCCCCTTGTGTGACCACGGAAATCATAACCGACAAGTTTGACGTCCTTCGTGGTTGACTCCTGGGAAATCATAACGAATTCTTGGGCGTTTTGAAAGCTATTGGATCATTGGTTCTAAAGAGAACTCATCACATTACCTTTGCAAATCGTTTTAAATATTTAGCCACCTGCCCATAAATTTTTTTGTAATCCTATAAATATTTGTATATTTGGCTTTAGATTCTGCTATCTACAAGGTAAACACTGAACCTTATTCTTGAAACTAGTATTTTTCAATAAAAAAAATTTTCAAATCATAGCGGCAAAAGCTTTCATAAAACCTCAAATAGTACAGTCGTGTCACTGCGACTTAGGAAAAAATTACGCCATTATATGATTGCGACACAGAAACTCAAACCTTCTACAGCAGTATCGTCTATATAAGACTCAAAATACAAAGAAATGCGAGAATGGATTTTTCTTGCGAATTCAAGTGTCTATATTATGAAAAATACGGTCGTATTACAGCAAATCATATGCTTTGGCCGCAAGGGTGTGTCGCTCAAATTTTATTTTTACTTGATAATGTGTTAAAACAAAACCAAACTTCAAAAATATTAAAAACGTTTAGATCAGTCTGTAAGTGTCAAAGTAGTGGTATTTGGATCTTTAGACACACAAACATTTGAACACTCAAATTTATTTATTGTCATATTGTCGCTAAATCATTATTCATTTTGTAAAACAAGGTTCCAATTGCTCTTATCCTGAACCTCTTTGACTGAATTTGACTTAGGCTCACCAAGTTAGTGGTTTGAGTCCTCTCCGTTTTGGAATCTCTTGACTCTATGACCTTTGCTTAACCTCTCTCAAAATTTAACACATAAAGATGCAAAATACAAAGAGTAATTTTTTATCCTTATTTTTGCAAATCAGGTTTCTATGACTTGATTAATTGTTTTAACGTATAAAGCAGCTATTTTTTTTCTACTTTAAACAAAACAATTTTACTAAATCGTAACTTTTAATTAACTTTTTTGCGTTCTTTAAGAACAAATTTGTCAAAACTATTTTAGAATGGTATGATTCCTTTGTCTTGAATGACATTTTTACCTTAAATATCGTTAAACTAGCTTAACTTATTAATTTTTTAATAATTTTCATGTTTTAAAGTAAGTGTTTTTGTAAAAATAACTTAAATTGTTTCGCTTTGTTTGTTTTAAATTGCATGTTTTCCTTAAAAAAACGGTAATTTTTAGCAATTTTTTAACCACACAGTTTTATCAGACCTTAAATTTGGTAAAAAATGTTACAAAGTAATAAAATGTCTAGTAAATCACTTACTTAAAAAAGATAATGTTTATTATTTTTAATCAAAAACGTCTGAACTTCTTTGTTTTCGTAGCCATGCTTTTGTAAAAAACATTCAAAATCTTGCATTTCTACATTTTGAATAGAAACTTTAATTAAAAATAATCTTTTTTTCTGCTTTGAGACAAAAGCGTTTACCTTACATCTTAAATTTTTTAACAATTTTTTGGTTTTACGCTAATTTTTTCCTAAAATACCATAAAATTTAACCAAAATAGATAATGTTTATTAATTTTAGTCAATAAATCTCGACTTTTTTTGCGGTCGTAGCAATAATTTTGTAAAAAATCTTACGTTTCATCATTTTAAATTGAAAATTTCAGTAAAAATAATTATTTTTGTACTATAAAACTAAAACGTTTACCTAACATCTTATTTTTTTTTTAGTTTTACACTGATCTTTTTACTGAAATGCCGTAAAATTTTATTTAACTACACTCTATCTTGAGTTAAAACAAGAACTTTTGCTATTTTTTTGGTATTATTCGATACCAAACCTTGTCTTAAAATCTCAAATTTACGTCAGTTTTTGCGATTTTCCTGTTTGCATCAAAATATTTTTTGCAAAAATCAAAATCTTGCAATTTCTTTGAATGAAACAATAATATTCAACCTTAAAACGAAAATTATTTGAAAACTTTTAATTAAAATTTTTCTAAAAAAGTGTGTTTTTATTACTTGATCTTGTTGTAATGAGGTAAATTCATGAAAATATCTTATACCGTAGCGATTTATTTGTCTTGAGTGAAAATTTTAAAGTATATATACCCAAAATTCACCTAAAACTTGAACAAGTCATTAACTTTCTTTTTTTGTGTTGCAATAATTTGATCAAAATCTTGGGTTTCTTTATTTTGATTATTACGTTTACTTTAAAACTTACCTAATATAGTAAAATTTTTAACTGTTTTCTTGTTTTCATTGGAAAACTTTGATCAAAAACATTAAAGGTCTTGCAAATTATTTCTTTCGGGTATAGTGATTTTATCTGAAAAAGTAGATGAATTAACTGAAACCTTTTTTTTTTGTTTTTTCGAAATAGCGCTGCAGGATTTAAGTGCTGGTTGCATCCTGAGTCAAACGTGAAAGCCTGTTGACCGACAAAATTGGACACAAATATGGGTTTAAGTAATGTAAAAAATATGATATCGTTCATAGAATTAAGATATAGACAGCCCCTAGTTTTTCTCTTGGATTTGAGGAACAGCAAACTCACATTGACTATTTTCAGGTCATTATTACAGTTACGAAGCACCACAAGTTTAAAATCATTTAATGTAAAAGTAGAATTTCAGCAAAGATGTGGTTGAAGTGAACAAAAATTTTAATTACGGCATAATATACTCATTGTGCACCTCTTGCACTACACAGGCAAAGCAAAAAAAAAAGCAGAGAGTAATTACGTAATGTTTAATAACCAATTATTATTGAAAAATGAATTGCGAATGTTTTTAATGAATTTTTTTTTTTTTTAATGTTTAACATCTTTGACAAAAATTGCTAGATAAATTGAAATTTTCTTAGGGCAACTTGGTTTTTACATCTCCCTTTTTAACAAAACCCGATTTGGAACTTAAAAAAAAGAAACTCGATATTTTCACCCAGCTTGAACGTAAACAACTTAAAAAGTCAAAAAAGGGAACTCGATTAGTTGAAATTGGTTGAATTTGGACTGCGTCGTTTTCACGGTGACTAAAATCGAACGATCTTTGTTGATTTGCCGCTTTTTGCGTTTTAAGTGGATACAAAAATGGACACAAAGATGAACCTTACTGACGTCAAAGATATGACGTCATATGCTTAATAAGATCAGAAATCAAACACTTGCAACCAAATCGTTTGCTCAATATATTATTATTATTATTCGAATTGTTTTGACGGATCAAAAGGGTATTTAGGTCGGAAAATTTTTTTGCTCGATGTTTTCTCGAAAAATTTTGACGGACAAGACCGACTTTACCAAATCTGAGCTTTCTACGACCTCACGTTCCTAAGGTATAACAGATTAGATTTTCCCTTAAAAAGGCTTTTTCCCCTTAGAAATTTTGTCAGGGTTGCCATTAAGAAACAAAATTTCAAAAATTGACAGCATGCTCTTGATTTTCAAAAAAATTTTTGCGGCAGAGGTATTGTAAAACAAAGTACAGGTTTAGAAACGAAAAATTTGATGCTTTTCGATAAATGAAAGTCAGCTTTCCCAAAGTTAATCTTCTGTCACAATACTGATAAAAAACGGCAACACTAAAGTGGAAAACGGATAATTTTGAACTGCATTATCTTGAAAGCGAGAAGGTGTAGAAACTTCAAATTTGGTGAGAATGCGTTTTAGGTATATTTCAACATTTTGGTCCAGCGTGAAAAACTTGAGTTGAATACCCCTTCAAAACAAAAACAGGCAAGGTTAAGATTTTATATCCCACTGCTAGATAGTGCTCTTAATTCATTTTCTGTTTATGTTGTGATTTCAAGCGTTAGTTCAAACTTAGCTGTTAAGTATTTTTATCGATTAAGGAACGCTTCGTCCTCTCTTTTGTCCATATCGTGGTTTTACATTTTATGTACAAGACATATTGCTTCCGAGCCGTGCATAAAATCAAATCTTTCAGTATACTCGATGTAATACACCGAAGTGTGAAACGAGTTAGCGGGGCCCATTTCCGCGTCATTGCGCCAGGGCTACACAGCTTTCGAAAAAATATCGCAGCGGTGGCGAGCCGTTGGCAACACTGTGTTCGATTTGACCAGTCCGAGATTTGAACTTCTGACCTCCCACTCCAGAGACGAACGCGTTAGCGCTCGACCAACTGTTTTTGTGTTTTTTGTTTTTTCAAAACCGAGCGTATAACACATTGTTTCAAAGCCGTGCATAGTATTGATAACTCCGACCATACTACCTTGACTTGATGCGTGTTATAACGTTATTCGTTTAGCTGCTTCTATTTGTGTAAAAATATTGTTTGTTTTTTTATTGAATTGGCTACAATTGTACTGTTCTGATTGAATTATTGATTATTTTATTAAAATTGTATTTTGGCACAAATAAAATTAATAACCAATCCCATTTTAAATTAGGTACCACAAATTAAAAAATTAATTAACTTGAGGCTAAACTTTTTGTTTCTTATACCAATGTCTGAGTTTGCCTACGTAAATGTTCTTTGCAGAACAAAAATTCTTTGTATTCGAAATATCACAAGTCTCTCATCAAATAACTAGAATATGATTTGAATGGTTGAGGCTGAACAAAGCACGTACTGTTAGACTTGCACCAGATTGTAGTGCTGGCAATTCGATTTCAATTTTTTGTAGTGATACGACGTGTCAGTTCAAACTTAAATTTCAGGTGTTTTTATCTATTCGCTAGTTCAATCTTATCAGTTGGGTATAGGAGCCCTTTTTTTTATGGTCTCACGTACTTGCTTAGACTTGCTGTTTCGAAGCAGTACAAACCCTGTTTTGACCACCAGATGGAGCTTTTTACCTTGCATAATTTTACATGAAGTACCACAAATAAAGATTTTCTAGCTTGATTATAGTAGCATTTATCATATTTTAGTGCACCAAGTTACGCATTATCGCAAAAATGTAGCTGTAGCTTTCTTTCATTAAAGTAGAGTACGCTTGGCGTTTTAAGCTTAAATTTATCAACAATAAGTTTTGCGCAGTCAAAAATTACGTATATTTTCAAATAGCAAATCAACAGCAGCCTTACACACCCTCTAAACCGACCAATCAGGTTAAAGTAACCGATACAAATCCCTGAAAATTTGCACAGTGGTAAAATGATTTTGGATTGCGTAAAAGACTGTCACTTTTCATGAAGAAATAATGTGTTATGCTTGTAATCGCTGCGCAAAGAAATATACGGAAAGATCAAACTTGCTACGTCGTAAACGAATCGCTCATTCAGGAAACAGGTATGTCAGTGAAACTTGTGGCAAACATTTTACAAGAAAGTTCAAGCTTACAAGTCACAAATATGCTACAAAAAAGGGTCAAATGGAACAAAAAACAGCTAAAAAAAGAAATGGAACCGCTTCCAAAACAAAGAAGACAAATACACTGAATCTATTCAATCCAAAGCTGTTGCGGAACGAGAAATAGATAGTGGTTTGGAGTTGACAAAAGAAGACACTTTAAAACAATTTGAAGATTCAGAAAACGAGACCCCAGCTAACGATAGAGTTTGAATGAGTTTAAACATACCTCCAAAGAACATGCTACAGGTGAGGAAACACTTGCTAAGGATGATGAAGCAGACTTTTTTCAGAGTTTTGGAAGCATGGCTGATCATAGCTGGAAGAGCGTAAAAGGTTTTTCGAAGCAAGGGTGTGTGCAAGATATCTTTGTTTTTACATTAGCGATGACCTTCTTTCTCTAAAAAACAACTTTTTGGATACAAGCAAACGCGTTGATTTAAAATTAATTTTAGTTTTGGGTTTATTCTATGCAACCGTACCGATGTTAATTTTCGATTTTGGCATGCGTCTAATGGTGTAGACCGTATTTTAGATCAACCCCTACTTATCAGTGATTTTTCGGATTTTGAAATGTTTTTGAACAAAGTTTTTGAGCAGGATATGCTTGAAAAAACACGTCTTTCTCGACCAAACAGTTCATTGGTTGTTGAAGTTGTTTCCAATATTACTTTTTTTATAAATAAGCTAAAAGAACATCCAATTGGTTGCGAAATAAATTTACCTCATTTTACAGGATTAAATGCATTACAAAAAAATTACAAGAATGGAAAATTGTATTCAGATAATTTGCGTTTATTTCGGTGTCTTGCTCCTCATTCTGATTGCACTTTACAAAATTTAGAATCTAAAACCAAAGAATTGTTTTTGTGTTACTGCAAATTTGCTCTTGTTGACCCTAGCACTTTTCAAGGCATTACTTTGTTTGATTTAATCTAAATTAAAAACTGTTTTTCACTCAATGTTAATGTTTATGCCTTGGAATGGAGCAAGCAGTGGCCAGGATTCTTCGACGGAGTCGACATCTGTTTTCCAGCACAATAAACCTCAATCTTTATGAAAACCGTTTTAGCTACACAAAAAGTATGCAGATGTACACTGGGTGTTATCCAGATATTTATAGCAGAGAATATATCGGTTCAAGTTCTGTTGCGCCATGCTCGTTCCATATTCGAAGAGTTAAAAAAGTAACAAAGATTAACAAAAGGTAGTGATTCACAGCTACACCTTAGCTGTCAACAGCTGTCAACGTCAACAGCTGTTACGATTTCGACACGGCAGCGAAAATTCAGCGACAGGAAATGGTTTCAAGTTACACGAAGCTTATTCCCAAACGTACAAAATAGACTTCATAGCATTAACTAGATAATCTTTTTAGATTCAGAAACTACCTTCTCCGGTTATTCGCTTTTAACCGACTACTACTTTGAACTTGAAGCCAGGCAAACCACCAGCAGTGGCTTGACAAACTACCTGCGGTGGTTCGGTACTCAAGCAAGACACTAATGGTCTTTAGACTTGAACCAATTCCAGGTAAACCACCTGCGGTGGTTCGGTACTCAAGCAAGACACTCTTCAAGCTTTACACTTGAAGCCAGGCAAACCACATGCGATGGTTCGGTACTCACGTAAGGTAGGTCAAGACTAAGTTTTCGTTCTTACAACTATATAAACTACACTAAACTTAGAGTTAAGATTAGGGTTAGACTTAACCAAAGCCAGGCAAAGCACATGCGGTGGTTCGGTACTCACGTAAGACACTAAGGGTCTTTACACTTGAAGCCAGGCAAACCACCTGAGGTGGTTCGGTACTCAGGTCAAGACTAAGTTTCGGTTTTTACAACTACACTAAACTTAGAGTTAAGATTAGGGTTAGAGCTAAGACTACAACACCGCATTTAGACAAAACTACGTTTAGATAACATCGCGTTTAGGGGATTGCATCCCCTAATCCCCTGATCCCCTAATCCCCTAAACCCCTAATCTTCTGATCCCCTAAATGCCGACTTTTGGCTCATTCTATACTACTACTGTTCACTTGACTCATTTTTGTCACTACTGAGCTCCCTGGCTCCAAGCACGTTTAAATAGTTCCAAGCAGTAATAGCACATGGAATTGCCTTTGTCTAGCATCCAAAGAGCCAGAAATTGACAAACAAAGGTTGGCAGCTGCCACTCTACAGTTGTCTCAAAAAACAAATAATGCTTGAAAAGAAACCTTCTAACACAACGATTCTAAAATACGGCCTTTGAATATGCACTAATTAGCAGCGTATTTTTAACAAAGGATAATAATTACTTAGTAATTTAACTTAAACATCGATTAGACAATAACAAATAATCTTTTTGATTTAAGTTACAAGATTGCAAAATCTAATAATTAAGCAGACACAAATGCACGAACAAAGATTCAAAATTGGGTCTTTAGTCTTTAGTTGAAAAGCAGGGCAGATTATTGTTAATGATTTTAACACAAGTGATGTCGCTTTTCACGTTTTTAAAAAATTTTAAACCTTTCTTTAAATGCTGCATTTTTTGTTTTAGCATTACTTTTTATTTCTATCAGGCACAAAAAAACACAAGCTTCACACCAAAGTTGTAAGCGGGACGCCAAGCACGTATGTCCCCGAAAAGTAATTTGAAGCCAAAACCTGGCCCAATAGGTTAGGTCAAAAAGGTGTATGGATATTACAGGTAATGAAACTATTCATAGCTGATATATTGTGACGCGATAGTAGTAATTGTAAATGTTAATCGCATTGATGCTTAAACGAAGTTGTCCTTTTAGTGTTGTAAAGTTATTTAAATTACGCTTTTATTGCATTTAAAAGTCAAAAACACAAATCAAATATAGCAAAAGAAAGCCCAAATTAAACGCGACGTTTTGCCAATCTTAACCTTTTTCTTCCGAGCGTATCGTTTTTGACTTTTTTTTTCACATCTCGATCAGGGTGTCGAACCGTTTCAAATAATGATTCGGGTTCAGGTTTAGCTCCTGCTCAAAATATTTTAGCGGTTCAGGTTTAGTTCGGGTTCACTTGAGCACCACTTTCGAGGTTCAGGTTCACTCAAGTAAAATATTACTGGTTTGGGTTCGCTTCGGGTTCATTGACTTGAAATTTAACTGTCATTACTCGTTTCGTTCAGAAAAAAAAGGAGAAATTGCTGATCCTGTTGATGATCACCACTGCTCTTATTGTGCGTGTACCAGCACCAGCGGCAACTGGATATGGAAAAATATATTCTTACTTTTGTTAGGGGTTCAGGTTCGGTTTGGGTTCACTTGAGCACAATTTTGAGGGTTCAGGTTTGGTTCAGGTTCACTGAAGTAAAATTTTGCTGGTTCAGGTTCGGTTCGGGTTCACCAAAATGAAACGGTTCGTTCGGGTTTACAGTTCGGGTTCAAGTTCGGTTCGACACCCTGATCTCGATGGCTAGTGATAAAAACAAGCACATGCATGAAAAAATGACGTGTGCAAAATTTTAGCGAAATTAGGGGGGCTTTTGAGGTTCCGCCGGGGGGGGGACAAAAATTCAAATTTTGGCAAAAAAGGGGCAATTTTCAAAGCTAATGCATGTAGTGAAAACAAAAATATTTTTAACCTGGCTAGAAGCAAAATTGCAGTACTAGGTCTGCAAAACAACATTCTAAAACTTATTTTGTATTGGTTTGAAGATTTCAGGTCCCGCTTTGTTTAAATTAAACTTTAGTTTAAATTAAAACTTCAAATTTGGACCCTTCTTCCGTCTTTCTCTCCTCTTTCGACATTTCAAGCTTATTTACTAATGTCCCTTTAGCGGAGACTATTCAAGTCTGTGCTGACGCTCTCTGTAGTTCGAAACACCCTCCTGCACCTCTTCCACGGCAAATCTTCGTCGAACTTATGGAAATACCTACTTCTTCTGTTGAGTTTAGCTTCAATGACATCATGGATCGCCAAATCGACGGAGTCGCCATGGGATCACCCCTTGGACCAGTCCTTGCCAATATTTTTGTTGGCTACTATGAATCTAAACTTTTTCAGACCACTTCCAAACCGGAGATGTATTACCGCTCTATGGATGACACCTTCGTAGTATTCAGCAACGAGGATGAATGCGATCTTTTCTTAAACATCCTCAACTCGCTTCACCCTTCTCTCCGCTTTACTTTCGAAAAAGCATCCAACCTGGCTCTCCCATTTCTGGATGTTCTTGTTGAAAAATCCCCTTCCAAATTCATTACTTTCATCTATCGGAAACCCACATTTACCGGTCAATATTTACGCTGGAATTCCTTCAGTCCTCGGAAATGCAAAACTAACTTAATCCTGACATTAACTCACCAGGATCTTGCCATCTGTTCTTCTGAAAGATTGCCATCGGAACTAGACAAAATCAAGTTCATTCTACTGACTAATGGATACCCTGAGCACGCTATCAAGTCGTTTATGGCTATGAAGATGAAGCAATTTCACGCTCTGCCCAAATTTGGACCCGAAAAATGCCCGTCTATCTACGTCTCCCATGGCTCTGTTCTGTTTCTACCCGGTTTGAAAAGCAAGTTAAATCTGCTGTCAAGCAGTGCTTTTCCGTTGTGGATCCACGTGTTGTTTACTCTACCAACTAGCTTCTCTCCGCTATCAACAAGGATGTACTGCCTGCTTTACAGAGAAGCAACGTGATTTATCAGTTCTCATGCCACTGTGACAGTCGGTATGTAGGCCGTACTTTCCAAAGGCTGCAGGACAGAATCAAAGAACATGTCCCCAAATCTATCCGTTCTTGCTCTTTTTCCCAAAAACGCTTACTTTCTGCCCGTCGGTGCAAATCTTTCATCCAGACTAATACCCAGACCCTTGCTTCTGATTCAGCCGTTGGACTTCATCTTTTACAAAATCCTACCAGCGCTCAACATTATGATGACAGCAGATTTTCTATTCTTGCCCAAGGCCGCTTAACTTTTCACCTATCTGCTCTTGAAGCTACTTTCATCAAAACTTCTAACCGCGCCCTCTGCCTACAAAAAGAATTCGCGTACAGCTTAAAGATTGTACACTAATGACCCTTTCCCATTGGTCCTTTTCCAGCCAATAATGGCTCGGATTTTTCCTATAAATATCCGCTCATTTTCCTGCGCTCTTCATTCTGACGATTCTTTTTGACAAGTGTCAGACGAAAAGCTTCAAAGATATGAACATTTTAATCAAAAAAAATTGTATCTTTTAATAGGTTTTTCTAATGCTTATTCGTAACTATTTGCATTACTGAGCACATCATTCATTGTTGTTGTGTAATTTTCTTAGCCACTAATAGTTTTAAAATGTTTTCCTGGTTTTAGCAACCAGTAGGCTATTGCATGTAGTTACATTCAAATTAAGTGAGTGGCACATAGAATATTTATGAACTGCTAGTTAATTTTCCAATTTCGTTCAGCGCTGCTCTTTTGATATTACAACAATGTGGCGTTAGCATAGGTCGGGAAGTTAGTGCAAAACGTTAGTTTCTTTAACCACTAGTCCGTTAACAAACTTCACACCTCCGCTAATGTTAATCCGTTATTTTCAGCTTTAACTAACGGAAGTTAATAAAGTCCGTTAATTCGTTAACATTTTGCGTGTAATTTACATTTCGTTTTATTCACTCGCTTCTAGAACACGTATTGACCCTGTTGAGCTGATTGTAAGGAAATATTTATTGCTATGGTTGTCTTTTTGTGTTTCGGAAGTTACATTTTAAAGTCCAATCTAATTTTAAAGATAGGAATAAGTTCAAATGCGCTAACGAAGCTGCGATCGGAAAACCTTTGGAAATTGTGAACAGCAATAATTAATAGACCTATGAGGCTGCAGCTATTTGTTAGCCACAAAAAAGACCTCCTTTCTTCGCTTTCTTTTGTAAAAGTCGTGCTAATACGCAACAAGTGCTACCAGTGCAAACTGGTTTTTACCGGTACGATGAATGAATAGTGCAAGATATTAACGATAAAAACCTTAACGGAAGTTAACAGAACTTAACGGAAGTTAATTTAGTGTGTTAACATGAAAAAACGATTTAACGGATTAACGAGTTCAAGAAAAAGTTAGCTTCGTTATTAACGGATTAACGATAAACGGACTTATGCCCACCTATGGGCGTTAGTACCGAGTTTTGCCATTTGTGCGGTTTATTATCCCCAGATTACTTGAGCTTGAAAAGCGCTGAATTTGCAACAGTGACAACATCACAATAATATCATTAATATGAACATCAGATAGGTAGTTTTATACCCTTTTCTACTGAGAGCAGATAACGAAATTCTAAGATCAGCCTGAAATTTAATCAGTGGTGGCAAGTTATTTTTAAAAAGTGGGCCTAACCCATTGGTCAAAAAATGAAAAGATATAAATAAGATTACCAGCTACCTATCTTTGAATTGGTCAAAAAAGTGACTCAGTTGCAGTTTAGAAAGTTGCAGTTATTACAGTTACAGATCCTGTTTGTGGGCGAAAGTTTGGACCGAGAGGCAAAAATTTGGACTAGTTACAGTAACTAGTTACTGCCCATTGCTTGGTTTAATAGTAATTAGTTTGTTAAAGCAGTTTAGAAGGCACTGGTTACTGCAATGTTAATAATTACACTCATTTTTTTTTCAGAAAGTTTATTTAAAAGTAGCCTACTAAGCGTTTCATCTTTAGTGACTTTTTAATTTTGCTATTTTGTCAACTCAATTGACATCGTGAGTAGTGGTACTAGACGTTCATCCGAATGTCCAATTTTCGGCTCTTCAAAAGATATCAGCAAGAGATGCTTACCAACCTACGAAGAAGTGATGAAGTACTACATTTATGTTAGGCTGCAAATAAAGCAAAGAAAAAATCCATCGTTTAAGGCGATTGCTGCTGTTGTTGCCCAACGTTTAGAAATACTGTGGAAGAAAGCTTCTATTCCACATCTTTCACGAAAAAGAATAACCAGTATGTTGCAGCAGTAGCAACATAAAATGAACAACCTTTTGAAATCTAAATGCAAAAAACAGTGATAACTACAAAAGAAAGGTTCAACTATTGCGAGATTCAGCGCATAAGAATTTATTTGATATAAGTGCATGCAAATGCCTGGACTTCGAACAATGTACGTCTTGCAAACTAACAAATCGAGTTCCCCTTGCTAAGCTTGACTTCTTGTGTGACCAAAGATTGGATCGTCGCATGGTGATTGTCGAGTTGGATAAAGCTTCTACGATTTTAAATAAAAAAGAAACAAACCGAGGTTGGAAAGAGCTAAACGGTTTCATAATCTACCTCTGTGTAGTGAAACTTTCAGTAACACCAGCAAATCATTGATGTTAAGTAAGAACCCAAGTGCAAGCGAAATGAGGGACGGTGAAAGCATGTAATGCAATGTTCCTGCAACTCCGCAAAGAACACAAAAGTGACTTCTTCCTGACATTTCTGTTTTTGCGGAAGCGTGTGATTGCAGTGGTGTATCAAACCGTGCAGCAGCTTTTCCTGGATTCATCTATATTGCAGGGTGCTTGAGTCATTACGGAAAATGATGCATCATCAGTTATTGATGAAAACAAGATTAATAGAACAAGAAAGAAACGTAGAATGAACACTGTGGCTTTAAACAAATCAGCTCAACACCTGCAAAGCTTATACTTTGATGGTCGAAAAGACCAAACGATCACTCAAAAACAGATCAATGAGAGAATGCATAAACGCACGGTTTTGGAAAAGCACATAAAACTTATTAAAGAACCTCAATTTGAATACATTGGCCATTTTGCAGCATCCACCGGTTCAAGCCAATCCTTATTTAACGGAACCATTGACTATAATTGTGCCTCTAACAAATTAGGTTTGGATGATGTTGCAGCAATACGATGTGATAGCACTGCCGTCAATTCTGGCCGCAAAACAGGCGTTATTAAACGTCTAGAAGATCATTTGAACAAGCCATTGCAATGGTTAGTTTGCCTACAACACACACAAACGACCACCTTTGCGTCACTTTATGAAAGAGTTAGATGGAGGCACTAGTGTGCGGGAAGACTTTGGTGGTTTAATAGGAAAGCAGCTTGTTGGATGCGAATTGTTGGACGTTGTTGATTTCGAAGCTGTCCAAGTTCCAGAAATAACCATAGCTGAAAAAGATCTAAGCTCCGATCAAAAGTACCTCCTTGGTGTATATAATACTGTAAGAATGGAGTTTATTTCTCCTCATTAGCTTCGCAAAAACCCGGACTTCTCAACCCCTCACGCTAGTAGACACTTGCATGCCAGATACTTCGGCCTACGTTTCTACCTCCCAACCATCTTCTGCACTGATAGACCTGGTGCAATACATCATGAGCAGTAGCGTAGCCAGGGGTGGGGGCGGGGGGGGCTTGACCCCCCCATTGGCCTGTGAAGTATGCAAAATCGCACGTTTTTGGTGCTTTTAAGGCCGATTTTTGGTTGAAAATTGAAAACAGCCCCTCCCAAAGAAAATTGGGTGCTGAAGTTGTGAAGTTTATGTCGAGATGCGGTCTGAAAAAACGTTTGAATTCCCGATTTTGGCCGAGAAATCAGACTCAAATTCGGTGAAGACCTTTTTTTTTTTTTGGAGACCACCTGTTTTTGCGCTGAAAAAACGATCGAATTTCCAAAAAATTTTGTCGCAATTTTCGTACAAATCATGTGATTCTGATTCAAGAGCAATAAAAATTCGGGTCAAGGTCGTTTTCACTTTTCTCACTCTTTCAAAAAAGCCCCCCCCCCCCTTTTTTCCAAATCCTGGCTACGCGCCTGATCATGAGCGTTTATGTTCCTGTTTGGTTCCTGATAAAAAGTAATAGCAACCAGACAAATGGTGCACGGCACTACTTTACTCTCTTAAATTGTTCACAAAGTATGACACAAAGAGTTCGAGACGTTATTAATAGAGTTCTGCAGAGAAACGGATTTTTTGCCCACCCTGAAAATATTTTAATATCATGTTGATGGATAAGCAAGAACATGTTCGAGAACCGGCATGGATAAAAATTCTGAAATGTCGAAGCAATTCTTTCATGGAAAGACAAAAATTTGTTGTGCCAAAAGTGCTTTTTGATGCAGAACACTACTATGAAATGATTGATTGGCAAGCTACTACAATTAGCGAACCTCCTGTAACTCTTTGTCTTTCAAATGCCACCATATAAAGCTATGTAAATTCACGAATGCTGCTTTCGGGACTTTTTCCTAGCTTTCCATGTCACACACAAGCAGTTGAAGGCCCTGTGAAGCTTGTTACTGAGGCTTCGGCTTGTGTTGTGGACTCTTGTGAAAGAGATGGCTACATCCAGTATTTAAATTGTAGGGGGTACGCGGGCGGACGCGTCCCCCTATCGAGAGTTAGTGTCCCCCCATCGAGATTTAGCGTCCCCCTTATCGAGGTTTAGACGGCCACCCATCGAGATTTGAGCGCTAAATGATGAAACGATCAAGAGCCAGCCAGCACAAATAAATCCTACAAATTCCGGTCGAATGTAGTCCCAAATTCCGGTGAAGACCTTTTTTTTGGTTCATTTGATTTCAGGGAAAAAACACTTCAATTGCAGGGACGGAATTACATAATTTCCACTAAAGTTTGATCAAGGCTGCAAAAGCGTGCCCCCCATGCAAAATTTTACAATTTAAGTACTGGCTACATCATTGCAAAACTGCAATCAAGGAAAAAGTTGTCACAGTTTAACACAAAGAAAGACTTTGTCGTTTAAGCAGACAACATCTAATCAGCTTTAAAGCAGGGATGTGGAAGCGGAAGCGGTGGAAGCGGTTAAGTTTTTGTGGAAGCGGAAGCACTTTGATGAAAGAGGTTGGAAGCGGAAGCGAAAGTGTTGAAAAGGAGCCGGAAGCGCAAGCAATTTTTTCAAAATTGCTTCAAAATCAACATTAGCACCTCTCTTTATTCTGCAAAAAAGAAGCATCAGATTGTTAACTGGAAGTGGATATCGTGAGCATACTAATCCTTTGTTCTATCGAGCTAAATGCTTAAAACTCAAGAATATTTACTCTCTGGAAACTGCAAAACTAATGTACAAAATTCACAATAATGTATTATCTTTTGCAAATTCAGATAAGTTAAACCTAATAAAAAACTGCTATACACATAAGACAAGATTGAGCCACAAAGACAACTTCTTTCTCCCAAGAACTAGAACAAGATTAGGGCAAAAGTCTCTATCATTCGCAGGAATTAAAATTTGGAATGAAATTCCAAGCAGTATAAAAGAAGTTTCATTCTACAGATTTAAAAAAGCTGTTAGAGCGCATTTTTTATCAACCTATGAAACCGATAAAAGCTAGAATAACAGCTTTCTATCAGCAATGCAGTAGTATTTACAGGAAACATAGTTGCATATTTATGCTTGAGTTCAACAATAACCTATTCTATTGCTTGAATGGCATGAGATGGTGCATTCATCTATCACACATTTATACAATACGTCATCTCTCATTTTGATGTGCCCTTGAATTATAAGTAATTTTACAGAAACTGACTAAGGGTGATATATACTGGTATTGGAAGTTGTAACAGTACCTACTGATGACATATTGGCAAACAATACAAAACAAAGCAAGGAGGGTTTTTTTTCACTCCAATTGCCCACTTTAAATTCTATAAAACATAAATAAGCATTATGAACTTTATTGATTTTATTTTCTATCCAATCTGTAGTTACAGTATTTTTTTTTATTTATTTATTTTTTTTTAGTATGCTTAGAGTTAGAACAATTCTAATGTTGCCTTGCATTTTCTTTCCATGTTGACTGTGAGTTTTGTGTATACACTGTACAAAGTGTACATATCTTTGCAACACTTTGTTTTAATTTTGCATAAAATTTTTTATCATAGAAAGTAGCAGACTGAGAAAATCTAAAAGCTGCTTTTATAACCTTAACTTGGTGAGGTGGCAGTAGACTTAGATGACCTTTCGGTCCTTCGCTGTCTCCTCACCAAGCGACTAAATATCGCGTTGACTCTGCAAGTTTGTGCGTTGGTTTTAAAGGAATTGCATATTTCGATGCTTTAGTGATAGACGTAGAGGAAGTTGCAGTTTTTTCTTGTGATATGACGTCACTTGGTAAATAAATAAATATGATAAAAATTAGACGCTTCCAGATTTTCAAACTGACTACAACTGTAAGGGTAAAATGTAGCAATAATAATATAGAATCGACAACGCAAGTCAAATAAAATAGCTTACAAAGTAAACTCGCCCGTTTTTTTGTTTTTTTTTACACTAAATACAACTAGAACGTGACATCGCAAGCGATATCAGGAACTTCGCGGCAATGTCCAACCTTTACTGAACTTCATTAAGCTTTAACATTGTGATCTGATTGCTTTGAATGAATTTGTATAAAATGTAGTCGTTTATAGTCAGATCACTAATTTAAATGCGCCCCTTTCAAATTTTGTTTCACTAACTTAAATCGCTTTGTGGTTATTCGAGTTCAAAATTTAAATCTTTCAAAGTTACCAAAAATAATCAAGTATAATGTCATTTAAAATGATCGCATAACAGTTTACAATATAGCATCAAATCTCAGCACTTTTTACGAGTTTTAAACAGTTTTTCACTCCATTTGAAACAACATAAAACGGTCTTTAAAATTCCAGCGACTCACAAGCAAATTTTGTTACATCAACCAAACTTACATTCATGTATGATTTTGAAAGCGCTCTTTCGCATTGCAATCCAACATATTATACGATTGGTATACATACTATTTGCATCAAAATTAAAGCTCCTTCCTTAACAGCATATTAACCAAAATTAAAAAAGTGCTAAAATTACACAAAATTTAAACAGGCATTTATTTAAGTTTTTTATTAAATTATTTATGTTTTTGTCACATAGACTGTATTCTCGAATGATATAATTTGACAAATTGCAAAAAAGGAGGAGAATCAAAATTTATTTTCCCAAGTTAATGCTTCACTCACAAGTTGCCAGTGGTCAATAAAAATAATTTGGTAAACTATCTCAGTTTTCTATACGCCCTTTAATTAACACGATCTTTTGGGCAAATGATTGTCCAACATGGCATCACCAAGTTTGGCATGTTTTATCTTTTTCCAATATTAGCCTACCCGTACTCTTAAAATTTGATATGTAAAGCTGGAGTACTTCGTATTTAAGATTTAAAAATTTTAAGTACATATTTGGCGTGGTCTATTCAACGTGGCTCACCAAATTTTGTTATCTATGTTTGATTTATGTTAACTTATCCAATAGATTTAATTCGTTTAAAATGTGTTGCTAATGGGGGGAGGTGTCAACATAATTGGAGGACCCTATAGTATGAGATCCTCAATATTTTTTGATATTAAATTTTTACTTATTTTGAAATTTTTATTTGTCTAGCTTAGGTGTATAAAAATTTTGAAAAACTCTTTGGAAGAGGACTTTCAAATTGTGGCATCTAGTCATATTTTATTTACCTATTCTGATTTTCTTTTTCTTTTATGTTTACCTATTCTGAAAGTTTCATGTGTCTAGCTTGAATGGTTGAAAAGACTGAATTTTGAAAGATCAGCTGAGGCAACCCCAATTTTGGTGCCTCATATTTTGTCAAATTTTATCTTTCTTTGATATTTGCTTATCCTGAAAATTTGATGTGTCTAGCTCAAACAATTAAAAAGTTTGAATTTTGGCATCCTCGTTTGAAGGGAACCCCTATTGTGGTACCATCAAATTTTGTCAAATTATATCTTTTCTTCACATCTAGCTATTCTGAAAATTTCATCAGTTTAGTGTAAGTGGTTAAAGTTGAACTTTAATGTTCTTGTTTGAGTAAGATCTCTTCATTTTCGTACCCCCAAATTTTGTCAAATTTAACTTTTCTTCATACTTGCCTATCCTGAAAATTGCATGCGTCTAGCGCGAGTGGTTAAAAAGTTTGAATTTTGGTGACCCCTTTTGAGAGGGACACCCTCAATTTGGTATCCCCAAATTTTGTTATATTTTATCTTTCACTTATAATTATCTATTCCAAAAATTTTATTTGTCTCACGTGTATGGTTAAAAAGATTTGAAGTTTGGCGGCCTCGTTTGGGAAGACTCCCATTTTGGTACCCCCAAATTTGGTCAATTTTCATTTTTCCTTTATGTTTACTTACCTTAAAAAATTTGTTGGCCTAGCTTAAAAGGTTAAAAATTTAGAATTTTGGAGGTAAACCCCGATTGAGGCAACCCAAAGTTTTGTCAGGTTTAGTTTATATTTAACATGTACCTATTCCAAAAATCTTACGTATCTAGCTTTAACGGTTTAAAAGTTCAAAGTTTTGGAGGGCCCAGTTCAGGGGGATCCCCCAACCTGGAACCCCCGATTTCATTCCCGCACTACATCTCCTTGATATTTTTAATCGTTAAAAATTTGAATACGGTGCGTTTAGCGGTTTAAAAGTAGATAGTCGGAGAAGGAAAACAAAAAAAAAGTAAGAAAAAAGAAGAAAAATAAAACTCAGGTTAGGGTAAACGAACATACCAAAAAGAAAGACGGTTAATAGTGTGCTCAAAAAGCACAAATCATTTTCCATCAAAATCGGTATTTACCCAGATATATCGGTTCAAAATCGTCCACTTTCTGCCCATGTTCGGCCGGTAACATTTTGTCGCGTGACCGGGCGCTTTCAAACTCGGTTTGCATAAACCATTTATAAGCACCAGATTGTTTACAAATATGAGCTTTGCACGCCAAGTGGTTTTTGAGTTATAGGCGAATTAATAAACTTTCCAGCCAGAAATCGAATTTTTTTATGTTCTTTTGTGTGTCAATTCACGATCACGTGATCTAGGATCTCCAAAACTGGCACACATAACGCATTTACTAATTTTCATGTTGAGTCCAAATTTCAACTTTATAGGTTTTACCGTTGCTACTTATGGGCATATCAATTCTCATCTGCCAAATTCGCGAAAAAAAACAAAGGAACTACGCGCACACATAAAGTCTTAATGAGCTGTTTCATACTGAGCGGGGATGTGGAAGCGGAAGCGGTGGAAGCGGTTAAATTTTTGTGGAAGCGGAAGCACTTTGATGAAAGAGACTGGAGCGGAAGCGAACTCGGAAGCGACTAATTCTATCCGGAGACGGAAGCGGAGGCAAAAAATTCCAAAGATGAGAAAGCGGAAGCAAACTCGGAAGCATAAAACTTCAAGAGGAGCTGGAAGCGGAAACATTAAAAATTTGAATGCTTCCACATCCCTGCTTTAAATACTATTTTTGTATTATGACTTTTAACAAGACGTGAGTGTGTGTCTTGGACTATTAGGCCTTCTGTAAAAAGAGATTGTGATAAACTCTTAGTAGACTGTCAAAAAAGAATTTCGTACAAATATTAATGTGTTTGATTTCGTATTTCGTTTTCCAGGTTTTATTCATACCATGATATTTATTTGTGTGAGTTTGTTTAACATCAAACGATACAATATCATGATTTACTCGTAACTACCCAAAGTAATCATTGTTTATTATACTCCAATTATGGTGATTGCAAAAACGCGTAGAACCAGAATAACAATGTAATTCTATGACATTCTGTATAGCACTTTCGTCTTCTCCCTTGCCAAATTAAATTCTTTGTGATAAATTTGCTGCTATACTTAAATTTTTTCAGGTTTTAAGAAAGTTGAATTTTACCCCCAGACTGAAACACAAAACTGAAAAAACATATCTTGTAAATTATTTAAAACAGGATCAGCCATAGGCAAACACGATAATGATAAGTTTATCGTTTATTAAAATGAAAGAACATGTACTACTGAAAAGGCAATTTTATGCTAAATCTTAGCAAATTTAGGGTTTATCTACTGCCAAAGCGGGACCTGAAATCTTCATACCAATACAAAATAAGTTTTAGAATGATGTTTTGTAGACCTAGTACTGCAATTTTGCTTCTAGCCAGGTTAAAATTTTTTTTGTTTTTATTATATACATTAACTTTGAAAATTGCCCCTTTTTTGCCAAAATTTAAATTTTTACCCTCCCCCCCGTGGAACCTCAAAAGCACCCCCAATTTTGCTAAAATTTTGCACACGTCATTTTTTCATGCATGGGCCACTTTTTATCACTAGCCATCGAGAGTTTGAAAAAAAAAGTTAAAAACGATATACACTATTGAGCACCCGTCCAATCTTTGAGGTTTTATTTGCTGGTATTCGGATAACAAAATGGCGCCAGCCCGCCGAACGTCTGCTATTTGGCGCAATCGAACGGACGTTAGATTAGTGTCGAAAAGAGCCGCTGAAAAGTGTCGATGGAGCCGAAAATGTTTGCGCTTGTCGTTGTGACATTGCTTTTGAGGTGTTGTAGCGGTACTTATCATAGGCGTAGCCAGAGGGGGGGCCCAGGGGGCCCGGCCCCCCCCCAATTGAAATACCACCAATGATAAAAATTATGACAACATAGCCTAGCGATGTCTAGTTCCAGTTTTTGTCTGTTATTACACACATAATAGTAATTAACAATGATATTAATGACGATGAGGAGCCCCGGGGCCCCTAACTAACAACCAGGGGCTCCGGGGACCCTACTTGACAACCTTGGGGCCCCAAGGCCCCTAACTGACAACCACGGGGCCCCAGGCTCCTAATTAACAACCAGGGGACCCCGGGGCTCCTAACCAACAACCAGGGGGCCCAGGGACGTCTAACTGACAACCAGAGGCACCAGGGCTCCTATTTAACAACCAGGGGGCTCTAGGGCCCCTAACTGACGATCAAGGGTCTCGGGCAAGGGGCTCCTTATTTCAAATTTTTAACATTTTATATACAAAATCTGTAAGAAATCTAAGAGTTTTGTCCTAAAAGTTGCAACCCCAGGCCCTCGTTTAACGTTATTACGAATTTAATGCTATAACACAGGCGGTAATGCAAACCCCCCAATTGAAATACTACCAGTGACAAAAATGATGAAAGCATAACCAGTATGCTGTCTTTGTCCGGAATTGAAGTTTCTTTTATTTAGGATTTACGCGTACAAAAGTAAGTAATGATAATGACGACCACGTGTCCACGTCAAAGTACTGTCACGAAATTCTTGAAGGTTTAAAAAAACTGTCAAGTGACTTGACTCGAGTCCTCCACGTTTTGGAAAAAAACGTTACTTTAATTTTGCTTTAAATGCTTCTTTTTTATGAAAGAAATTGAGGGCGCGATCTTATCTCAAAATCATTGGCGTAGCCAGGGGGGTGACCCAGGGGGCCCGGGCCCCCACAATGACAAAAATTTGACAAAAAGCCTTGTTTCTTTATTTTCAATTTCTTTTAGCATCTTTGCGTACAACAGTACACGCGTACAACAGTAATTAACAATAAATAATATTGACGACCAGGGGACCCGGCGCACTCCCTCAATTTAATTTTTTCCAACCAATTTAAACGTATAACCAGGATGAAATGAAGGGTTTTTGTCCTAAAAGTTGCTACCTCAGGCCCTCATCTAAACTTTTTATGAACGTAATGAAATAACCAGCGCCGTATTTGCCATACGGCACAGTGTCAAGGCTCCGCTCTCAGATAGTAGGACTTTTTTTGGTCTTCGTTGCAAAAATCCCCTAAGTGCCAAGGGCCCCGCGCAATATAAATTCGGCCCGGGAATAACATGTTTAGTAAGCGTAACCATCTGTCGTACGATTTTTCAATAACGATTCTCCTCCACCTCGCCAGGTTTTACGCACAAAATACTTTAATAAAAAAATAGCTATGGAAAATGCTCATTGAACAAATTATTGAAATTCAATTGAGGTGACCTGGGCCCTTGGCCGTACATATACTCCTATAACTGATTATCTTCATGACAAAACAAAAATCTCTTAAGGAAAAACTTCGAGTGGAATATTATTTACTGCTAAAATATTGCAGGAGGTAATATGTCTTACTTCCTCCTGCATATACCAAATCACATACAATTAAAATTTTGCACCCGAATGCAAGATTTTGAGCGTGCTTTGGGCTTTAATAGCAAGTAAAAGAATTGAACAGTTAAATTTTTTCGATCGGCTTTCAAACGTTAAAAGTCTAATTCTTTCAAATAGCTGTGAACACGTGCAAATGTGATCCAATGGGATTAAAATAGCTTTTTTTTCCAAAAACTTACAAAAATCGCCCAGCATCTGTGATACGTTTGAGTACACTAGCTTCCTCAACACGTCTCCTAAGTTACACATTTGCACTTTCTAACAACTAGTTTTCGCCCCTCCCTTTACCAAAATCCTGGTTAAGTGCCAACATGCGACCGCTTCAGATCTTTCATTCTGCAATATCTTTGCCCCACAAAAACTTCCTTTTTTGAAAATTTCTGATGACGTCATTGCAAGTGATTTGTGGTTTGGGCCCCCCCCAAACAAAAATCCTGGCTACGCCTATGGTACTTATATTCGTCCGCGCTTGTTTTTTTTATATGATTATAGTAAAATATCCGACAATTAGCAAAGTTTATGGGGAGAGGGGCTGTTGGGTTTGTTTCAGCTGTGCTAAACACTTCTTCAATTAAGCTAGGAGTTTGCACAGAGAAATTAAAAAGTTTCTGGGCCACTTGGTTGAGATAGATGGCTATGAAAAAGCAATTTTATTGACGAACAAGGTTGGTAAGGAAGGGGAGAGCAATAATGCCCCTTTGTTTTTTTTTTCGTGATAGGTCTCTAAATTAGAAAATTTGCGCAGCCTCTGTACTTCACCCGATTTACAAGGTTAGTGGGTAGAGGGAAATCCCCCCCTTTTTGTTTTTTCGTAATAGGTCCCTAAATTTGAATGTTTGCGCAGCCACTGTATTAAAAATCAGTCATTTTTGTATGGACATTATTAGCTGGAGTGACGTCAAAAACGTTCTGGTGACGTTATTCAATACTTAAAAATTGTATGGAAAATTTGATGGAATTTGAAGCTCCTTGTGATGAGTCCCAAGGTGTCGGGGCCCCCAATTGAAATGACACCAAATGATAAAAATTATAACAATGAATACAATTGTTTTTAGTTTCTTTCAGTATTTTCGAGTACATCAGTACACGCGTACACCAGTAATTGACAATAATATTAATGATGGCTAGCAAGGGACCCGCACCCCCAATAAAAATTTTTGACAAGCATTTGAAATAATCATTCGAGCAAAAAGCATGTTAGTGAGCGGACGTGCGTAGTTTGCGGAGAAAAATCCTCCAGCGCAAATTTTACGTAGAAAATTCAAAGTTTTGTAAGCTGCAGAATTAGAGCAACTACCGAAGAAATGGAAGCAATGACCAAAAAGTTTGATATGGTCCTAAACAAGTTAGAAAAAATAGAAAGTCGACTTGAATTGTTTGAGAAAAATTTGGCAAAAAATACTAAAAAGATAAAGGCCATTGGTAATCGTTGTGATGAAATCGAAAAACTTTTTCCAGAAAGGATTGAGCAATTGGAATTCCAGAAAGGATTGAGCAACTGGAAGCCGCTTTGAAAAGCAAAAACAATCAAATTAATAACGTCTCAGACAAATTGAAAACATTAAATCTTGGTTTGAATAAATTTCAAAAACCCACTGCGCAAGAACTCCTAGAAAAAGAGATTTATTACAAAAGATTCAATCTATTAATTCATGGTATTGAAGAGGATACTGAATCTGCATGGGAGACAAAATAAGAGTTGGAGAATAAATTCAAACAATTTCTGCAAAGCGGCCTAAAATTTCCAAATTTTCACGCAGTAGTTATTGCAGATGTACACCGTTTATCGCAGCATCCTATCACCAAAAATGGGAAACGCATTACTCAACCAATCATTGTGAAATGAACTAGCTATTCAGACAAAAATATGATTATGAGGTCCCTGAAAATTTGAAAGATTACAATGAAGAAAGAAAAAGAACATTCGGCGGCGTGACAAACTATGTTTATGTTACTGAACATCTACCTAGAGAACTTCAACAACAACAAAAAAAACTTCTCTCGGCTTATAAAGAAGCGAAACAAAACAAACAAAGAACTGTGTGGAGAATTGAAAAAGCAAAATATTGTCTATACATAAACAATGTAAAGCACAACCCAACTTTAACTGACTCTGAATGCGAAAATTCTGATTCTGATTCGGACTAGTTTTATCCTCACTGATGTACAATTTTAATTATTTTCTTTTGTGTGTTTATTTCGTGGTAGAATTTTCTTGTTAGTACTTAGTTAACATTCCGCATGGTAATGCTGATATTTTATTTTCGAGTCAAACAGCTATTGAAAATATAGCACTGAATGAATTATCTTTTACAGACGTTGCTGAAATTTTTGTTTCTAAAACACCCTTAAACTTTAATCCATGTGGCATGCATGACATTAACATGAAAGATATAAAAGTTAATGGAAATGATTCAATTTTTATTCTGCACCTAAATATTTCCTCGTTACATAAACACTTTGATGAACTGTACGAACTATGTGTTTCTCTTCACCATAAACCTGATATTTTATGTATAACTGAAACCCGACTTGTAGATGTTCCCTTAATCAATATCTCAATTCCAGGATACAGTTTTTTTCATTGTAATTCTCCAACCGTAGTAGGAGGAGTAGGGGTCTACTTTAAACAAAATAAAAAAGTTGAAAGGACCAACAAATTTATCTTTAATGTGAATGGGGTAGAAGAAATATGGTTCAAATTTGCTGGCACAAATTCTTAAGAAAAACATAAACGCATTTTTGGTTTCATTTATCGACATCCATCTCAAAAAACTGACTAGAATTTCTAACAAATTTGAGTAATTGTTAAGCAAATCTTAATTTAGCTCATAAACAATACTATATAATCGGTGACATGAATATAAATACTCTCTGCAATAACTATCAAGAAAGTTTGGCGAAAAAATATGATCTCATTTTAAAAAGCAATGGCTGGTTCCAATCAATAACTACTGCAATTCGAAAAACGACTTGTTCAAAAAATTTTGTTGGACCACATAATTACTAATGAGTCTGAATTACAAATAACACCGGGAGTATTTAATTACCAAATCTCGGATCACTTGCTTACTTTTGCTTTGTTAAAGAATACACAATGCTCCTCCCAAAAACGAAAATCTTCTGAAACTGAGGAAAAACAAAAATTTCGTTGTTTCAATAATTACAAAACTGCAAAGTTTGTCGAAGATTTAAAATTAGAATTGGAAAATCATTTCTATCAAATACCCGAAATTACACAAGCTAATTTTATTGAAGAATTTAATATATTTAACGAGGTCATTTTAAAAGTGGTGAATAAACATGCACCTCTTAAATTTGCAAGTAGAAAACAGAAACGATTGTTACAAAAACCTTGGATAACAAAAAATGTTTTTGACGCTATTCGCCGAAAACAAAAAATGTACAAGACCCATTTCAAAAGTGGAGATCCACATAAAATTGCTAAATATAAACGATATGCAAACAAGGTAAACCATTTGAAAGAAATAAGCAAAAAGAACTATTTTCCTGATGAAATAACAAAAAATAAATCTAATCCGAAGAAAATGTGGCAAACTTTAAAACAAATTCTACCGACTAACGCAAAGCTAACTAAATTTTGCGATCCTCCAACGAAATCATGCGATTTTTCAAACACTACGTTTTTAGAAAATCCTGAGAAAATTGCGGTGTCTTTTAATACCTATTTTGTTAATATAGGAAAATATTTAGCCGATAAAATTCCTCAAACTCATCCATTACAATGTAAAATTCACCTAAAAAAATTATATTCAATTCTCAATTTTTTTGAGCCACCGAGACCGAAGGAAATTTTTAATATTATAAATTCACTAAAATCAAAAAAATCTGCAAAGAAAAATGCTACACCCTCATACTTTATCAAAGTAGCTGGGCATGTTCTGACATCACATTTAACTCACGTTTTCGCTTTGACTTTTAACTTTGGTATATTTCCAGATGCTCTTAAAATTGCTGCGATGACTCCTGTTTATAAATCTGATGACAAATCAAAAGTAACAAATTATCGTCCAATTTCTGTATTGCCATGTTTATCTAAAGTTTTAGAAAAATTAATTAAAGCAAGATTAATTTCGTTTTTTGAAAAACATCATTGTGTTATATCCCCACCAATACGGTTTTCGATCAAACCATTCTACTATCCATGCGTTATTAGATATAACATCAACCTTATACGACAACTTAAATCATAAAATTTTATCATGCCTGGTAATAATTGATCTAAAAAAAGCATTTGATACCGTCTCGCATGAACGACTTCTCCTAAAATTAGAACACTATGGCGTTAGAGGTGTTGCGCTTCACTGTCTTACTTAGAGTTATCTTACGGATAGAAAACAATACGTAAATACAAACTAGATGGGAGTTTGTCAGCAAACCCAGTGAACCACCGACGCAAAGCTAATGCTGTGACGCTCAAAAGTACTTTTTGTCTACCGTAAAATCAGCAATTATTCAAAAATATCTGATTATGGAACCTTAAGAAAAGTAGAGTCAAAATATTTGTCGGTGAAATATCTCCTGATATCAAAACAGACTGGCACCCTAAGTTGAGCCGTTCAAAAATTGATTTTTGGGGGTTTATTTGGGGGGGGTGGTACCCCCAAACTATCTCCAAATATTTGTCTGTTTAACGTCTGCTGATATCAAAACAGACTGGCCCCCTAAGTTGAACCGTAGAAAAAATTGGTTTTTAGGGTGGTCCCCGAGGGGGTGGCACCCCAAACTATGTCAAAATATTTGTCAGTTAAATATCTGCTGATATCAAAACAGACTCGCACTCTAAGTTGAGCCGTTCAAAAAATTGATTTTTTGGGGGTCCATTTGGGGTATCCTTGGGGGGTGGCATTCCCAAAGTATATCAAAATATTTGTCTGTTAAATATCTCCTGATATCATAACAGACTCGCACCCTAAGATGAGCCATTCAAAAAATTGATTTTGGGGGGTCCATTTGAGGGTGTCCCCGGGGGGTGGCACCCCCAAACTATGTCAAAGTATTTTTCAGTTAAATATCTCTTGATATCATAACAGACTGGCACTCTAAGTTGAGCCATTCAAAAAATTGATTTTTTGGGGCCCCATTTTGGGGAGTTCCCGGGGGAGTTGCCCAAAAAAATTTCGGCAGAAAAAATTGCGTTTGCAGCTCAACAAATTTACACAAAAATTGAATTTCCATGCTTTGTGGCTTAGGAGAAGAAGAGCGTACAAAAATTAGGAAGAAAAAAAAGGAAAAAAAAGAAAAAAAAAGGTAAAAAAACAATTTAGGCAAAGAGGTTGATTTGCAGAACCATATCAAAGCAATAAGCAGCAACTTTGTTGGATTTAACATTTTTAGTAAAAGCAAAACATATCGAACGTTTTCGGCTTAAAATAATTAAGCCAAAACAAATAAGCTTAAAACAATTAAGGGCTTAATTGTTTTAAGCCGAAAACGTTCGATATGTTTTGCTTTTAATAAAAATGTTAAATCCAACAAAGTTGTTGCTTATTGCTTTTATATGGTTCTGCAAATCAATCCTCTTTGCCTAAATTATATTACAACATCAGCAACAAAAGAGGTATTTTCATTAGCAAGCTCCGAGTTTGTGAGAAGCTTACACAAAAAGCTGTAAAACTTCGTTTAGACGTGAAATACTTGGAAGCATGCGTTGAACTGGACATTTGCCCAAAGTTTTTGAGATTTAAACCCCCCAACATCTCGGTTTACCAAAACTTATCTTTGGTATACAGCATAGGCCTTAAAAGAAAAGTTAAAGAAACCAGATCATCCCTTAAACTGGCTCAAGCTAAATACGTCAACTCAAAGCAGATCATTTTTTAGCAATTATCATTTTTTGAAAAACAATGTTTGGTGTATTTACTGGAAAAGCATTTTCAAAATCTAATCAATAACGCACTTAAGAGCCACCAAAAGAAGCTTTACAATCTTTGGCGTGAACGAAGAATCTGCAGTCCAAAATGTATTATCAATCTAAGTTCCATGAAGTTAACTTTACAAGAAGAAGAAGTTCTACGATTTGGTTTGGATCATCATATATTACCTCGGAAATTGACTTTGGCTTCTCTAAAAATCCATGCAGAACGGTTATTTTCAAATATTAAAAGAAAACTAAAAATTCCATTTTTCCATGAAGACACAAAAGACCAAATTAAATATTTGTTTCAAAAATTTGCTTTAAATGCTGAACACCAATGTGCATCGAAATGCAATCAATTTCTCCACAGAACATTACAGTCACTTTCCAATAATACCGATATTAAAGTTTGCAAATTGGACAAAGGTCGTGGTGTGGTAATACTGAACTCCGATGATTATTACGCTAAACTAGACAACATTCTTGCGGATAAATCTAAATTCATCAAAATTAACACAGAACAAGAAATTCATCCAAAAATCGCAAAAGAAAATTCAACTCGTTACTATGTTCGCAAATATTTAAAAGGTTATGGTGATGAAATTATCAAAAGCTTAATTCCATCAGGAAGCAATCCTGGAAAATTGTATGGCCTAATAAAAGTTCACAAAGATGGCAATCCAGCTCGACCTGTGGTTTCCATGATCGGTACTCCTAAATATAAACTAGCAAAAATAATTTTTGGACTCCATCATCAAACTTTACATTCCTGGTTCGTACATTATTCAGTCAAGTGAAGAATTTTTAAACAAAATTAATACTTTCAATTTCAACTCATCTAATCAATTTCTGGTCAGTTTTGATGTAAAATCGCTATTTACTAACGTTCCTTTAAGCCAAACTATTGATATCATTGCTAATTACATTTTTTCATCTGACCGTAATGATCATCCTCCCATTACTAAAGAGGTATTTGTGAAGCTGATGCACCTGGCTACTGAATGTATGTTTCTGTTCAAGGATGAACTGTACAAGCAAGTAGATGGTATTGGTATGGGATCCCCACTTGATTGCACTAAGGCTAATTTCTTTTTGGGACACCTGGAAACGTTAATTTTCAAAGATCAAATGTCTTCTCACCCAAAATTGTATATTCGCTATATTGATGATGTGTTTGCTGTTTTTGATGATGTTAACGAGTGTTCGTCTTTTTTGAATACTCTAAACAGCCAACATGATACTATTAAATTTACTGCAACATCTTTCAGCTGGGAATACCTTTGAAAAGATAGCTGAGGGCTGCCGATGAGAGCTAAAAGCTCGAAACAGCGCTGTCCAGCTCTGTGCTTAATTGACTTGAGCTACAATGTGAAATATCATTGGAGCTGCAGGGTTGGTGGTTGCTCTAGCCACCTAACTGCCAGTGGAAGTTGACATGGCTTCCCAGGAGTCGACCACGAAGGACGTCAAGATGTTGCAGTTTTGATTTCCGTGGTCACGCAGAGGGGAGTCCTTGTAGTAAGGATAGCCTATGGCTGTCCTTACTACAAGGATCCAGCGATTTTTCACTTGTTTCTAAAGTACCACAAGTGAAAATCGTTTATTCCCTACTAAGCATCTGCCTCTCTGCAAGCCATTAAGGTTTGCCAGTTAGGCCAAGATGTTTATTCAGCTGGGAATACCTTTGAAAAGATAGCTGAGGGCTGCCGATGAGAGCTAAAAGCTCGAAACAGCGCTGTCCAGCTCTGTGATTAAATTTACTATTGAAAAGTCCACAAACACTTTGGAATTTCTGGATGTTGATATTAAAATTAGTGAGAATACTGGTGATACATGGGTCTAAGAAAGCCTACTAATACGGGTTCATTCCTTAACTTTGCTGCTATATATCCCATTAAATGGAGATCTGGTTTAGTGTTTTGTATGCTCCACCGTGCCAAGTTAATTTGTTCATGTGATTGGTTATTTTTCAAAGAGGTTGAAATTCTTAAATCGTTATTTTTATCTAACAATTACCCCCCACAGTTTTTGCATAAAATATTGCGCAAATTTCTTGCGATTCGCCATCATCCGATCATACTCAAGAAAACGAAAACAGCGATTAATGCGAGACTTGCTTTTTTAAAGTTCCGTATATATGTTCTGCATCCAAACAATTTACAAAAAGTCTGTCTGAACTTGTTTATCGGGAATTTGGTTTAAATTTAAAAGTAGTTTATAATACATTTAAGATCAATCGCTACTTCCAGCTGAAAACAAAAACACCGCATGCTCTCTGCTCCAATGTCGTGTACCAGTTTCGATGTTCGTGTGATACGAACCTTGCCTACGTAGGCATGACTACCCGACATTTGGCTCTAGAGCTTGCGAACATTTGGTTTTAGCTGGACAGCAAAAGAGCGCTATAAAAGAACACATACGCGCATGTGCCATTTGCCGTGAGGAAAAGTACACCGTAAACTCTTTCCAGATTTTAAAAAGTTGCCATACTGAGTATGAAACTAAAATCCAAGAAGCTCTTTTGATTAAAAAACTAAATCCTAAATTAAATAAGCAACTTTATGCTAAAGGCGCCTCTTTCTTGCTAAGTATTTTCTAATTTCCCAAATTTTCTGTTACGTCATAATATCATAAGTTAGTTCTTATTTTGATTTGACTTGATTTTCTCTTTAATTCAATTCACCTTTACTATCACATTAATAGTTATTCTAACTGAATTGATTTATTTCTCGCTAAAAACTTTATGCTGTTGCTTGTTTGACTGTAATTTTAATCTGATTGCTTTGCTCCAAAACTAGAAAGGCATTTTTATTTTGTTAGATAATAATTTTAAGTATTTCCTCATATAATCTACGTTATTAGTCAGGTATACGTAATTTATGTTGCCGTAATGCTTCTATTTCTTTTACAGATATTTATGTATTATTGTTTATAATATCCTGAGGAGGGCTTAATTGTTTTAACCGAAAACGTTCGATATGTTTTGCTTTTAATAAAAATGTTGAATCCAACAAAGTTGCTGTTTATCGCTTTGATATGGTAAAAAAAGGAAAAAAAAAAAGAAACGAACCTCACCGCGGCCAAAAGTGGGCTGGTTGGGATGAAAGGGTATCTTAAGACATTCAACCATTCGAAATATTTTTTGCCTTACTTAAGCTGTTTTTGACTGAGACCGCTTTTTACGCCAAACTTGCGGGGTGGTTTTCGGGTTCTAAAACTAAAGTCACGAGACCTATTGCCTCAAAATTTGGTACAAACACATAACTCATTAATCTCAAACTCTTGTCAAAATTTCATGAAGCTACACCTAACCGTTCTCAAGTTATAAGCAAAACTCTGAAATTTCGAACTTATTAGTTGGAAAATGGCCGAGTAAAAACAAAGGAACACGCAACGCGAGCATCGGTCGTTCCATTGAGTCAATCTCCAGTCTGAAACCCATTAGCATGGGGGTACCTCAAAGATCAATTCTAGGTCCATTATTTTACATAATTTATATAAATGATCTTTATTGTGCTGTAAATTATATTCCAAGATTATATGCTGATAACACTTGTTTACTAGTTGAGGGAAAAACTGAAGAAGATTTACAAAATTTACTTAACACTGAATTATATAATCTTTCAAATTGGATGATCCTAAACCGATTAACCATTAGTCCCAAAAAATCTACGATCTTAGTAATTCAACCCACTTTACGAGGTATTCCTGTAGAATTTCAGCTAAATATTGATGACGTGTGCGTGAAATCTTCGGTTAATGTTAAATATCTGGGCATGAATTTGGACCAACATCTCAACTATAAATCACATATTGAAAGCATCGCAAAAAAAGTTGCTAGAGCAACCGGAATTCTTTGGAAATTAAGAAAACTTTTGCCAGCAAAAACATTACTAAATTTATATAATGCACTTATAAAGCCACATCTCCTATATGGTCTTGTAATATGGGGATCTACTGATCCATGTACTACAAGGCAACCCTTACAACTATTGCAAAACAATGCTGTACGAGCTATAACTGGGATTAGTAGGTTTGAACATATTACACCTTCTTTTAGACGCCTAGATATTTTAAAAATTCATGATTTGTGTAAAATTGAAATTGCTTAATTTAAATATGCACAAATTTAAAAATGATAAACTTCCTGATACATTTCAAAATTACTTTACTCTTCCAACTAATGATCATCAATACTCCACTAGAAGTAACTTTCAACTAACATTCTATGTCCCAAAATTCCGTCTGGTTTGGTTTCAAAATTGTTTAAATATAGAGGTGTAAAAATTTGGAATAGTATAGAACAAGATTTAAAAACGCTTTCTCTACAAAAATTCTGCAAAAAGTACAAAAATATATTGCTTCAAAGCTATTTAAATCAAACGCTCAATTAGTTATTTTGCTCGAATTTAAAATGCTTTTTAATTTCTCAATTAAATCAAAAATTCTTATTAATTTCGTGGAGCTGTTTGACTCGAAGACCCCTCAAAGATCACTTCACAGCTCCTTTGCTGACTTTATATTATTTATAAATTATTTTCACCTTTCCTTTTTTGTGTGTGTATTGTTACTGTTAAGCAATAAAAAGTGTCTGTCTGTCTGTCTGGAAGAAATTCAGCATTGCTGTTCTTTAAGTGTATCGCATGCATAGCGAACTTGAAATAATAACCCTCTCCACTACAGTGCCGTAGTTACGGTGGCCAGCCTCCGTAATGCTGCTTGTGCCCCCCAGGCCTGGCGCCACAGACGGGCATTTCTGGTCCCCTAAATCACTGTTTGTGCTACCCCAAGCGAAAAATGCAGGCTTGTCCAGGGGACATATTTTTCTGTCCCATCCTATCCCATTCCATAGCAGTTCATGCCTGTACCATCCCATCCCATCCTATGGGATTTCCATCAAAATACAATTCAATAAAACTTAATAAATTTATAAAAATATAAGTATAATATGTACTAAATAGGACTACACGTACAAAGAGAGATACAAAACGACAAAATGTATTGACTTTGTTAACTTTAAAGTTCAGAAGAGTTCACGATTCATTATCTTTCTGGCACTCATATTCCGAGTCACTGCGCTTATTCATCAAATTCTCAATTTACTGCACATCAATTTCTGTCCCATAGGTCCCATGGGAAATACAATGCGTTCTGTTCCATCCCTTCCCATGAGATATTTCCCATGGAATTTTCATGGGAAGTCCATTCATGGGAATCCCTGTGCCCCCCCACCCCCCAAAGTGCTGCTTGTGCCTACCTCTAAGCGCGAGTGAACTTCCGTTTTACGACGAAAACACAAGTGAACGTCTTGAAGAAGATCCGCAACACAGGATCCCCGTCGTGCCCCGTGCAAAAATTGTAGGCCGTAACAAAGGAACGTGCCCAGAAACATGTGGCATAATTTGGGATGAAGACCTTTTTTCTTTGGTCTTCACCCCCGAATTCTAAAAAGAAATAATTTTCTGCCCGCTCGATTATTTTTTATGCCCTCCATTCACGCAGCTCTGGTGCTTTTTATTTTTTGTGTCCCCCCCCCTACTCCCCTGTCATGGTACGCGGTCTACTTTGGTGCCGAGCGGTTGAACGTATTTTGGACTTGACCTGAGATAAGGGGGGTACGAAAGGGGAGGAAATTTAATTTCTTCAAACGACTTCTGACTTTTAGCAATTTAGTTATTTGTGTGGCTTTAAATACGTGAAAAATGTGATTAAACTGGCGTGTAGACAAAAAATTGCAATATTTCGCCGCAAAATTGCTCAGCGGCTGGGTGTGATTACAGCCCCAGGCCCTCGTCTGTGACACGCTGGAGCTGCATGAGCTTGTTCAGCACGGTTCCTAAACTAGATAATTTTTGTGTCGAAAAAAAATTCTGTTTCAAGCACTCCTCTTAGCAAAAACTTAGTAGCACGTCTGGTCGCATTCACTGCTGCAAATAGATTTTTTAAACGATTGTGGGCTGCAGATAAAACTAGCTAAGAAACGCAGCCGGCCTTAAACGTATCTTTTTTTGTTGTTGCCAACGGCTCGCCAACACTGCGGTATTTGTGCGAAGGGAGCTGAGTTGCCCGCAGGGGCAATGACGCGGACATTGGCCCCGCAAACTTGTAAAACGCTTTTTCGTAAAAAAGCGAGTATAATGAAAGATTTGATTTCAAAGAAGTCGCCCAGCGGCCGGATAATCTGCCTCCAGATCCCTGTCTATGCTACATTTGAGTTACACTAGTTTGTTCACCATGTCTAGCAATTTAGACACTTTTGGAAAACTTTTCGTTCAAGTATTTTCTTTTCTTCAAAATCCTGTTTTAGTGCCAACCAAGCCCAGTGCTTCCATTCTAAAGAATACCGTAGTCGCACAAAAGACGCTTTTTCCGATAGTAGTCATAGCATGTGATTTACGGTTTGCCCCCCTCCCCCTCAACCAAAAACCCTAGCTACGCATATTGCTTTCTACAGTATGTATGGAAAAGGATCAGCTGGTATTCGGAGAACAAAATGGTCGCCAGCCCCCAGATCTCCCGGTATTTGGCGCAAACGAGTAGACGTAGCATTTGTTTGGAAAAGGGCCGCGGAAAATGGTGATAGAGCCGCGAATGTTTGAGTTGACGTTGCAGTCAATGACGCAACCAAAGGTGGAGCAAAGGGTCTTGTTAGGCAAGTGACTTAGAAAATTTATAACCTAGTAATGCAAGGATTTGAACGAGTTTTTGACTTAAGTTGTGAGTACCGTGGGGGCTTGTTGCACCAGTTTGCTTGACACGCTTCCCAATTTAGGCATTTTTCAAGCAAAATATATTAATGCTTAGGTTGAAGCTCCTTTATTCTCCTAATCAAAATTGTGGTTGAAGTCAATGACGCAAGCAATCGGGCTTAGGAAACCCGGGCGCAAGTGATGAGCATATGGGTTCCTCAAAGTCGTTGCACGCTTCGGCGTTCCACAGCGATTTTAATGAAAAATTTGACTTAGAAATTTGATGGGCTCGGAAAGTCCTTGACATGAACTTGTTTGGGCTTAATGTATGTGTTGATAAAGAGGTGTTGATTCAGTTACCGGGACGTTAAAATAACATCGCAACGTACATAGTTGCGTGAACGTGCCACCACAGCTGGCAGATGAACATTATTTTGTTGTTGATGTTGCAATAAACTTGATTATTGAAATAAGTTTTGGGCTTGTTCTATCTACATGTACGTAAGACAATACTTCTGTAATAGGTCGTTAGTGAAGCGTAAGGAATATGTTTTCTCCCCTCATCCGATTACAAAAAAGAAGCAAGCGACCGAGAATTACGGCTTAAGCAAGGCCGAGTCTTAGGACGCAATGTCCAGTCGCATTCCTCGACAGCAACGCGATTAAAAAGTGCACGTGAGGATTGTATTGAAGAAGGAAAAGACAAGCACCGAGCGGTAACGAAAATCCAAGAATAAAAACGCACAGTTGCAACGACAAGATAATGAAAAGATAAAAACGTAAAATTTCAAAAATCAGTTAAAAATAATGCATCACATAAATTAAGTCAATGTTATGTTGAAATAAATAAGTACAAATTGGAAAAAGACCAAAAATAACAGGGTTGACAAGAACGTAGAACAAAATCGCAATGCCAGAAACAGTGGTGCGCAGCGTGGCGCAGAGGGTTGAGGCATCGTTTTTACGACGACCCTGATTACATGATGACGGGTTCGACTCGCTCCCTGGTCACGTTGTTGTGTCGTTGGATAAGACGCTTTGCGATCATTGTCTTTGCTACGTGTCTTCAAACAAGCTGGAAATTAAATTAACGTGGGAAGAAGTCCAACGTCAAGTGAAAAAAGGTCAAGCCGTAAAACGGATGCGGGTTCCTCCAAAGAATAGCGCCACCGTCGCTTTCTCCTAATACGACCATGAAAATGCATTAATGAAACAATTAAAAGAAAAAAGATGTAGCAAACACTTAGCGATAGCAAAAAAGGTAAGCAAAAGAATGCAATACATTTGAATTGTAGAACAACACGACGCACAGTTTTCTTCAAACGATAAAAAACAAATTAAGAACAATGGCAGTAAGAAGAGTCATAGAGTAATCACGATAAAGTATGAAGTGTATGCGAAAAGGAAAAGTTTTAATTGGTGGATAAAATTTCGGTCCTCTTATCCCGACACGAGTAAGAACCAAATAAGGCAAAAAATTGATGAAAATTTACTAAGACACAGCAAAACTTACTACTTTGTTTTTAAAAGAACTGGTTGCAAGTGAATGAAATACTACACCGTCAATAAGCTCGTAGCCAGAACCGCAATGCTTGAAAGAAATCGATCAACGGTAGAAAAAGTTATGTTTGTTTACGAAAATTAGTCCTGCAACGTTTCCTTGCAATTGGGATGCTGATTACGAGCTTGGCATCGAACAAGCGCAAAAAATAGAACACAATAAACGAGCTAACAGCATTATCAACACTGATGAGCAGTAAAAAACAGAGGTGGAGTCCTCGAGGACGTCCTTGGCCTCGAGGACGTCCTCGAGGACACATTTTCTAGTCCTTGGCCTTGGCCTCGAAGCCTCAAGTCCTCGAAAATTGCCCTGTCCTCGGCTCGAAGACAGCACTATTTTTTGAATGGTTAAAATTTTGTAGATCCGCTGAAAAATGTTTTTCTAGACCGTTTTTTTTTTGGAGATCGACGGAAAAAATTGATTGAAATTAAAAAAATTAAAAAAATTTAAGACCTTTTTTTTAGGAAAACACTTGCATTTGTGTCCTTGGTTCTTGGCCTTGGCCTCGAGCATTCCTGTCCTCGGCCTTGGCCTCGGATTTGTTTTTGTGTCCTTGGCCTTGGTCTCGATCCTAGTGTCCTCGACTCCACCTCTGGTAAAAAAGCTTAAGCAAAGGAGGCAACACACTGTTTTTGATTAAAAGACGAGACACGTTTTTCATGAAAATGCAAGAACGATAATAAGCAAGTCCAAAACAGTTAAGGCAATGGTTTCCACTGCCCAATCAAAAAAAGTGAAATCGTAAATTTATTGAAATTTCGTGGTAAACTAGGTTTCTGTGCGTTGTATGTTTTAACATAAATTTTAGAATTGTTTCAGAATGACAGAAGAAACCTAGGCATGTGAATGTTCATTTTCGGTGCCAGCTTGAAAGGAATGTGTCCAGAAGTCGAGAAATCTCTCCATGATCACGAGAAACCGCTCGGCCAACTTATTGTCTGAAAACATGTTTCGATTAGTTACAGCTAAATTTGGATTATCGGTAAAAGGGTGTTCGGGTTGTTCACTTTTTGCTTAAATCTTTTTTTTTACGCAATTTTAAGGGTACAAATTAAGATGAAAAAAATCGTGATAGTCTTTTTTGAAAAAAATTTTTAATCTTCATACCCTGGGCCGTATGAAGTTTTTTTGGGGGGCGCGTTTGACTAATATCGCATCACTCAAAAACTACTGCACCTAGAAAGACAAGTTTTACATCAATCGATTCAGAAACACAGGTTGGTTTCCTATTTGTGTTCAATATATTATGTGGCTTTAACTGCTCTAATTTTCAAGTTATTTTTGAAAAACTGTTTTTACCCCTTTTTGCTTGCTATTTCGCTTTGAATTAAAGGTATTTTATCGAGACCGCACAGATGACCAGTTGGTGGACGCACCTGACCTAAAGCCTGCCTGAAGCGAGAAATCTAATTAGATTTCTGGGTGGATACCACCTTAACACAAGTTACAAGTGATTCAACAACCGCCGCTACTGCGACACTGCACTGCATGGCGGGATGCAAGACATGGAAATGACTACTGCTGCTCACTCCCTATCACTATAAAACTTACTACTGCAAGTCTAATAAAGACGTAACTTTCTTTTCTGCAGTATGCAACGTTGTATACGACAAGTGCGATTATTGCACTAATTTTCACTTTTGACTTTTGTTTTCACTTTATGTAGAAACACCAAGCATTTTCAGACACGACTTTCTTTTTCAGCAACTCATTCATTTTCGTCTTTGCTTTCGTGACAAATAAATCCGCTAATTCTAATATCAACTTGTCGTTTTTCTTCGGCTTCGCGAAATCTTTCACTCTTCCTTCACTCAGGTAACGCTACTTAAGACCAATATATCTCTCACAAGAGTGGTTATGATTGTCGATCGAATTCCAAAAAACTTTGTCGTTAATCTGGAGGCAAGGTGCTGCTTTACTGCTGGATCCGAAGTATGACTTGATAGGTGCTCGCTTCCACGCAAGTTGTTTGGCGTCAACATCACCAAGAAGTTGCTGATTCGGATCTTTCAGGTGTTTTGCTTGGAATGCAGAACTTTTTGAATAAATATTTAGGGTCACATTGATTGGGTTCATCCTAGAGCAGAAGTGTTTTACAAACACAGGTTTTAAGCAATGATCAACCAGATTCGTATGTTGTTGGCGAAAATCCAACAATAAATCACGAAGTAACTTTGCTGTAGTAAGTTTTATAGTGATAGGGAGTGAGCAGCAGTAGTCATTTCCATATCTTGCATCCCGCCATGCAGTGCAGTGTCGCAGTAGCGGCGATTGTTGAATCACTAGTAACTTGTGTTAAGGTGGTATCCACCCAGAAATCTAATTAGATTTCTCGCTTCAGGCAGGCTTTAGGTCAGGTGCGTCCACCAACTGGTCATCTGTGCGGTCTCGATAAAATACCTTTAATTCAAAGCGAAATAGCAAGCAAAAAGGGGTAAAAACAGTTTTTCAAAAATAACTCGAAAATTAGAGCAGTTAAAGCCACATAATATATTGAACACAAATAGGAAACCAACCTGTGTTTCTGAATCGATTGATGTAAAACTTGTCTTTCTAGGTGCAGTAGTTTTTGAGTGATGCGATATTAGTCACACGCGCCCCCCAAAAAAACTTTTATACGGCCCAGGGTATGAAGATTAAAAAATTTTTTCAAAAAAGACTATCACGATTTTTTTCATCTTAATTTGTACCCTTAAAATTGCGTAAAGAAAAAGATTTAAGCAAAAAGTGAACAACCCGAACATCCTAATCGGTAATCGTTATTAACTGGCAATTAAAAGCCATTCAAATGATTACAAATTTATGGAATGCACGAGTAGTCCAAAGACGATGATCATATGTAAGTGACAAGGACCTTGTTAAACGAAAATGAACAAAACCAAACTTTCTTGGAAATCTTGTCCACTGAATGTCCTGCATGTTGGAAGCCAGCAAGCAGATACAATCATCGTAAAGCGTCTAATCCAAGGACGCAACAACGTGGCCAAGGAGGAAGTTCAACCCACATCATGCAAGCAGGGTCGTCGTTAAAACGAAGCCTTTACCGTTTTGGGCCACGCTGCTGATAGAGCGTCTGGTACTGAAGCGGTAGTCTGGAGTTCAATTGCCGTTCGGGTCAAAGCAAACACTATCAAAATTGGCATTTACACATTTTTCTCAGTAAGTAAAGTGACCGTGTGAAGCCTGCACCGTGTGTGACAGACAGGTGGGCAGGTGGAAGCTTGACTCGAAGACCGAAACGTCCCTTAATGTGTCCTGGCCAAGGCAAGTTCGTCAATAAAATTAAGGTACAACGACTGCTATTAAGACATGAACAAATTAAAAGTCATGTACTTACCAGTACGTAGGGTACTTCCTTTTCACCCTCTCTCAGTTTTCCGTTGACTTTTGACTGCACCGATTTCTTATTCTGTAATAAATATTGAACAGTTTAAGTCACCGCAAAGACGAATAAACGAAACCTTAAAAAAATTGCAACAAATCTTGATCACTGCAAACGATGAAACAGGGCAGAAAGAGCTGTTACCTGTTTTTCCTTTTTATAACCCAGAGTGTTCGTGAATTATTTGTTTCTCCTCAATGTTTTCTTTGCTACTCTGCGTCTTCTGCAAGCACAGAAGAGTAGTCATTGAAAGGTGAAGTCAAGATTCATAAAAGAAGTGAAAACAAAATCACCAAAGCTTACTTTCGTCTTCCTTCTCTTTCTACGTCTCTTCTGATTTCGATTGGTTTTTCTTTCTTCTTGTTTATCCTCCTGCTCTCCGTCGTCCAAAGTGATCTAAATCAAAATGGAAAAGTCAAGTTTGATTGAGAGCTGTAGACCTGTTACAGACTTATTGCAACAAAAACGGAACGATAATTTAAAGCGTTAGACTGGCGGGCTGGCCCAACGAGGCAAGGCAATCCGTGACACGGAAAACACACCGCGATAAACAAGCAAAAGAACGCAAAGAATACAGCTTCCTTTCTCGCTGCCGCCACAAAGTCAGTGTCAAGAAAGAACTAAAAACTAAGCTTACCTTCATTCTTTTTCTGCGTCTATTCCTTTTCCGCTTCTTGTTTCTTTTTTCAGATACCAATTGCACCGCGTTTTCGCCGTCAAACGCGATCTAAAGCAGAATGATTACGGTACATGTCCAAGATACACAGTTTTGCAGTATTGTATAGCAGAAGCCAAAGCAAACATGGCCACCCGAGAATTACGGGTTCACTAAAACATATTAGGCAATGTAGCGAGGCGGAGCCAAGTCAACGTCGCGAATAAAGTATTAGTGATGCCGCTACTTACTTCTTCTAGGGTCTCTTAAAGTACCTCCACCCCATCAATAACTGTACGCCTATTACTTGCAATCTAAACAACAAACTGATAAGTCAACGATTAGCAATAAAAGGGAAGTATGTACTTTGGCGCTATTCGACTCAGGGGAAATTACTGCAGTATCAATAAACCTAGCAAAAAATCAAGACCTGCTCCAAAACGTTTACACAAACGTGTCGCTGTTATTTGTAAACAACAGCACTTATTTAGGAAAGGGCAAGGCAGACATATTCGGTAGAAAGATCTGCTAACGTGCCAGCTCCATAATGATACGCCGTTGCGTATGTTCAGGTTTGCAAAGCCACAGCAAGTGGCATGTTGCGGTTGAGAATTCCTTTAAGTGAGAGCATAAAGCATGCAATTGTATTTTATGCAAGTTCCTTTCTCACCGCAGGGTTCTGGCCACGAGGTCGTTAGGTTTTTGATGAAGCAGGCCTTTGCCAGGAGCCCTATACTCCTGCAGTATGGGCAATCACTCAAGCAGTCGAGCTACTCACCCCAAGCCGCCTTGACCTCAACCAACCACTGCTCGTAGAAGTTGGTGACAGTTTCTTGACAGTACCAGAAACCGAAATAGTGCTTGTGGGTTGCGGGATTTCGACGTTCCTGGTACTTACCGCACTTCACGATGGGCTTGTAGCGCTTTTTAGCGCAAGCCACTCCTCGAACGGCACCGTTTCGGTGCGTGAGCTGTACCACTTCCCATAGCATTGGGTATGATTCTGTCGGTTTCGCTCTTGGCGGCACTTCCCACAGGTTATGGGCTTCGTTCGAGGTTTGTTGCATTTGCAAGGAAGGCCCGAGGCTGCTTCTCGTTCCTTACACTTTCGGTAGCTCTTCGTCGCTTTGGGCAAGGACGCAACTCAATTCGCCAAAGCTCCCGCAACTGCAACACGCAACTGCTGTCGCAAAGCAGCTCCTGCAGCGGTCGGGCAACTCAGCTGAACCTAAAAATAGAGAAATGTCAAAGACTTTTATTGTTGCGTTGTACAGTAGATCTACAATCATGCAAAGTTGACATTGAACAAGAAAGTTTAACAACCATTGCGACAAGCTGCACGTACCAATTGCGTTTTGGGCATCAGCAGCACACAACTTCCCGGCCCTGGTGCCGCCAATCTAGGAGACGGCCGAACCTTACCTGCCATCCCCGCTGTGTTCTCAGGCAAATGGAATCGCAGAAGTGCAGCAGCAGGGGGAGCAGCAGCAAGGGGAGCAGGAGGAATCGCGAACTGCTCACGCGGAGGCAAAAGCTGTCCGGAAGCGGTCAAAAGCGGTTCCTGCAAGTCCGTTTGTTGTAAAACCGCCGTCTCTGTCTGCTTTTCCAGACTATTGTGCCATTGGGTAAGTGTCGTCATTTTCACTTGGTAAAGCTGAATAGACGTAGCAGACATCACCTGAAGTTGCACAGCACGAAGTCGCGTATCCAATTGTAATCGCTCAAAATCAAATTCCAGTGACTAACTGTACTTTCCTGAGTGATTTTGAATCGTTGGTGGAGGCAACACAAGCGTTTGAAGATGCCTTCCACGTAGCGGTTCTGATCAGGCCATTGCTCAGGGTTACGATTCCGACCAGAGTCCCGAAACAGAAACAGCAATCGAGTTTGCACTGGCACTCCTTTTCAGGCTCATAAAAGAAACAATAAGTTATGTTGGTTCTTATCTGCAAACGCTTTCGGCATCCGAATTCGCAGCGGCACCTTTACTACGCCGGAATCGACCGGCGTCCTTTCGGGCGGTCGTGCGTGGCGTGAAACGGCTTGGCTGCATGTCGTAGGGATCCAGGTTCTCCCACAGTTAGATGATTTCGAGCTCTTGCTGATTGCTCAGCACGCGAGCTTTCCTGGGCCCAACGAGGTACTAAACCGGCGCATCGACAGCACCAAGGCCGGACACGTTGCCCGCATCAACAGCCTCATGTTCGTCGGTGGCGGGAGCAACCGTCGTTTCCTGGCCCAGAGCCGACAAGGTCATGTCATCTAGAACATCCGCTATGCCTTCATCTTCCTCGTTAGACTTCGCTCAACTTTACTTCCGTGAAATTGATACAACTGTCGTAGACGGCATCGATGTCCCGGTTTGCGCGAACAAGTACTCCATTCCGATCAGTTCTTCTGTAAAACGAAACAAACAGTTTCGGCGTTAACGATTTGCATGTTTTGGTAGTACGTATTTCTTTACTACAAAGGTTAGTACAAGACGCTTCTTTAGTTCTGTGTATGTTTGCATAAGCAATGCATTAACTACTGATGAACAGAGGTATTCATGATTTGTCAGTGCTGCAAAGCAAGCACTTGAAAAAAACAACTCACCTGTGCCTGCATAGAGCGACCTCGTGCTGGGGAACGTATCGGTGCCCAGCACGTTCCGGCTCATCGAGTTCAAGCCGAACCTCAAAGGATGGTCGCCAGAACAAGGGGCAGAATCTCATTATGTCGTTGCTCGATCGTCGTTCCAACTTGCCAAACCTTCCACCAAGTAGGCATGAAACTTTATGTCGCTGGCGCTCTTTCCTACAAAAAAGATGTAACATTAAGATGTGGCGTGAGTCTCACACTTGCCAAAAGACAGTTGGATTTTGGCACTCTTTAAAACGTAACATATTGCGAATTTTGGTAAACATAAACTCTGTACACAAGGTTTCAAAGATGCTGTCCTACCTGGAATGAACCGATTCAGGTGAAGATTGAAGGATTCCAACGACTTCGAGCCACGAGCGCAGCGGTAAACTGGAAGTTCAACGCCTTCTTTCTACGACGTGCCGGTATGCAAGTACAGCTGCACGCCGTCGAGATCTTAGATGCAGGAAACGTGCTTCTTTTGAGATTCCCGAACGTCATGGATCCTTTCCTTGTCCAGCAAAGGCATCCCTGCCATCTCACGACCACTTGCTCCGCAATAGAACGTGAGGAGATTTTCCACCAACTTCGTAGTCCGCTCCACGCCTTGAGTGCGTCGACGGCAGTGACGGGCCAGCTCTCGCCTGCCTATTGCGGAGAGGACCATGCCGTCGGTGATCTTGCTCATTCCAGCGCCGCCCATTTGCGCTCTTTGTGCCATTTTCAAACGCGCAACGTCGTCGCTGTCCCATTTTTTTTCCATTGCTGAACAAACAAAAAAAACAAAAAATTTTTTTTTTCCATTGTTTAACAAAATTTTTTTTTCCATTGCTGTGCTTACTTGACTTTTTGGAGTTTTTTTTTTGCCTGATGAGACCCTTGAGCTAGGTCGAAACGCATCGCAATAGCTCAATTGCAACTGTATAATCTATAAATTTGTACCAGTATAAACAATTTTTTCGTGTTTGTGATTGCATTAAAATATGGAGCTGATTTTTGACAAACCTGATAATTTAAACAAACAAAAAGATTTGAAGGATTGCAGTTGGGAGTTTGATTGAGTCGGAAACGAAAGACGTCAAAAACTCCCACGCCGACTGTTCCAGCAAGGTCAACTGACCGCGAAGCAACGGTTTCGTCACAGTGGTTTGGTTACTGATTTCGTCACTAAGTAAGAGTTTGGGCAAGATGGCTCTGGGGATAGTAAAATATTATGATGATCGCCCTTCTCAGGCAATCGGCGTCATCTGGTTCGCGGTCAGTTGTCGAGGACCCCCGACTCTTCGACGCCACCTCCTCGTCTATTTCATATGTGACAGTTATGTTAGTGAAGGAATGCAAGTATTTCGTGGTCTACGACTTTTCTGCGCGGACTGTTTAAGCGCCGCCTGATTCGTTGCCTCATAAGGTAAACGTAAAATCAGCGTCGGGCTTTTGTACAGGATCCAAAAATTGAAATGAAATATTTGTACTGCCAAAAAACGGAGACAATTTTTCGTTGTCCAGCAAATAACTTTCAATTGTCTTTTATCCTGTCACATATTTTTATTGTTACATTTTTTTTATGTAATTTTGTGAGCTCGTAAATGTTGACAAAAACAATTTGGAGACTTGTTGCAATTCACCACAAGAACGATGAGTTTCTCCATTACCATAGTAATCAGTTTACCCGTTTACAAACACATTGCATTAAAGGCGGTAAATCATCCAGCCAATTCCGGTGGTTTACAATAGCTAAAATTGAACTATAATTTTTGATATTTTTTGTTTTAATTTTGGGGCTGCGTTTGCAAAGATATTCAACAAATACAAAAAGATGTCCCCCCGAAAAAAGTTTTTGGAAACTCTGAGTTTTGATCTTCCCGCCAAAACCACAGTAGGCCTAATGGTTTAGAGAACTGTGGTAGGCCTAATAGTTTAGAGATAGTTTATTTCCAAATAGTTTATTTCTAAATAGTTTAGACCTAATTATGCCTAACTATCTCTAAACTATTAGGCCTAATAGTTTAGAGATAGTTAAGCCTAATAGTTTAATAAGATTACAGTAGGCCTAATAGTTTAGAGAACTGTGGTTTTGGCGGGAAGATCAAAACTCAGAGTTTCCAAAAACTTTTTTCGGGGGGACATCTTTTTGTATTTCTTGAATATCTTCGCAAACGCAGCCCCAAAATTAAAACAAAAAATATCAAAAATTATAGTTCAATTTTAGCTATTGTAAACCACCGGAATTGGCTGGATGATTCACCATCTTTAACGCTTTTGCTTTCAATTTTAGATAAAATAACGCGCAGGTAATTACTATTGTCAAAGTATGCCGCAGTAATCAAACTATTGAACAACTACAACTGTTTATTGACCTATTTCAGTGTTGCGTGTGTGAAAGAAAAAAAATAAAAGAATAAATAACGGAACTGTGAAAGGGCATTGATTTTTGCGCGAAAAGGTCTGCACCGAAACGCTAGCGCCGTAAAGACGTGAACCCAGTATTTTAACAGACTACGTATACACTAGGCAATGTCTAAGTAAATGGCAGTACCTGCATCTGCAGCACTCTGGGAAGAGCTTCGCCCCGATTTGTCCTGTGCCACAGCAATCGCCATCCGTGCAAAGCAGCAAAGGAGAAGTGACGCCGGCTTGACCGTCACGTGCAATAAGATCTTGGGCCATAGGTTGAAGCCAGTGCCGTAACTTCGTCATTTGGGGCCCCGGTGCAAACATCCATTATGGGGCCCCATTTTTTAGTACAAAACGTTCAACTGGGCTATTTTTTACAGTACAGGGACCATTGCGTTTCTTTGGGGTTTTTCGACGACTCCGTGCTATAGAAACATTTCAATCGAGTCATTTGATATTTTGCAACATAGCAAGGAGTTACAGTAATTACTAAGTAAATCTGTGGCATAGAAATCAAAGTCGCACACAATCTTTATACCTATACAAAACGAAACTCAGCAGTGAAAATCTGATAGGCTACCGTAAATGTGTAACGATCGATGAATGACGAGTCAAATAAGCATGTGCAACCTATTGAGGCAAGCTGCTAAGCATAAACGATATTTCAGTCAAGTTTAGCTCAATAAAAAGTGCCCTGACAATTGCCGGTAAGAGTAAGACATAAAATAATAAAAACTACTGCATTTTGATGAAAATTGAGCAATTTACTTGCAGCAGCAGTCGCGGTGGTTATACAGACTAAAAATTCTTCCGTCTCGCTTTTGCACTAGCAAACTGCTTGATGGCTTTTCTAAAATCCAAAGTTTTAGCTCGTTCGTGTTCTATCGATAACAGAGACAAACCACTAAGTCGCTCTTGTGACATGGAGCTTCGAAGAAAGTTCTTGATGAATTTCAGTTTTGAAAAAGATCTCTCCGCTGTAGCAACTGTTACAGGTACTGTCGGATACATCATATAAGCTGTACAGACGTCAGGATAAGATGTTGCAAGCGATGCATTCTCTACAATCAAAAAAGAAGCCATTTCCTTAGCAGATTTTAAATGTGCAATCTTTTCTTGAAACGACGTTTTAATGAAAAGCATTTGGCTAGGAAACAAGGGAGAGACGTTATCAGCAAATTTGTAAGAAACTTCTTTTGCTTCCTCCTTAATATTAAAATGAGAAGCACTTGATAAAAAACTTGGCTCTAAAACTTGATATGCCATCACCAATGCATTCATTCCTTCAAAGCAATTAATAAGTTGACGAGAAGCTATGTCCATCAATGGAAGGAAGACAATTACGCGAAATCGCTTCACAGGGACACTTAATGCTATCCCTTCGGATAGTTCATCAAAAAATGTTTTTATTTTCTTTGTTCTCTTGTTTGAAAACTGTCTTGGCAAACCCCATTGTGACGAAATACTGAAAGCTTCGTTCATTACCGCGTTAAAACTCGTTCTGAGTTCAGCAATGTTCTGAGCAGCTTTTTGCAAAAGTTTATGCGCAAAAATTAAGTCAATTGTTTTACATTGCATAGCTTTCGAAGGAATATTGACGATCTCCAAAATCTTACACTGGACAACCAGCATAAACACAAAGTCAAAGTTTTCTATCTGCTTCTTTATTGCCATAGCTTCATCTCTTTCTTTAGGTTTCGTGCTGGTAAGTATTATGTGAGTCAAGCATTTCATAATGTCAAAAAATCTTTCCTTCAACGCATAGACAGCATCATATCGACCCGACCACCGAGTTGGATTAAGACTTTCAATGTAGGATTTGAGGAAAAACGATCATGGATATTCTAAAGCTTTTGCCACCGCACAATGCTATGTCCGAAAAAAGTATATACTGACTCAATCGTGTCGTAAAATTGACGGGTCTCACTCACCCCTTCCATGGCATCTTTTAACACCAAATTTAAATTGTGCGAAGCACAATGCACATAGTAAGCATGTGGAGCAACATCTTGAATCTTCTTTTGCAAGCCGGAGTACTTCCCGCTCATCACTGCAGCGCCGTCATATCCTTGTCCGCGGCAGTTTTTTATATCAAGCCCTTTTTCCTGAATGGAATTAGTTATTAGTTTGTGCAATCCGATCGCAGACGAATCTTCGACTTCGGTAAATGAGGTAAACGCTTCAATAACTTCCAATTCGCTTGGCGTTCCACCATCATGGTAAGCGATCTTGACGTAACGAAATACTTCACTTTAATTGGTCTTTTTTGCTGACATCCTGCATGGTATCAAGAATGATGGCAAAAAATGGAGAGCTTTGGAGTTCGATTTTAATATCCTGGAGGACTTGTCCAGCCAATAATGAGATTAGTTCGTTTCGTATCAACGGACTTAGATATTTTGGAGAAACTTTAGGAAATTGTAAAAGTTTGTCTAATACACTGTCTTATTTGGCAATGAGCTGAATGATAGAGAGAAAGTTGCCTTTGTTTACGCTCGACACTTCTTCAGTGGACCCACGAAAGGGTAAATTACACATTGCCAGCATCAAAGTAACATTTAATAATCTTTCCAAAACCTTTCGCCAAAAATTTGTTTTTTCTAGCAAGGACACGTGAAATGTTTCTTCGATTGTCTTGTTGTTTCGCCATTGCTCGTATACGACACATGCCTCCACATGACTTGCGGAGGTTTAGTGACTTCGAAGTCGCTGCAATAAATGACCCCAGTCATTCAAACCCGTTGTGCCCCATGGGTTTTGGTGAGAAAAAGAAGTCCCTGGACGGCTTGGAGGGGCATTTTTACACGAAAATAACCAACAGTGCTGACAATAAACACGGTCGATGCTTCGTGAATAACGCAACCAAAATCTCCGTAATGTTACACCGGATTGCATTATAAAGTTGTAGTAAGAATTGGAAAATGAACGACCGGTTTGGGGTGGATCTTTTGGGAAAGGTCCTTCAGGTTGCGTCGGACCTGCCGCAATTATCGCTCTTTTGATTTCCAGGTTTGTAATAGTGGTGGGAAAGTCACTATCATTAAGACTCACTAAAGCTTCAGGATTACAACTTTTTTGTGGAACAGTTTCTGATTCTGTGCTTTGCGTTGCTGTTGTGCTTACATCTTCGTTAACCGGCTCGGCCTCCGCTGTTGCCGAACTAACCTGCTCGGCCTCCGCTGTTGCCGAACTAACCCAATCGGCCTCTGCTGTTGTCGAACCATCTCTATTACGCGCAGCTTTTTCGGATGTTTCTGATTGCATGCGGCGACTCTGATGTCCTAACCACGAGCTCAAGCTCCAAGAATTTCTGGCAGCCTCAGCTAATTTCTTCTACTTATCACGCTGTTTTTGTGCACCACTTTTGTAAGTTCTTTTCATAACTAGAGTTTTCTAATACAGTAGTTTATGTTACTCAAAATCTAAAACGTTTAATGAAATTTAGTCAATTACTCAGTAAAGTCTTGAAACTTCATGAACTTTATTCATTCAGCATCACTTTGCTGGTCTATACTCTGCCACCTTCACTAACTCGAAATGAAAACGTACGCGTGTTGCAACTGATTCTTGTGAATCGTTTATTTCGTCACAAAGTATTAATCGCAAACAATACAAAGTATGTATTACAGTAATGGCAAACAATCTAACGTTCCAAGGGACCCCGTAAGAAGGTAACGAGTCGACTAATGGCATTACGCAAGACGCAATAAACTCAAATGCTGGGCGAAAAAATTACACGTGCAAATTAAATGAAAAAATAAGTTTTACTTAAATAAAAAAAATTGATGAAAAAAATAAGTTTTACTTTTTCAACGTAATATTTTTATTGCAGTAAGGGGCCCCTTGCGGGGCCCCTTTACTCCGGGGCCCCGGTGCATCGCACCGCCTGCACCGGTGGTAGTTACGGCCCTGGTCGAAGCAGTTTACCCTCTAAACTGGTCAAAACGCACATTAAACTCTGGCCCATTTCGTTCCCAACATTGGTAGCCCACTGGCTCGTTCCAGCAGCTTGGCCTGCCAGCTTTTTTACAGCCTATCCAAAATATCATTTGCTTTTAACCAACGAGATCAAAACAGAAGCATGTTATAATCCAACATCGATATCTAACAGAATTAGTGTCGGAACAAACATTACCGATTGCAATATTACTTTAATCACGATTGGTGAGCTGCTAACTGCAACAGATCAAGTCTATAACTTCCTAGTCTCCCACACTTTTCTAAGCCCTGTATTGTAGCATTTACACAAACACACAACCAGAAACAAAATAAAACATTCAATTAGTGAATATCTAATGCAGTTACCTTTTTAGGGGAATCAGTTTTTAAAATCGTTCCAAAGGCCGAGGTGATTGACGCTTTTAGCGCAGGAAGCCGTTTTACCACGTCTTGTAGATGCACCAAAAGCAGCCACTTCACACTGGGCAAGTTCGTCTGCACCGGAGGACTTTCCGGCACTGCCGAACTAGCCATGCTTGCTTTTCCGTAAGCCAGCCAATCTGTCAAAAAAAGCAAAGATTTTTTTATCTACTGGTTGCAATGCATTTCAACCAGCCATCGCTGCAACTGGGTAGCCGAGTTGCCTAGGCCCCTCAACCTCATCTCAACGACTTCCTAGTCACAGCCGTACCGGTAAGCAGGGCATGGTATGACGAGGAGCTAGTCGTGCAAAACTTACGCAGGGAGCCGCACTCAAGCGTTACGGTACGTCGCCTTCGTAAACTAAAATGCTGCTGCTACGTAATTGCTACCCCCTCAGGCTGGCATCGCTGCCCTAACTGTAATGCAAGGTTTTGAAGCAAAAAAAGATAGCTACGAACATCTCCTTCCACGTTCCTGCATACTGTATCACGTTTGTGCAACCCATCTGCGAATCGAACTTGGGTGCGGAGGGTCGAGAGCTGAGTGTACTAAACACAAGACCGCCCAGCTTGCAGCATTGACAAAATGTCGTATTTAAACCAAATGTATGAGAAAAAGGCAATGGCTCGTGCGTAAGCGTTTGCATGACTAGCTTCTACTCATGGTATGGAGTGGAATGGAATGGAAAATGGAATGGAATGAAATGGAAATTTCGGTATGGAATATGGAAGATGCCAGAATGGAATGGAATGGAAGATTTCAAGAATGGAATGGAAGACAATCTTCCATACTTCCATACCAATTCCAAACTAGATTTCGTGTATTGTATGTACAGAAAAATACATACCGATCATACCTGTCAACTCTCCCGATTTGGTCGGGAGACTCCCGATTTCGAGGATTTCTCCCGATCACCCGATCTCAACCAAAAATCTCCCGATTTAGCTCAAGATTTTTTGAATTTAAAGATTAATCAGTTTTTTGAAAAATTAATCAATTTTGTTCGCAAATCTTTTTTTCTGAAAGGGAAAGAACACACTTCGATTCCTGCTTCGACCGATTTTATATTTTTCAAGAGTTTGGATTTAAAAATTAATGTGTGATCTTGCTTTCACATGACGGGTAATATCAATTCGAATTGTTAAAATTGATGACGTAATAAATAATAATGGCATGCGCAAAGTGCAGTCTCTGGTACAGATTATTGTAGGTCGTTGCAACTGTGAAGATCTAAGCTCTTCTAATGGCGTCTGTCGGAGAAAGTGCTTGTACAAATAAGTGCAAAACAGATGGTCAGCGAGAGTTGCAAGAAGAGGCGGGTAAAAGTAAAAAAAAGAAGTATAGCTTCAAGTACGAACAATCTTGGGAAAAAGATTATCTTTTCAAATGTAAAAACTAGAGGTGGAGTTGAGGACACAAGGCTCGAGGCCAAGGACACAAAAAAATCCGAGGCCAAGGCCAAGGACAGCCTTTCCGAGGACAGACACTCTCGAGGCCAAGGATAGGAATGCTCGAGGCCAAGGCCAAGGACCAAGGACACAAGCGCAAGTGCTCTCCAAAAAAAAAAAAAATAGGTCTTCACAGAAATTTTTCCGGCGATCTCCAAAAAAAAAAAAAAAAAAAAGGTCTTCACAAAAATTTTTCAAGCGATCTCTACAAAAAAACGTTTTTTAAAAAATTTTTCAAGCGCTCCACAAAATTTTAACAATCCAAAAAATACTGCTATCCTCGAGCCGAGGACAGGCCAATTTTCGAGGACTTGAGGCCTTGGCCTCGAAGGTCAAGTCCAAGGCCAAGGACTTCAAAATGTGTCCTCGAGGACGTCCTCGAGGACGTCCTCGAGGCCAAGGACGTCCTCAAGGACTCCACCTCTGGTAAAAATCATAAAAGGGATGAATACGCAAAACGTAACTTTGCAGAATCGACATTAGCGTAGCTCGAAGTGGGAAAAATGACGTAACGAAACACGTCACCTCCGAAAATCATAAAAAAAGCATTGCAGCCGAAAAAAGAAATCAAAGGATAACCAGCTTTACGGTGAAGATGCCAGAAGAGAACGATAAACTTGTTTACGCGGAAGCAAAATTTGCAATGTTCGTGGTGAAGAGCAACTTGCCGTTGACCATTTGTGAAGAATTTTCGAAAATCGTCAGCGCCATGTTTTCAGACAGCGAGCTAGCAAAAAAATATGAAGCTGGAAAGGCAAAAACTTCACTGATCAAAGAAGGTAAGACGAGAGGCAATTTAAAAAATCCAGATTGTAGGCCTAGAACGACTTAAAATTTGTTGAACTAATATTATTATGGTCTAGTCTACAAAGATTGGGATTGCTGTAAAAATTTGAATGTTTTAAAATCGGAGGTGTTTAGGCTACCCAAAACTTTGCATGAGCAGAAAAAATATGTCTTCAGTTTATTTTTTACTTACGACATAAATTCTATACATGCAGTTATGAAGTTGTCCTAATCATTCCCTCATCTTGGCTTGGACGAAGATACCTTTTGTGGTGAATTTTTAGAGTACCAATTGTAGGATGACGCTGAAATGCCCAACAATCTGCAAGTGGACAAGTTTTGGGGCTTTATGGGGCGGAAGAAAATAGCCAGGGACCGAATTTTCAGCAATCTTGCTGCATTAATGAAATCGCTCATACCTCACTCAAACGCATCTAGCGAAAGAACCTTTTCCATGGTGCGGAAGATTGTTCCCGAAAAAAAAAACAGTCTGCACAATGACACTGTGTGCGCATTTTTCAGTTAAAAAAATTAAATTGTAACCGCAGTGCAGCTGGCTTTAAACCTTCCAAAGTAAGGTTGAATGCTGCCAAAAAAGCCACATACAAATACAGTCAAGCCCACGAGAGTTAAAGTCAGTCCCGCAAGTAGAAGCAAATGCTTATATTTGCTTCTACTTGCGAAACTGACTTTAACTCTCGTGACTGACTTTAACTAAGGGTAGGTGAAGGGGGAAAACTAGTTAAGAGGCAGCGCTAGTTAAAATAGTACTAATGCTACCGATTATGTGGTGCCGTATCCAAAATAAAAAGACTGCTTGATTTAATTAGTATGTCTTTTAGTAGCTAGAACTGCGAGAACTTGAACGGTAATGTCAAAATTTTGGAAATATTCACCAACAATAAAACATAACAATAATTATTCAAGCAGTAGAAACAGGAGTGACGTCTGGGGGGCGAAACTTTCCAGCTATTGAATTTGGTAGTAAGAAATCTCGCGATTTGGCGTTTTCAAATGTTGACAGGTATGATACCGATGTGGAATAGTGACAATAATATTGTCGCAGAAGTATTCAACTTCAATATCTACGCGTAGTATTTGTCGACAAATCGCAGTACTTTGGTTGTGTACATTGCGCAAACAGTGTACGTATTGCATCATTGTAAGTAAATTGCAATTTAATTGCAGCATTGATGTTACAGTTGACGACCTTGATAGATTTGACTTGTTGTTTTTTTTTTTATTTTGAGGCTGACGATTTGCCCAGTCGTAAATTTTGTTTCCTTACATCGTCACAAAAACTCGTATTTGCTATTTCATCCCCGTTTTAGCTTAATTTTACATATATTTTTAGTTTTTAAGCTTATAATAATTCTTTTTGGTGTTAAAGTTTGGTATTTCTATTACGGTAAATGTTCTAGTTGATGTGAGGGCAAACTTGTGCGGTAATCATTAAACCCAAACCATAGGCATAGCCAAAAGGACCGGGCCCTCTGCCTACCCCCCTCCATTGAAAAGCTACCAATGATAAAAATGATGACACAAAGTCTATTTATTCAGTTTCTTTTAGCATTTTTGGAGTGCAACAGTACATGCCAACAGCCAGGCGCTTAGCCAGGATTTGAGAAAGGGGGGGGGCTTTTTTGAAAGAGTTAGAAAAGTGCAAACGACCTTGACCCGAATTTTCATTGTTCTTTAATCAGAAACACACGGAATTTCTCGGAAACATCGGAAATTCCATCGATTTTTCAGCCCGAAAACAGGTGGTCTCCAAAAATAAAAGGTTTTCACCGAATTTGAGTCTGAATTTTCGGCCAATATCGGAAATTCAAACGTTTTTTCAGCCCAATAACAGGTGTTCTCCAAAAAAAAAATAAAATAAAAAAAAGGTCTTCACCGAATTTGAGTCTGATTTTACGGCCAAAATCGGAAATTCAAACGTTTTTTCAGACCGCATCACTACATATACTTCACAACTTCAGCACCCAATTTTCTTTGGGGGGACTGTTTTTAATTTTCAACCAAAAATCGGGCTCAAAAGCACCAAAAACGTGCGATTTTGCATACTTCACAGGCCAATGGAGGGGCTACTTTGGCATACTTCACAGGCCAATTGCTAAAAGCCCCCCCGCCCCCCCTGGTTACGCTACTGCCAACAGCGGCAATTAGCAATAACTTATATTGACGACCAGGGGGCCAATGCCCTCTCAATTTAAATTTTTACCAACCAATTTAAATGTACAAGCCGGGAGAAATTCAGTGTTTTTGGCCTAAAAGGTGCAATCTCAGGCACTAATCTAACTTGTTTATGCAATAATATGCTTCAGGCCCCCAGCTAACTTTTATATTACAATAACATGATTAGTAACCAATTATGGCATCTAATGTGCGAATTTCAAATAACTTTAAATTACCAACTTCAAATAACAATTCATCCCCATCTAGTCAGTTTTCACGCGACATAATACTTTTGAAAAAACCTAGTTAGGAGAAATGCTTATTGAACAAATTATTGAATTTGAATCGAGGGTGCCTGGGCCCCTGGTCGTACATATATTCTTAAAACTGGTTATTTTCTTGACAAAACAAAAATCTTCTAAGGCAAATCTTCGAGTGCATTATTTAATGCTAAAAATGTTACAGAAAGCAATATACCTTGATTTACCTGACTTGGGCCAAGTCACAAAATTTAACCCCAAAATGCAAGATTTTAAACGTGTTTTGGACTTGACCTGAAGTAAAGGGAATGATTTTTTCAATTGGCTTTCAAACATCAAAAATTTTGTTCTTTTAAATGGCTCTGAAAACGTACGAAATGTGATCCGAATCGCATTAAAATAGCCATTTTTTTCCAAAAACTTACAAAAAATCGCCCAGCGGCTGGGAGCTCCGCCCCCATGCCCCCTCTGTAACATGTTTGAGTTGCACTAATTTGCTCTCCACGTCTCTCAATTTTGATAGGATAGAAAAAATTTTAACTTGCGGTTCTCGTCTTTCCTCTATAGCAAATCCAGGTTACGATCCAAATCAGACGCCAGCTTTTGATCTTTCATTTTTTGTCCCATAAAAAGTCCCTCTTTTCAAAAACTTCTGATGACGTCGTTGCATGATTTGCGGTTTAGCCCTCCCCCCAATTCAAATTCCAGGCTGCGCCTATGCATTAAACCATGTGCAATATGCATACCAGATACCGGACGTGGCATTTTAGTATTGTTGGCACACCTTCACGAATGATTGCTTACAACATTCCAAAGGTGCAAAGCAACAAAATATACGTTGCATTGCTCCCAGTCTAAAATTTCTTTCGTATGGAAGTATGGAATGGAATATGGAAGAAAATTTTAGTATGGAACGGAATATGGAAGAAAATTTTAGTAAGGAATGGAATATGGAATGGAAGATTTTTGGTATGGAATGGAAATGGAATGGAAGAAAATTGCCAGTATGGAATATGGAAAAATCGTCTTCCATTCCATACCATGCCTTGCCGGTAAGTTGGAACAGTAGGAAAAAGCTGCTGGCGTGCCATGTCAAGTTGTGAGATGATGCGATTATCCCAGCTGATGTACTTCTTTTTACAAACAGTACACTCCAAGTACTCCGCCACAATGTTGTAGTAGTACTTCATGCAGAGAATTGAGCGAGTCCGGCGATTCAGACCAGCCGAGGTTAACTCTCTACTGCAACCTTGTCCTGGACAGCAAACCTTTACCTGCATGACCTTCCTTGGCATCCAGACGAACAGTGGAGTCGCAAAATAGCGATCAATTTTACTTGGCTGAGGGATAATGCCACAGATCTTTAACCACATCATAATTAAACTTGGGTTTGGAATTTATCCCCGCCACTGAAAAAAATTTTTGCGACTCCCAAGCATGGTCAAACTTACGCAAACTTTCCTTCCATCCATCAGGCAACGGCAAGCTGCTGCTGCTTGGCGTTAGCGTGGTATTTTAGCAATTTACTGTAGTTATTCATAAGGCTTCAAAACCAAGCAAAATGTGATTGAAGTGGAGTTAAAATCGCTATTCTTTTGCCGCAAAATCATAGAAATCGCCATGCCCTCGTTTGTGACACGCTTGAGTTGTATCAGTTTGCAGTGGCGGATCTAGAAAATTTTGGTGGGGGGGATTTTAAGCACAAAAACTCAAAAATTCGGATGTCTTCACCGAAATTGAGAGTGATTTTTCGGCCGAAATCGGAAATTCAAACGTTTTTTTCGCCCAAAATCAGGTGGTCTCCAAAAAAAAAAAAAAAAAAAGATCTTCACCGAAATTGAGAGTGATTTGTCGGCTGAAATCGGAAATTCAAACGTTTTTTTTGCCCAAAATTAGGTGGTCTCCAAAAAAAATAAAGATCTTCACCGAAATTGAAAGTGATTTTTCGGCCGAAATCGTAAGGTTGAGGCTGGTGGGGGGGATGCATCCCGAATTGGCACCGAATTAATCGAAATAGAGGCTGATTTTTTGGCCAAAATCGTTACTTTTAGGCTGGTGGGGGGGATGCATCCCCCCCATCCGCCCCCCCCCCCCCCTAAATCCGCCACTGTCAGTTTGTTCAGCTGGGAGCCTAAATTAAACAATTTCCATGCAAAACAAAATTTACTTTTGGTCCAAGCCCCCTCTATTACCAGATCCTGTTTGCGCTTCTGGCCGCATTTATTGCTTTACATACAGATTTTTCGAGCGATTATATGGGCCGAAGACGAAATGAGCGAAGAAACGCTGCCAGCCTTAAATGCCTCTTTTTCTCAGACATGAATGCAAAATTTTTGGAAGGTCGCAAAATTTGTAGCCGTAAAATATCAGCTTTCATGTACAAAAGTCCAGTTTTTTTTTGTGCGCCCTCACTTTCGGCTAGTTTCCCTTCACTTCGTTTTCTCTGGCGACGGCACTGCAGGGAACCGAACATTCGACTTGCGAGTTTGAGTCCGATTCCCTACCACTACTGCGTCATCTGCAAGTACAAAACCAAATCGAGTTGAAGTACGGTGTTGTATACTTTTATTATCGGCCAAAGTTGCAGCACGAAATAAAACAGACTTTTGAAGTAATAGTCGAATAAAAAGGAAAAAGCAGCCATGCATTTTAAGCCTACGTTAAAACACACCGAAACAATAAATCGTATGCTCAAGAACGAAACAATAATATGCCCGAAGTTGAATAAATGGTGCGGCTGCTCAACCTTTTTCATAACACAAGATCAAAAAAGGGAGGAAAACAAAACAACAAGCAAGCTACGTACAGGTATGTACAAATGCAGCAAAGTTGACCATTGTCTAACCATATTGCCAGTAGTGGTCTTAGGAATGTGCAAAGTGTGCAAATGCACAGGGGCCCCCCCATTTGACCTACCACGCGCAGAAAAAAATTGATTATGAAAAACTGTAGCAAATTATGATAAAAAGTTTATACATTTGTTTTAAGTGTCATTACATATGTACCCCCTCCCTCAAGATGCACTTGGTCCAAACGTTATTACACATATCCCCCTTTCCAAGACAATATTACTTTTAACTTTTAAATCAGATTTAGTAAACAGATAATAAAAATTTACTGGTAAAGTCAACTTACTACTCTTTTTTTTTTGCTTGCTATTGTTAGGCTACTCAGGTCATATGCGTAACCAGGGGGGCCCACGGGCCCCCCCAATTGAACTGCTACCCATGATAAAAATGTCACAAAAAAGACTGTTGTTGCTTCAGCTTCAGTTTCTTTTAGCATCTTCGCATACAACAGTACACTCGTACAGCAGTAATTAACAATTGTATTGAGCCAGGGGACCCAGGCCCCCTCAATTTAATTTTTACCAACCAATTAAAATGGCCCCCCAACAATAATAATTAAATGGGCCCCAAACAACGATATTGATCCAGGGGGTCAGGGCCCCTTAATTTAATTTTTGCCTATCAATTTAAATGGGCCCCCTACAAGAAAATTTATATGGCCCTCTAATTTAAATGGGCCCCCAACAATAATACTGTTTCAGGGGCCAGGGCTCCTTCAATTTAATGTTACCAACCAATTTAAACGTATAACCCGAGTGAAATTAAGCGTTTTTATCCTAATACTTGCTAACTGGGGTTCTCATCTAACCTTTTTATGAATGTAATGCAATAACCAGGGACGGATTTAACGCATGGCACAGTGCCAGGGGCCCCGCGCTTATATAAGATCTTTTTTGGTCTTCACCTGTATTTGGCACAAAAATATAGCAAAAATCTGAAAGAGCCAGGGGCCAAACTCAAAATAAATCCGCTCGAGCAATAACATGGTTTGTAGGCATAACTATCTATTGTATATTTTTAAATTACAATTCATCTCCACCTCGCCAGTTTTTACGCAACAAAATACTTTTAACAAAAATTAGCTTCAGTAAGGGGAATGCTCATTAAACAAATTTTTGAATTGAAAGTGCCTGGGCCCCTGGCCGTATATGTACTCCTATAACTGGTTGTTTTCAAGATAAAACTATTATCTATAACGAAAATAATCGACTGAATTGCTATTACTGCTAAAATATTGCTGGAGGGATTGTACTTTACTTCCCCCTACCACGGCCAAATCACTAACAAAATTTAACCACAAAATTCAAGATTTTAAACGTGTTTTGGACTTAAATTGCAAGCAAAAGGAGGACTGAACAACTTAATTTTTTCAATTGGCTTTCAAATGTTAAAAATCTAGTACTTTCAAATGGCTCTGAAAATGTGCAAAATGTGATCCAATGGTATTAAAACTACTTTTTTTTCCAAAAAATTACGAAAAATCGTCCAGCAGCTGGGGGCTCCGCCCCCAGACCCCCGTCTGCGATACGTTTGAATTACAGTACTACACTTCTTTACTTAAGCACGTCTCCCAATTTACACAATTTCGCATTTTAACTAGGCTATTGGTTTAAGCTCTCTCCTTGAACAAGTTCCTAGTTACATGCCAACACCAGGCCACGACTTCGGATCTTCCATTCTACGATATCTTTGCCCCACCAAAAAATTCCTCTTTCGAAGTTTCTGATGACGTTATTGCATGTGGTTTGTAGTTTGGCCCCCCCCCCCCCCCCCCCCCCAATCAAAACTCCTGGCTATACGCCTAAGACTTAGGTAGTCGTTTTTCCACTTGTTTTTTTTTTTTTTTTCAACTGCTTTGAGCAACTGGCAGTAATAGGTTTTTGACTTACGTATATGCAGTATATCATATGCTGAGCAGTATAAAGCATTCAAACATTATTGCTAAGTACTCAAACATATTCTGTAATAACACTAGTATACTGAAAGCAATTGCTGATAGTTTACGTTAATTTACTGCAATTAATAGAGTTCATAATCTAGATGAGAGGAACTTATGAACAAACATTTGATTTAATTAGGGCTGCAATAGCATTGGTCTTCTGGTCTTATTATTTGTGAAATACATTGTTGCGCTAAATTGCAGGTACAGATAAGTCATTGTAAAGTGGTGTGTAAAGAAAAAGGCCCCCCCCCCATTTAATTTGCACAGGGGCCCCCCCTTTCCTAAGGCCACAACTGCATATTGCAATACAAATTACGAGAATTCATATTTTTAATCCTTTAGTTATCAAATCATCTAATCTGTCACTCATAATATAGCAATCAGTTGCATTGCATGAATTTCTAGTTAGGTTGCATCAGTGTCTCTTTATGCTACTTAGCTTACCCATAGGCCTACTTTTAGAATTGCTTTTCTTTCAATCACAATTTAGTACCTAGAAAGTGGATTGATTGCTTCTTAAATGCAGCAAATGGTTTATTACGAATCTAATCTTTCATTGTACTTGCTGTATTCCGCCAAAGCGTGTAACAAGTTTGTGGGGCCCATATCCGCGTCATTGCGCCCGGGCAACATAGCTCCTTTCGAAGAAATGCTATAGCGGTGGCGAAACATTGGTAACACTGTGTCCAATTTGACCGGCCCGAGTTTTGAACCTTGGACCTGCCGCTCCAGAGACAAAAGCGTCGCCGCTCGACCAACTTCCGATATACTTGTCAAACTAACTAATGAAAGAAGTTTGTTCCATAACAGTTGTCCTTTATATTTTATTGATTCTTATGATGCATCAATTCTGCAATAGACCATGTAAAGTTCTCCAGTGCGTTTTATTTTCCTCCTCCTTGCGCTGTCTGTGATTCTGCTATTTTTTTAACAAGGTTTAGCAAGCCAACGGTAATCTGCCATGGATATATTTGTACATAAAATAGGCAAATTCATGATCTATCAGTTGGTTAATGGTCAGTTTTGACGACCTATCATTAAAAGTGGTTAGTTTTTACTTTTTACGACCTATTTATTGTTTTTGAGATATTTCAAAGTTTATTTGATGTTGGAGAGAAATGCAATTAACACTGTCTCTACATCTAAGATTAAAAATTAATTCAACAAATATATTAGTTCTGCTTAAAAAAGTTTGTATTATGGTTTTATTATTGCTGCACACGTAAGTATGCAGCATTTCAAGTGCCTTCTCGTTAAGATAACATAGAATTTTTTACTACAGCAACGCTAAAATTTTTATTTTTTGCAACTCATTTCCATATGTGGTTTCCAAGTTAAATGTTGAGGCACTATACCATAATTCCTGATCGTTCGTTATTCTTGCTGTATTACTTTCATTATACTCATTGTATTATGCCGAAGTATGCAACGAGTTTGCGGGGCCCTTTTCCGCGTCATTGCGCCCGAGCAGCTCAGCTCCTTTCAAAGAAATGTTGCAGAGGTACCGAGCCGTTTAACCGTTATTGAAATTTGAACTTCAAACTTTCCAATCCAGAACAGAACGCACTACCGCTCGAGCAACTGACCTGTTCAAGTGCAAAACCAAGCTTCGTTTCTGGATTGCAGCTCACATGTACTGTAGCGGCTCAAATATACTGCAGCTACTGGCTAATGCCACCAAATGGATATTTTGAGAACCGTGACAAACGCCTGGCAGCAACTGCGCTTTTATCAGACTTTGTTGTTGTAGTTGCATATTTATCCTCCTATCACCGGACATTGTCAGACCATAGGCCCTTTATTAGTAGACTAGATACTGGCAGTATATTGTATTTGTTCTTCACGATTCGCTTGTTCTAGTATATGCCGATTCGTCCAATCAGCGTGACTTTTTCTTCACAATTCACTCGTTCTCCGAATTGTCAAATCAAATCAGTCGAATACGCGTGACCGCAAATAATTTTCACAACGGCAAACTTTTTCCCTTCAATGCTCTTCTCTAGAATTTTAACTTCTAACGATCTATCGTTTTTGAGATTTATCAAAGTTTATTAGATCTCCTCAACAGTGTTGCCAGTTAAGATTTCATCATTTTAAAATAGTTTTTAAGATATCTCTCGAAATTGATCTGAAAGCGCCTGTATGCAAAGCTTCAGCATGAATTAATGTTACAGTATAATACTTTTACAAGTTAGGTACTGTAAGATATCGTATCTCGATTCCTAGGAAATTAGATTCGAACTGGCAACTTAGTTGGCAAAATATGGTTTGAAATATCTCAGAAGCGACGGGTCGTAGAAAGCTGAAATTTGGTGAAGGTACGTTTTAGAATTTTAGTTGTTTTTTTTTTGCACATAACCTTTGCTAGATGCTTGATCCCCTTTAAACTACGTTTACTCAGGGACGTAGCCAGGGGGGAGCAACTGCGCCCCTCCCCAAACTTTACTTTGCCCTCCCAAATAATTTCAGTTGAACGTCAATTTTAACAAAATTTCATGCGTTTCTTGTGTTAATACGTTACTTTGCCCCCCTAAAAAAGAAAATTTTTCCTTGCCCCCAAATTTTTGCTTGACCACCACATATTCAGTTCTGGCTAAGTGCCTGGCATAACATAGAAATGATGGACGACAATTGGACAGTTGGACATAATGCTCAGTTGTATAACTTAAGGCCTTTGAAGATTCGTTGCTCGTATTTCTCCTAATCGAAAGAGTTAATGGTTTGTAGTCAACTCTTTACTTTTATTTGTCAAGCAATTTTGCAGTTAATCAAATAATTGCATTTACATAAAAATAAAAAATTGTTATGCAATTACCCCGCTTGACAGAGGACATTTCTTACGAGTCATGCGTAAAAGCAGACACGAAGGGTCAATCCGAGGTAATACTGCTGCCATGGACTCGCCATTGCTTGTCTAAATTTAAAGCGCATGTTGCTTTGTTATTGTAACTTAAAAGCTGTGCCATGTGCATCGTATTAGTTGTGGTATTAGGGTTTGGTAATTGCACTTCTAATCGTACGAATTAAGTCATAAGACCTGGATTTGTTTTGACTAAAAGCACCATAGGCATCGGCAACTAAAGGCTTCCGAATTTGGGACTCTCCAAAAGTGAAGCTAGATGGTTGATTGGTTGGTTGGAGTATGGAATAGAGCGTAATTCAATTCAATTTCAAACGTAGAACCGCAAGTAATGCGTTTGAGAGCCCGGGAGCACTCAATGTGCAGTCTACAACTATCCGACTGGGGACTGGGAATTGCATCATTGACATAATTTCATTCTCTTTTCAAAACTTAGGTATGGGAAACTGTGGTTAAAATGTAACAAAAAGGAAAGAGCGAATTCTACAAATCTTTGCACTTTTGTTGTATATTGACTCGATTACTTTGGATGGAATATAATTTTTTTATTTACCGGCAATAGAAGAGCAGAGCTGTTGAAGTATTACGCCAAAATTATTCTGCTAAACATGAAATTGTCTGGTTGGAATAAAATATTGCTTTCACATCAGTGAGTTTATTTATTTAGCTACTTTACGCGATAATGGTATAAGCTTCAAACATCACACTCAATATACTGTACACTTGAAAAGCCTTATTACGAGCACGAACTTAAGCTCAATTCCAACTTGACTGTAATTTTATCACATTGAGAAAAATACACGATTGAATTTCTTTTAAGACTTATTATGTTTGAAAAAGTCAAAAGTTTTATTTCGACTTTAAAAATTTTCTGAAATTTAAAACTTTTATCACAAAATTTTGTATTTGAATTTAATCTTTCCAATAAATTTTTCCGAAGTTGGACTTTGGTTGAAATTCGTTATTGTGATGTAGACCAACTATTGCTTCTGCTTTTTGATACAGTGAAACAAATGCACTAAACCACAGTATAGTTAGAACACAAATATTACCTGCAAAGAAGGAAAGTAGCAAACAATTGATACGAACAAAACTTTTTTGTTATCAAAAATCACGACATTAACTCAGTATTGCCTATCAGAATTTCCATGAATATTTCCAGATTCTCATCCTAAGCTTCTTTACTAGGCTGACAAATACGCGAAAGTTTTCAAATCAAGAACTCGGCAAAACTCCTCATAATTTGCTTCCAGTTTATCAAAATAAAAGAGCGGTCTTCAAGTTCTAGTTTACCTTTAGATTTGTGGTTGAAATTTTTTTTTAAGTATTTAATTCGAAGCATCATTTTAAGAAAATAAAGTCACTTTAGTTTTAAGAATGCTTCGAGTTTTAAAATAATCGAAATAAATATTGTAGGTCCACTTCATGAAAGATATGTTGTGAGGTATATGCAATATGCATTGTAAAATAGGTTAGATCTGCTTCTAAAATTTTTCAATCATTGTAAAATATAATTATAAAATAACAGTATGTTGATGCCTTTGCGGTGGAAGTAGTTTGTCAAAATGTGACGTTATGTAATTACATCTCTTCTTCGCCAAGTTGCCTTGGCTAGTTGAAGACCTTTGCAGAAACAACGTAAAACAAAATTGACATTTGCAAAATAAACATTGAAAAAATAGACTTGGTCTGTATAAGCTCATTACGACGGTATTTACATGAAAGCAAAATGAAACTTCATTGCATTGCAAATGCTGCCAATTCAAAAAGCTGCCCAGTTTTTGTCATAATATTTTTAATGCCATTCCGGTGCATATTTAGCTTGCCAGCATGCAGGGCCGTAACTACCACCGGTGCAGGCGGTGCGGCGCATCGGGGCCCCGGAGTAAAGGGGCCCCGCAAGGGGCCCCTTACTGCAATAAAAATATTACGTTGAAAAAGTAAAACTTACTTTTTTCATCGATTTTTTTTATTTAAGTAAAACTTATTTTTTCATTTAATTTGCACGTGTAATTTTTTCGCCCAGCATTTGAGTTTATTGCGTCTTGCGTAATGCCATTAGTCGACTCGTTGCCTTCTTACGGGGCCCCTTGGAACGTTAGATTGTTTGCCGTTACTGTAATACATACTTTGTATTGTTTGCGATTAATACTTTGTGACGAAATAAACGATTCACAAGAATCAGTTGCAACACGCGTACGTTTTCATTTCGAGTTAGTACAGGTGGCAGAGTATAGACCAGCAAAGTGACGCTGAATGAATAAAGTTCATGAAGTTTCAAGACTTTACAAAGTTATTGACTAAATTTCATTAAACGTTTTAGATTTTGAGTAACATAAAATACTGTATTAGAAAACTCTAGTTATGAAAAGAACTTACAAAAGTGGCGCACAAAAACAGCGTGATAAGAAGAAGAAATTAGCTGAGGCTGCCAGAAATTCTTGGAGCTTGAGCTCGTGGTTAGGACATCAGAGTCGCAGCATTCAATCAGAAACATCCAAAAAAGCTGCGCGTAATAGAGATGGTTCGACAACAGCGGAGGCCGATTGGGTTAGTTCGGCAACAGCGGAGGCCGAGCAGGTTAGTTCGGCAACAGCGGAGGCCGAGCAGGTTAGTTCGGCAACAGCGGAGGCCGAGCTGGTTAACGAAGATGTAAGCACAAGAGCAACGCAAAGCATGTATAGATGTTGCAAAATATCAACTTCTATAGCACGGAGTCGTCGAAAAACCCCAAAGAAACGCAATGATCCATGTACTGTAAAAAGTACCCCAGTTGAACGTTTTGTACTAAAAAATGGGGCCCCATAATGGATGTTTGCACCGGGGCCCCAAATGACGAAGTTACGGCTCTGCCAGCATGCATGGCGTATTCTCGATTGACACTACAATAGACAAACCAGCAATGCAACAGCTTAGATGCACCAAAGAAAACGATAACTGCTCTAAAATTTCATTTTACTTTTAATGTAAACAAGCTTCGACTTCTCCAGCAACAAAGCTGAATTTAGATACTGAAGGAAATCGACGGCGTTATGAATCAAATATTAACAACAAAATTCAAAGTTTCGCTTTCAGTTGCTTGGGACAAGTTGAGTCACGATTGCTGATGCCTCAGCATGTCCTCTGCCCTGGAAAGCGCGCGGCTACTGCGCATTATGTCTCTTTCTTTTTCCGCGTCCGTATCATAATCTTTAGCGTTCATGTTTACTTCAATTGCTTCGGTGAGGTAATTTTTTGCTGCTTGTGGTCGCTTTTGCATCAGGCAATTAGCGCCTAAGTTGTTCAGCAAGGTACCAAGAAGATGCATTTCCTTTGCCTCCTGACCCAGAACTTCTGTCAGCAAGTCTTTGGCTTCGGTCAAAGTGACTTCTACACCACTGAAGTCGTCCGCGTATCCTTCTGCAATTTCCAGTTTGTGCTTGCAAGCAACATGGATGACAGTAATCATCTTCTTGCTTTTTCCTCTCGCATTGTCGAAGACAGTCTGAAGTGAGCATCGCATTCGAGGGAGAACCCAAAGCCGCACCGTTTTCTTGTGAGAATAGCTTTCCTTGCAGACTTTTTTGATGCTCTTTTGCAGCCGCACCATGTTCCTTTGAATTGCAGTGTATACTTTTTCAGTATCCTTTACGTCGGGCAAGAGGTGGTTTCCCAGAAGGTCAAACAAGATTGCTTTAAAGTATCTTTTTTTGTTGAAGTACCTCTGAGCCAAACGTTTGCACGGTTTAGGATCCACTTTCAATTTGTGCTTCAAAACCCCAAGTATCTCATCCACTAGCCTGTTTGCTTCTTCTCCTCGGCTCGTTTTCATCAACGTCTCGTAGTAGTCTATCTGTAACGGCAACCGGCTTATCGATGGACCCATTTTGTACAAGTTGTGCATAATTCCGTAAGCATGAAAGTCCTTGCTTTGGTCAAAGCATTCTTGAATTTCACCTAAGCATATGAAGCAATCTGAGGTTTTTACTTAAGTGGGTAATCTTACATGTAGCATGAAAAAAAGTGTTTGTCAACTATTGCTTGAACCAGAACTTAGGCATGAACGAAAACTGCAGACTTAGATCTTGTTCTAGTGGCATCATCTGTATGTTTTGAATAAGCCTTTACATAGCATATAGATCCGGGCCTTGGCCAGAGGAAGGTTAAGCAGGGCTCTATTGGCTGCATTTTTCGTCTGGAAAAAATGTCATAAGAATTTGAGCAATATACAAGGATCAAGTATTGGATGCTGTATTCTGATTGTCTAATACATTGTGGTTAGTTGTGCTACTAGAAACTAGTCTTAACGTGCACGTATGTATTGTGCTCGTAAATCCGATCTCTAAACACAAAAGCGAGTTTAACGCCCGAAAAATATGCCAGGAAAAAGCATAAAAAGGATATCTACAATTATATTCTAAGCAACACTTTGTTTGGTTGAAATGGCTGTAATTACCTGATTGTGCGATCACTATTTGCTCCAGCACTGTTTTTCGCTTCCCATCTGTTTCTGCAGTTTCTTTCTTAGAACGACGCACGACGGTTTCTGGTTCTACATAAATAGTTAGGTTCCAACTTTTTAGCGTATGGAACATTACACGCGTCAGTTGACAAACAAAAACACAAAAGGTTTACCGTTTTTGGATACAGGGCCGTAACGTACTGGAGTCCTTCGCAACCCAGCATCCGTAACAAGAGCCCACGGAAGAGTCGCACACCGCAATTTCGGATCTTAAACCTGACCGCAATGAGATTGAAGATGGAGGGCTGGGAAGTGCGGTTTGATCTCGAACTGCTGTCCCTACAACCCTGACGGGAAAGCGGGCAGTTTAGAGAGATAGAGATTGAGAAGATTGATGTGATGTTACTTATTTTATATTGAGTTGTTTTTTTTTATTTGCTAGTACATAATATTGTTGTTATGGAATACAATTTACCTTCCTGAATTTTTTTCTCGTTTGCTGTTTCAGTAAATCTTGTAAATCCTCCAATTGCTTCTTTTGAACCCACTGCAAATAAATATCTATGCTGCACAGCAAGTTAAATAACTTTCATTTAAATCGTGTTTCTATAATTCGTTAGTGCTTACGCTTTGTTAAACATCTTTTCGTTACTTAGAAGCCTAAAAAAAGTAAGCCTTGAGACAGAAACGTGGTTTTCAATTTTAATCGAGACGTTTCGACTTAATACAGGTACTTAAGTTATTATCACGGCAATCTTGACTCCAATTTTATTCGAAAAAGACATTTTTTACTGTATTTGAATAAAATTGATAAAAACTTGAGCACCACTGATCTAAAAACAATACAAGAATTTAAATAAGTGATAATAAAAAACAATCAATCATTAATCGAATAAAGGACAACATTAAATTCATCAATAAGTTCTTTGCGGTATATTTTAAAAACAATTAAAGCTTGATTACCTTCAAATTTGCCTGTACCATCAGCATGGACCATTAGGTTCCCCAATCTTGAAACAAAAAAAAAATTATTCAAATACAAACTTTCAGTTTAGAGGTTCAATGTGTGCTTGGGCCGACTTGCAACCCCAGTTTCTAAATTTCTTACGAGGCCCTTTTGCACCTTAAAGAATCTCACATTTTTTCGTAACCTGTGTAGTGTGTACCCACTACTATCCACAGCCTGTTTCCATGAGTTTTTTTGGCGCGACCCAAGGCATTTGCACTAAAGCTAAATTATTCTCAATTGGCGTATAATCTCTTGGTTTGAACTTAAGACAATTCGCGGTCGTTTTTAAAAATTTCGGTGTTTTGAGAGAGGTTATTATTTTCTACGCTTTTTTGTGCATTACCTTATATATTTCCTTCACCAACTGCTGTTGATCCCATTCAATTAGGAAAGCTTCTAATTGAGATGTTGATTTATCATCTTAAACTTGCAAGTAAATTTTCATTTTGGTAATATGATTTCAAAACTTATTAATGCTCTCGAGGCGAGCAATATCCTGTGATGAGCTAGGAGCTGCACTTTTGATTAAACCAGGCCCGGCGCCAGGATAGCGTAACTGGGGAGCATAAGCAAATTTGAGGGGCCACGAAAACTTTATGTCTTTAAATTCGAAAGTGTGGCCTAAAAAAAAGGTGTTGATCGCAAAATTCGACGAAATCTGTGACAAAGACCAAAAAAAAACTCTTCATCTCAAAAACTACGCGAACTTTTACGAATTCTGGGGTAAAAACAAACGGCCCTCATAGCAAAATCAACAAAAAAACAGTTCTTGCTCATTAATTTTGAGATGATAACCACCATTTTGGGAGTCTCAGGCCTCAAATCGCACTCCAGTAGCACCGGAGCCTGTTAATTTCTTTGGGGCACAATCCTCGCTTGGGGGGCTCGATTTTCGTTTGGGGGGGCTCAAGCAGTGATTTGGGGGAGCACGGCTCCGGAATGCCCCCCGTGGCGCCGAGTCTGGATTGGACTACCAAATTTCGCTGTTTGCAACAGTCGTAAAAGTATTTTTAGGATCAAGAATCAAATACTCTATAGTGAACTTCAGCATAGTACAATAAGATAAATAAACTTTTGTTAAGGCATATGGGCTATGACTTGCCTTCTTTTAATGTTCAAATATTGTTTTCAAAAAGAAAAAGATACACGCAACAACGCTATAGACCAAATTTAAGTTTAGAAAAGCTAAAACTGGTAGTCTACTACTACTCAGTGCCGTCATCAGAGCAAACGAAGCGAAGGGGCGCTAACCAAAACTGAAAAAGCACAAAAATTCACTGAACTTTTGCACTTAAAACTGATATTTCACGGTTACAAAATATGAGCTATTTAAAAATTTTATATTTATGTTTGAAAAAAAGAGACGTATTAAGGCCGTAGCGTTTCTTTGCTCGTTTCGTATGTGGCTCATATAATCGTTTGAAAACTCTGTCTGCAGCAGTGAATGCGATTAGAAGCGCAACCAGGATTTTGCTAATGGAGAGGCTTGAATCAAAAAAAATTTTTTTGCACAAAAATGGTCTAATTTAGGCCCCGTGCAGAACAAACTGATGCTACTCAAGCGTATTACAAAAACCTGGTGGCAGAACTACCAGCCGCAGGGCGATTTTTGTAATTTTGCGGAAAAAATAGCGATTTTATAACGTCATTTCAATCAGTTTTCGCGCAATTTGAATCCATATAAATAACTGCAGTAAATTGCTAAAATTCCGAAGTCATTGAAAGAATTAAATAGCCTAGCCCCTTCAGCCCCCTTATACTTAAAGTCAAGTCCAAAACACGTTTAAACGCTTATATTTAGGGGTTAAATTTTCTAACTGACTTGGCTAAAAAGGGGGGTTGAAGCCCGACAGGCCAAGGGCATTGCCTACCCCCCTCCATTGGCCTGTCGCCAAAATGCAGGATAAGGAAAATACCACGTTTTTAGCACTTTTGAGACTGTCTTTTGCACCGGAATAGACTCAAAAATTGACTTAAAGCAGATTTTGAAACATTTAGTTTGGAGAGCGGGGCTAATATGACAAAAATAAATTTCAAAAATCTGAAAAACTTTGAAAATAGCTAAAATTATTCAATTTGATCGATTATTGAGAAATGCTTAACATATGTTTCATCAAAAAATGTATACGCATGCATTCAGTATTAGGTAATTACCACTCAATTCTCTCAAACTTCCTTCCAGTAGCCCCCCCGAATCATATCTTTCACTAAAAGAATATACGCAATAGATTACTCCTCAAGAGTTTTATTGAACTATCGGTATAGAATTTTATCATTTAACAGCTGGTAAATAAGAGAACTGAAATTCTAGCAGCAGCAGCTTTCCACATAGCCCATTTATGCAACTTGTATAATCATGTTTTTGCACCGCTAATTTCTATGTCCCGTTTCAATAGTATTAATTTTTATCAAAAAAAGCCTAAAATTAAGTTATTTTTGCCAAAAAAATACAAAATTTTCAAGCGCTGGGGGTTCTGCCCCCAGACCCCCATAACAGCCCCCCTCCTCCATTGCAAATTTCTGGCTACGCGCTTGATCTTGATTGTGCTTTAAAAAACAGTTAGTCTTTAAAAAAAGTGTTTTCACGTATTATTTCAGGTCATAATCATTAACGATCAAGTACCGGTAACGATTCTATAGGCTTACATTCCAATTCCGCGACACATCCGTGAAGACGAGGTAATAAGACGGCCGGATTATTGCGTCACATTTATGTACAGCAGTCGGTGGCCAGCAATTTTGCAAAGAAATGGAAAAAACTTTAAACGAGAACTATGTTTGAACGTTATTATTCCTTTTTCCATTATTGCCTGCTGTCTTGTCGTTACGAGATGTTCCAAAAACGTATTCTGAGTAAACCGAAATGGGGAGGCACGGTCCCCTCCCCCCGTTGCGACAGCACTGCTACTACTAAAATATACTGGACGTGAAGGACCGCAAGGGCAAGAGTTAGGGTCCTTATCTGTGGTCCTTGTGGTCACTAGCGTACGCAGGATTTTCAAAAGGGATGGGGGCCAGGAAATTTGAGAATAATGAAGGACAAAAGAAAAATTTGTCCATTCAGAATGAGTCCGTTTTCCGGCCCAAAATTAGGTGAAGACCAAAGACGAAAAAAAGATCTTCGCTCAAATTTAGCCCGGCTTTCGAACCAAAATTAGATGAAGGCCAAACACAAAAAAAGTCTTCACCCAGATTCTGTCCGTTTGTGTGCTCAAACTTTCTGCCCAAGTTACAAAGGAGGGGGCCATGCCGCGATTTTGCATTATATTCTATGCTAATTATACTATCCTGGCGACCCAAAGGAGGAGGGCCATGACACCACGCCCCCCCCTAAATACCCCCTGCTTGTGATCGTTGTGCTCCTGTATCTTTTAGTAGCACCCGCTAACACTATTAACGTGTGACTTACGTCGTGTTCAAGAATTGGTAATGATGATGATGAACACTCCTTCCTGACTCTGCTCTGGCCAAAGCATCCGTTATCATTTCTTCCATGTTTTGCTTTCAGACTGAAAAAATATTATGCCAATTATAAGCATGACATTGGCATGCAATAAGTATAATCGCGAGTGAAACATTCTGCAAGAATTGTGACTAAAAAATTAAGAAAAATTGAAAAACATCACCAAGATTAAGCTTTCTGCGATTTATCGCTTCCGGCATATATTATTTTTTGATGTTAAAAAACATTTTCCTTGCAATGGAACTAAGTTTCCTGAGTTTTTTTTTGGGGAGGGGGGACATTAACTAATAGCAAAAGCCTTGCAAACAGAGTGTGTTTTCAATTTAATGCTTGTCAAAGTTTCGTTATAGGTAGTTTTAGAAAAGTCAAATATTTTAACTGCGGTAGCACGCAGGGAAGATCTCGAACCTAGAAAAACACTATTTGCCTTCAAACTAAAAAAAAAACATAGATAGCTGGAATTTGAAGAAGATATTATGTTGTTTTAAAAATTTAAATGTTTATCTTTTACGTAATCTAGGCTGACTACTTCACCTTCAAACGAATTAATAGGAATAATACAAAAAGACCAATATATTGCAACCAGTCAGACGTAGACATAACTGCTATCTATTTGGAGTCGAAATTGATATTTAGCTGTGTCTAAAAACTGATCGCTTATCAATTTGAACTATTTATAGGGTGAGGATTCTAATTCAAATTTCTTAATTAGTTGGCTTAAGAAGCAAAATGTTCAAAATATTGTAGTCTAATGGATAGATCATATTAACTTACTTGGTTTCTCGGATTTGTCAAATGCAGATTGAAGCTTCAATTCTGTATTTACTTCGGGAATTTCAAAGCTTGCTGACGTCGACTCCAATTCCAGTTCCCAATTGCACACTTGTCGCTAAATCAATGAATAAAACAAGCCTATACAGGTCTAAGTTTATCTAAAAATACAAAAATGTAATCATTCAAATTGTATAATGCTTGACAATTTTCATGGACTGATATGCGGTAATTATGCACCTTTACAGCTAAAGGTTCTGATTCTTTAGTGCGTTTGTTGTCGAGCATTGGGGAAAATGGCATCTTTATGAGTATGAGGTGCATAATTTTACTTGTTTTTGTAAAAAGTTTTATAGCTGTCGGGAATAAAAAGTGTCGTTACTCACTAGGTAAGTAACTAGGCCTGAATGCAATTTTCATGATCTTCGCTATTACATTGACATGAGTACATTAGAAAATCATTTGCTCATCTTGTGAATGCACAATGAAATATCAAAAAATGATAAGTAAAATTCAACCAAACCTTTGATCCGGAGAAGTTAAAGCTAGTGCGCCTATCCTCAAGCTCGGTCTACACCGCATAAAATTGTGAGAATATGAGAGTATCATTTGTTTGTTCTAAACAGAACTTTGACACACCCATCGTACCGCCCGACCAGTGTACAAGCTACCACTTGGTTAAAATAAACTAAGGGTGTGGTCGTATATGATCACCATTTTATCTACAGTGTAGACCTGGTCTTTTGTGTTATATCATCAACCTTATTCGAATAGAACCGTACATAAAACATTGAAGTAAAGATATAAACATTTTTTCAGCATGTGATATAACATATTCGGCCCGTCAATCTGCAGATGGTTACTCATGTGCAGAAGTCAAACATTGGATGAGCAGAATATGATCACAGCATAAAACAACTGTCCGTATACTAATTCGTTTCGCACAATTGCTCTTTACGTAGAATATCCAAAATATAGCACGAAACACACCAATTTTATATAATTAAACACAATTAATCATCAAAAACGTTTTTACAAAACACGCTGGTCTTGTCTTAATAAATACGACGCAGGATTTAATCTCATTCCCAACTAGAATGAAAATTTAGCATAGAAGTGAAGTATCCACATCTAGAAATATCTGAAACCTTCACCAAATTTCAGCTTTCCGCGACTAATGTCGTTTCTAAAAGATTTCATTTCAAATTTTCAATGTTAAAAAAAATCTAATACTATTCAATACTTTGGAATAAAGCTACTATTGGTTAAGCGTGTTATTTCGTCGATTTACACAGTTCAAAACATGAGTTGTATCACTTGAAGTTTAGCACAGCACAAACGAGCACAAGATACTAGTATTCTACAACTTATAAATTTTTATGACGAATAGTGCATGAGTGTGTATATGAAAAAAATTCGTTCAGAGATTGTCCGCAATACAAATTATATTTTAGCTCTTGTAAATTGGAACGAACTGTACACAGAGGTTCGCTTGCTACCAGGACATACAAAAATAATAAAAAAAAAAAGAAAAAGCAACGTGAACGTGCTGATTGGTCCAGATATAAAAAACAACAATTATTTGTTCATCGCATATAGGCAAGCATTTCGTGAGCTTTTTGCAAGCCCCCTCTGCTCATTTTCAAGTCATTTTCCTTTTCACCATGGGTATCGTAGTCTTGGGCACTATTACGGCATACAATTGCTTTCTGAAATAATTCAATGGCCTCTTCTGGGCGCTCTTGAGTCATGCACGTCACTGCGAGATTGTTCACGTGTGCGCTGTAGACATGGAACTTGTTAGCCCGGTCGCCTAACTCTTGATCCATCAGTTCAATCGCTTCCCTGAGTGTGATTTCTCGGACCGAGTTGTCTTCAGCGATTAGCTCCGTTGTCTCAATGTGATGTAGACACAGCGAACGGATAAGAACCATTTTTTCTCCAGACGCAGCTAACATGTTGCTAAGCTTGGTGTAGACTCGACGCATGGCTGGAATCACATCTTTAGTGACGATGGTTCTCAGATCAGGACGTTCTTTCACTAATGCTGCGACTGAAAGCTTTAAACCTAAGGCACACCCTTGCATGCAATTGATCATTTCATCCGTTTCCGTTTCTCCAGTGTAAAGTGCCTCACTAGTTTGGTACAACAAAATCGCTTTGATATGCTCTTTTTGGTTTCTGTAGCTGTCACCGAGCAGCTCGCATTCTTTGGGCGATGGCTGCACAACCAGTTTCAGGGTTTCGATGAATTCATTTTTTATATCTCTTGCTTCTCGGTGTCGTCTTATGTTTATCAAAGACTTATAGTAATCAATCAGAGTTGGCAGATAGGAGACTTTTTCGTCCATTTGCATTGGCTTGCTCAGTATTCCGTAAGCTTCATCAAACTTTCCTTCCTCAGAATAAACAGCTGCAGCCGCTGTGCAAAAAAATGAGCTTGTTATTCAGTAATTGTTTTTGTTTTTTTTTTTAGCTGCATCCAGAGTTCTGTAGAACAAAGGTGACAGCTGCTAGTCGCAGAAAGATTTTATTACCGTAATTTGAATACATTTCCACAAATGCAAGTATAATTTAGGAACTACAATCTTCATTATAAAAAATTTTCAATTTTGGTTTTAATATATAAAATTTCCAATTTTTTTTTCTCTTTCCAAAGGCTATAATGTGTTATTACTAACTTGCGCAGCAAGGCTAAAAAACACACCATATCTTCAATATTTGTCGCAAGAATTACATAGCAGAAAAGTTGAGCATTGGCACTTTGAAACTGACTTCGATCTTTCTTCTCAATACCAATTTAATAGCATCAACCCACGATCAACCTTAAGTAATCGGAATATATCGTACGTTCGGAGTTATTTGTTAGCAAATGTTTGAACATCAAGTCCACTATTAGTCAACTCAATCGTGACTGGCCAAAGTGGCTGTATAGGACGACAATTAACTTACCTCGAGGATGCAAAATTTTCTCCAGACTAGTGGCGTCGCTCCAGTTTTTCATTACTGCAAAAAGTCAAAAAAAGACATTAAAATGATAAAGCGTTCGGGTAGGATCATGTTCAAAAGGTAAACATTTAGATATCTAGATATTTAGGTAACTTCACCGATCGTTTTCAAGATAAAGCATCTTCGCTGCGCGGTTCTTCGCTGAATTTTGCTTTTTTAGATTATAGTAATAATATGTAATTGCATCTGTATCTACCAAGTTTGTAGCCTTGACCAGGAGACAGCGAAGGAGCTTTTCGGGAATCGAGTCAAGCTGCCACCAGCCCACCTGTCTACCACATAGTGCGGTGAAGACTTCACACTGTTCTTTGTAATGCTGAACGTCAAGCAGGGAAGCTGGGAGCCTTAACTTTTATGGTCTTTGATTTGACTCGACCGGGAATCGAAGCCGAGTTTACCGTTTCAGAGTATCCATTCCACTCTTTCACAAGTACGTGCTGTAGTTCCAGAGTACATGGTCGCGAGGCTTCAGCAATGAGTGGATGTTCACGAAAGAAATTCTGTGAGAACGTGTGCGGGATTCCAATTTGTGGGAAATTAGATTTAAAAAACTGTCATAGCTGCAAGGAAGACGTTTCAACCAAAGTATCTCGCAAATGATTGCTCATCCAAAGTGGAAATGCGAGGAAATTATGCTTAATATATTTCGTTGTTTTTTGACCTTACTACTGGCTGGATGCTTTAGTTTCTATGAAGAAGAAAAGTTGCATTAGGTTACAACCTCTTTAGATCAGTTAAAGCAAAGGCATTTAAGAAGCGTAGCAGTATGAAAGACGTTAGATGCACTGATGCAGATCTCTCAAGTAGTTTTAAACCAAGATTGGATGTTACTGGTAGCACGGAATGCCAAACGCCTTAATTTGCATCATTTATTGTATCGTATTTATAGCCCTTTAAGTCTGGATGTTCTATAATCCTATTCCTAACAGAGTAACAATTATTATCAGCCTAATTACTTAGTTTAAGCAAAATTGAACCAATGTCACAATCAGCAAGATTCAAAGTCTATTTAATCGCCGCTCTTCGCCATTATCAGTATTTTCAAAACCTTGACCTATATGCACCCCACAGCGCAGCACTCTATAGCCTACCTTTTTTTTTGCTTCGTTCCTCGGCACTGGCGTCCGCTAAATCTTCCTCGTTACCGTCGCCCAAAACTAAGACAAAATTAAATTTGTCATAGCGAGCGCAAAATTGTATAAAAAAAACAACAATATGAAATTTCAAACTTAACTGAACTGCCCTTAACGTAAAACAAAAAATAACAAATGAAGAGTGGAAGAAATCTTACTCGTCGTATACACTTGTTACTACTCATAGCACGTGGTCAAACGGTTAAACGGGGAAGGGGTATTGAAATGCGCATGCTATTGTTAAAACTGAATCATGGTTAGATTTCTGTCACCCTTTTCTTTTTCTAATAACAACAGCAACAAAATAAGTAATTTTTTGTAAAATTTGCATTACTAAAACACACTAAATAACAAAAATAAAAAAAGATTCTTTTCGCGGCGCGTTCCCTCTTCTTGAGCTTCTCCACGGCAAATTTTTAAAGTCACCCACTAAACCGGGTTTAAAAGGCGTCAAATTTGCACCGTTGTAGCGCCCCGCGCGGTGACAGAGCATGCCCATTTTTCGAATAATGCGGAAATTGCAGCTACTTTCGAATTCTCCAACCCTAGACTACTTTGATATGGCATTCCTTTGCATGACTTTGCTGTTTTGAAGCTCGTCAGATGAACATTTATCTCAAGCGTTAAGTGAATCACTAAGTCAAGATGTATGAAATCATTCGGTACGTTTCACACTTAGCATTAAACAAATACCAATCCGAAGCTTTATTGAGACTCGAACAATTATGAATGATTGATTGAAATTGGCTCCTAAGTGTACTTAAAGTTATTTGTTTTTGGCAGATTACAATTTTATGTTAATTTCATTCATAAATTTGGAAGGTTTAGCTCCTAGAATAAAAATTTACTTTTTGCCATATCACCCAGCATTTTCAGATGTTTTCTTTGTTCTTTCGGTATTGATGCGTTCTTCATCTTTTTAACTGTAATACAAAAATGCATTTCATTTGACATAGCAACGGATTTTAGCTACAACTAGCGTAAATGCGGCATCACTTTGGTACAATATCCGAGTTGAAATAAGCAGGGTTTGTTTTTATGTGAGATATGCCTCTAACTATAGGCGTATTAGTCCGGACAGAAAATGTGTGTATGAGTCGTTCGCGAAGACTTGATCCAACGTAAATCAGGTTGCAATATTTATCTATAGAAGCGTACAAAAAGTAAGCCACCTATTGCAGATATATGAAAACCTTCATTTTATTCTTCACTCATTTTATTCTTCACTAAAAAGTGTGTGCCCGTTGAATGAATATTCCTGGGTTGGTCAAGGTTAAAGTTTATAGGTAGTTTTAGCGTAAAGTTAATAAGCTTCAAAGTGATACACGTAGAAAATTGTTCAATTGGTAAGAGACAACAACGGTATCGAAGCAGCGAAAGAGCGACGCTCATATAGTCTGCTGCCACCATTGAATTATGAAAATTTCAACACATTCTTTGCAGCAAAAAAACAACAACACACATACATACGACCAATATTTACAACTGCAGTACATACCAGAGGCGGAGTCCTCGAGGACGTCCTTGGCCTCGAGGACACATTTAGAAGTCTTTGGCCTTGGCCTCGTAGGTCAAGCCCTTGGCCTTGGCGTCAAAGCCTCAAGTCCTCGGCTCGAGGACAGCACTATTTTTTGAGTTGCTAAAAGTTTGTGGAGCGTCAAAAAATTTTTTTGGAAAACGGTTTTTTCTGGAGATCGCCTGAAAATTTTTTCTGAAGACCTTTTTTTTGGAGAGCACTTGCGCTTGTGTCCTTGGTCCTTGGCCTCGAGCATTCCTGTCCTTGGCCTCGAGAGGGTCTGTCCTCGGTAGAGCTGTCCTTGCTCTTGGCCTTGGCCTCGGATTTTTTTTGTGTTCTTGGCCTTGGCCTCGAGCCTTGTGTCCTCGACTCCACCTCTGGTACATACACATCTATACATCTACAGCACATCATTTCCATTATAATCTGCCCCTGTTTCAATCGCAAATCAAATTTCTGACATATAATCTCAGTTTGATACTCAATGATACTCAACTATTATATGGGACACTTAAGGCCGCAACAAGCTTACTCTACAGGTAAACGGATGCACAACTTGAAAATCTAAAAGAATTCCAAAATTAAAATTAAAACGATAATTTAACTGCATTACCTTTTTCCATCATATCATCCAGTTTTTCGTCCATGTTTTCCATTAGGTCGGCTGCAAAACAATGAAACGACGCTTTTGCGCTTGATTGATTAAATATCACAAAAGCATAGTTGATTTGATGGTGTTTTTTAATTATAATTGGTTTGGTGCTTGACAAAAGCCAGACAAATCTTTCTCGTTGAAATATTTCCATTCACCAAATTCCAATTCTGATGAAGATTCCAAATGTAGCAAATATTAGGCAAAATTAAAGTTTTAGATTCCAAATTAGCCAATTTTGCTTTTGCCAGCAACATATTATAGAAGAATAGAGAGATCAGGTCTAGATTCCATTTGTCCATGCAATTTTTGCTATCTTTACATCTTGTTTAAAATAGGCTGTAATAGTACTTACGGTCGTCATTTAACATTTTCTTTAAAAGTTGTTCTTTTAAGTTCCCGTCTGCAAAATAATGATATGCAGCTAGCATGCGTCGGCAGTTACGCGAGGGACAGTGAGTGCTGCTACGCTTTTTGAGGGAACGAGTTTATCTTGTGTTTTGGTAAAATTGGTAAAATTGAGTTTATCTTATATTTGGTAAAAATTCATTAAAGGTAACGATACTCTTGCACGCACGCAACAGTACCCACATGTCTTTAGATCGGACCTAAGCGTTTGGCCAGTTAAAAGCAGAGCTCACGGTTCTCGCCCTGACTGTACACTGGAACAAAACGTAGCTATACCAGACCAACCGCAGGTGTTTAATGACTGCGTTTCAAAGCCTGCTTCAAACTAACCGATATACTGTAGATGCTTGAAAAACTTGTCCAGCAATAACAATGTTAAAAAAGCAGCATATCCTTGGGCACTGGGCAGGGCCTGCGAGAGGGGAGTTCAGGGGTAAATCGTACCCAAGCACGGGAGAACCTTTAAGTTTACGCGTCTCCAAGCTGTAGCATCAGCACTAATTAGTAGTAGTTCGGTGTGCAGGCCAAATCTTGGTGAAGAGCTTTTTAATTTTTATTTTTTTATCTTCATCTAATTTCATGCAAAAAAAACTGGTTGGTTTTCTGGCAAAGACCTTTTTTTGTCTTCACCTACAGTAATTTCCGGATGAGGCCTTGACAAAGGAGCCTGATATCAGTCTTTGCAACCCCATGACAAGATTTTTTTTTTGAAGCCCTGCTCTTGGGTCTATAGATTATAGTGAATTCAGCCAAATACTCCCAACCTTACCCTTTAATTCGCAATAGGCCAACACAGTTTTGATTTTCAATTTTAGAAGTTTTTCCAACAATCAGCTGTGTCTCTTTACTTGGATATGGTGAAATGATATCAATCAAACCGAATGAAGCTAAAATTCTAGAATGCTTACTGTTTTTATCAGCCCCTCCAAGTTTAAGATTCTTCATCAACGCCATCACTTCATCCCTAAAAATACCATCATTACAGACGTATGCTGTGGTGCCTTAGGGGGGCCTAAGTAAATTTAAAGCGGGGCCACTGTTCATTACGTCTCGCATTACTTCAAATAAAATATTTATCTGCACATGCTATCATGTGTGTGCAATCCATTACATAACAAACAATTATAAGAGATGGTGTTATACTGTCACATAATAATTGTTAGCACAGGCCCCCCAAGGCATCAGTGTATAATGCTACTATATCAATTTTCTTTTTTGCAAAAAACAGTAAATTTGGCATATTCTTGAAATTTTGCAACTTTTCAGTCGCAACCATCGGTTCACCTCCATCCGGTAGTCTCAATACACCGCAAAAAATAGAATTCTTTTTTTGAAAATGTAAGAAACTGATCGCGTCGACTGCACTACACTACTCCAAGTTGTATTGTGTTTGCATAAATACAGGGGTACCCAAAGCAGAGTAGTAAACGGGGCAACAAGTACAGGCCAGAATTCGAAAACATAAGCCAGAACCCGGCCCGAGCCCGAAAAGCGATTTAAATCCAAAACCAGGCCAAAAAATTAGGTTAGCTCTAAAAAATCTCTTTGATCATTGCTCGTATGCGCTTAAAATAACACGGCTACTCATTGTTGATCAATTGTGACGTAATAATAATGCTGTAATAGCATGGGCGTAGGAGATCAAAATGATTTGGGAGGCACCAAAGTTTTGCCTTAAAAATGTCTTAAAAGTTACCTGACAAATCGATCGTTTTTTCTGTCCAAATTGAGCTGACCTCCAAAAAAAAGGTCTTCACTCAAATTAAGACGGTTTTTCTGCCCAAATTGAGCTGACCTCCAAAAGTAAAAAAAAAAAGTCTTCACTCACATTGAGACGGTGTTTCTGTCCAGCGCTCGGACTATTTTACTAGGCAAACTTGCCCAAACGACATGAAATTGCCCCAAATTTTGACGCAATATCGCCCAAAAGATATAAAATCGCCCGAAATTTTGACGCAAAATTGTGCAAAATATATAAAATTGCCCTAAATTTTGCCCAAAATTTGGACACCTTACACCAACCGGGGGGGCCAGTGCCCCCCCCACCTCCTACGCCTATGTGTAATCGTGAAATAATGATTGAATTGATGCTTAAACAAAATCGTCATTCAGTGTGGCAGAGTTATTCGAATTATGCTTTTATAATATTTAAAAGGCGAAAACACACAGCAAATACATAAATCAAGCCCGAATGAAGCCCGACATTTTGTAAATCTTAAGCCCGAGCCCAACCCGAAAACCTGGTCCGACTTACAACTCTGGCCCGAAGTGCGGCCAGGGCAAAGATTATGTGCGGCCCAGGAGTGGTCATACAAATTTAAGTTCACTTAAAACAAGGCGGATTCGAGATACTGTAATTAGGGGGGAAATTTTACAAGGAACCAAACCATCAAACATCCTTCCGTCTGGGGACCATTAAAGACTTTTTTTATCGGTACAGCAATTGCTTAGCGCAAACGCCAAATCAAAATGCGGCGAAGACCTTTTTTTTGGTCTTCACTTAAAATTCCGTCGAAAAAGTTTGCTGCGGCCGTTTCTCTACAAAATCAAGCCTGTGCGGTTGTTCTTCAAAAACTTTGGGCACCTATGTATTAATGCCACAGGAAATTTGGGTTCATTTAACCTTCATTTGTTTGCAATCTCATCAAACCAATAAACAAACTTTGATATTTAAGTTCCAGTGCAGCAAATTTTGCGTACGCTACTGCTCACTGTGTAATCAACAATTCAACTTTTTGGATGGTATGCTATAATATGCGGAGTTGAGGTTTTAGTTGTTTCAATTTTGACATTTTTAGCTATGTTTTTGTTTCCTCTATTAGTATTTTGTACTTAAATTTTAAGTATTTTATGGTTTTGTAGCCAAATATCCGTGGTAGCCCTTCAACCGTAGCCAACAAAAGCTGGAAGTTAAGAAGCAACGACCTCTAGCAGCTTGAAGTCTGAAGAATTTTTGTAAATAACGTAATTTAAAATCTATTTTGGTTAAAACTATTTCATTGGCACTGCAAACGACGTCTGGCCAGAGTTTTAATCAGGCCGGTCTTCTCGGAGTCGAGTTTGGGGCTTCGGTTGACCAAACTTCGGGCTTAATTCTGGCCTGATTCGTTACGTGTGCTTTAGATGCTTTAAAAATATAATCCAAATAACTTCGCAACAATGAATAAAGACTTCAAACTAAGCAGCAATACGAGTATTACTACACAATTATTACTATCGCATTTATCGATAAGCAGTGGTTGCGCCATAACAATCGTCATTAATTTTTTGCTTTCAAGCTTTTAACAAATAATAATGTTGGGACTGAAACCGGGTTTTTGTGACTTAAAGAATTTGCCAAGAGGCCTTAGCAAACACGAAAACTTCAATAACTTCCTCAAGCAAAGTCAAATAATAGGCTACCTTTATAGATTTTTGAAACTTCAAGAATTGATTTGGCTTTAAGTGAACAGCAGAGATTAAAGGAATAATAAATCACCGAAAAATTTGGCCTTTGTTTAATGGCTATGAAAACCGATATTTCAAGTAGGCCATGGTTGTTTGCTTGTCGTTTATTGTGTTAAATAATTTTTTTGCAAACATATGTGTGAAGAAAAATTGCGCTTCACCAACCAGAAGCCTCACCGCACGTCATTGGCTTACAACTACGCGTCTAGCTGTGAAAAAGCTCTATTGATGGCGGCAAACGACAGTTCGAAAACTTTGCTCACTGGAGTGAATAGGTATATAGAATGGTAAAATGTAAAAATTTATAATGCGAAAAGACTCGCAAGTTAAATCCAATAAGATTATATCTTAAAAACGAATATAACCAGGAAGTAAACAAAAAATTTTACAGTCCCAGTAACGTAATACGCTTATTATTATCAGAATAACGTAATTTGGGAAAAATATCAAAGCTGATGTAGGCTATGCTCACCACTTTTGGTTCTCCGTCATTTCTCCAGAACCATCCACAGTTTTTGGTGTTGTTTCTTCCATTTCTTTACTCAGTAGAAACAGATTTATTGTACAAAAGCTGTATTTTTCAGCAAATAAAAAGCTGCAAAAGCCATCGACAAAAAAACAGCAATTAGACGAGACTTTGCAAACCATATCAACGTCACATATTTGCTCACAAAAGAAATTTTTGCTCATCCGCAGTAGAAAATAGTATTACTGTCAAGCGTAACAAGCAAAATGCGTAACGCATGAAAGATTTTGAAAGTTCTTATTTCTTCCTCAAGTATTTAGCGGTACTGCCGCGAAATTGCTTTCTTGTCTGTCTTGCGTTGGTAACGTAAAAACTACATACCGAAAAACCTCTATTTAAGCGTCATGGGGTTCTATTAAAGATGGTGTTCAATTCAGAGGTGTCCGGAGTCTAAAAATTTCAATCCGAATCCTAATCCGAATCCGAAACGTTAAAATCCGAATCCGACTACGAATCCTAAAAAATTCAGGAAACAGAATCTGACTCCGAATCCTGTATTGGTATTATATACAAATTATATATACCGGGACTCTATACTGATAGCTTATTAACTGTTAAGGTACCAGTATAACACCAAAATAAAAATTGTATCATCCAAAATTGAATCCTGATCCTGATTCGGATCCGGAAAAAGCAAAAAATCACAATCCTGATCCGGATCCGAATCCGAAGCAACAGCCGGATTATCCGGTTTTTAAAATCCGGATCCGGCTCCGTTGTACACCTCTGGTTCAATTACAGGGTGGCGCTCTATTTTTTGACTAGCTGGTCAGAATTTCGGAGAGATAAATTTAATTTATGAAAAAAAAACATTTAACACAGAAAAACATTTAACGCAGTTAATACCAAACATCTAAAGAAGAAGAAAAACATCAAAAGAAACACAGTTACTAGTAGGTAATCAAAAGTTCACTAGTGAAAATCAAGTGACCCGTCGCTTTTGTTGCAGTCCTCGTCATTTTCAACACCTTCCGCACCAACGTCAAGTTGTTGAATAATTTCACGTTCACCGGTAACGTTGGCATTGGCCAGCGCTTGCTGGAAAAGTTTCCGTCCATTTTCGATCGGGCCGTCTGAACTTTTTGTCCAGAATGTCAAGGTGGCGGTCTATTAGAGGTGGCGTTCAATTAGAGGTAGCATAGCCGTAGGAGGCGGGGGGGCAGGGGGGGCGGTCGCCCCCCCATTCGGTTCAAAACGTCGAAAATCGTCGAAAATTCGGGCAAATGGTCAATGTATTTGGGCAAATAGTCTGGATATTTGGGCGCACTAGTGCCAAAATACCGTCTTAGTTTCGGTGAAGACCTTTTTTTTTTCTTTTTTTTTTTTTTTTTTGGAGAACACCTTCATTTGGACTGGAAAAGCCGTTCAAATCTCAGGGAAGAACTTTTTTTTTTTTTTTTTTTTTTGGAGAACACCTTCATTTGGACTGGAAAAACCGTTCAAATCTCAGGGAAGACCTTTTTTTTTTGGAAAAGGCTTGGCGCACGTTCCGTGCGCGCAGACATTTTGTAATAAAGCCAAAAAAACTAACCCTAAGCCCTAACCCTAACCTTAACCCTAATCCTAGCCCTAACCCTAACCCTAACCTTAACCCTAATCCTAGCCCTAACCCTAAGCCTAACCTAAACCCTAACCCAAACCTATAACTGTAATATTCAAAGTAAAAATTTCCGAAAACGAGTGACGTCACCCGAATCTTTGTTTATTTAACCGCGCACGTTCCGTGCGCCAAGTCACTTCGTTTTTTTTTTTTTTTTTTGTTTTTGGAGAACACCTTAATTTGGGCAGAATAAAACCGTCTCAATTTTGACAGAGAAACGCAATGCATCAAGTCATTTTTCGGGCAAAAGTTTGCTGCCCCCCCAAATCATTTTGAGCTCCTACGGCCATGAGAGGTAGCGTTCAATTAAAGGGTGGCGCTCTATTTTTCAACCCTTTTTTTAGTGGCGTTTTATTAAAGATGGCGCTCAAAAATAGGTGGCGTTCAAATAGAAGTTTTACGGCAATCAATTAGGAAGGCTTTATTTCACCGAAAATTTTTATCTAGTTTTTTATTAATTCTCACTCAAATCTAACCCAAACTCAAATGCGCGCTCTAAAACTATTCCCAAATCGAACCCTAACCCAAACCCTACCCAAACCCTAATCTTAACCCCTAAAAAAGAAAATGAAAAAAGCGCGGATGAATATTTCTCATTTTCGTTTTATTCTCTTTAACTTGAAAATTTTCGGTGAAATAGTCACTACCAATCAATTATGTTACTCTTACTCTTTGTCTTCAGTGCAATATTATGTTGTTCAAAAAACTGCGTATACTCGTAGCATTCAAAACCAGACAACTTAAACTTCAAAACTTCGCACAAAAATCTAGATTCATAATTAGCTTACCAATGTTTGTCTTATTGTTAGCTGTATGGGCGCTGGCTTGAGCGTTTAGGTTTTCCAACTACTGGATAAAAATTACGTAGTAAATGGTATGCTATTAATTTGTTACACACTTACTTTGCCCGCTGCACTAACTGATGTTTGCTGGTTTTATACACTGTTTGCCCACGTATGTAATCATAGACTACTGATGTAATCAAAGCTGTTCCGTAATTTTTGGAGGGAATTTCCCTTTGAACTTTTTCAGTTTCTGAAAAAGCACTGTTTATCGCGAAGACCAAGATATATTGTATAGGTTTCAAGTTACTTTCACAAATCAAGCAGGCGCGTAGCCAGGACTTTGCAATGGGAAGGGCTGTTTTGGAAATGTAAATTGGAACTTAAACGGTTTTCACTTGGAATTGGAACGGTTTTGTATCCGAAATTACGTGAAGACCAAAAAAAGGTCTTCACCAAGCTGGGATCGATTTAGGCCCATCGCCAAAGTAGACTCTCTCTCATTGCCAATCCCAATGGGGGGGCTACTTTCGCTTTTAGTGCAAAAATCGGTCTCAAAAGTGCTGAAAGGGTAATATTTTGCATACTCTACATGCCGATGGGGGGGCAGCAGCCCCCCCATCGCCTCCACTGGCTACGCGACTGAAATTAAGTAACTCCTTGAAAGCAATTTTTTGTCGAACTTTTCCGGTCCAGTATTTTCCTTTCGGGACAAACAAATCTTGTGTTTACACTTTCTTTGCACAAGCAGTCACAGTTAGGTCGGCATCGGATTAGCTTTTGCTTTGGGATATTACCGAGAAATGATGCGCTGTCAAACACAATGCCGGAGAATATCTTTTCTTGTTTTTGTTAAGTAACCTTGTTTTGTGCTTAAAACTATATCAACAAGGTAAATTTCTATACTCAGATGGATTTGGTACGGAGACCCCTTTGAAACAATAATTGTACTGTAATAATTACGTATCAAAATTTGCATGAAAGCGCAATATCAGTGATTTAGTAATCAAAAATATGTTTTAGGTCAATTTTCCTGACTTTTTGAGATTAAGCTGTAAGTTGTTAGTTCACCGCGAAATATTTCGAATAAGTCAGTACATATAAATTATCAAATACACTGTTTAATTCTTTCAACAAGTTAATATATTGCAAAACAGTAAAACAAGCATAAGTTACTGCATAGCAGCAAGAAATTGGCTTAGGCCGAATGTCCAATTGATGGATTTTAAGAAAAAATATAGATTGTCAATTATAACCAGATTCTATTCTTAGATCGACAATTAAGTGCCCAAAATAAAATCACATACTAAAAACAAACAATAATATAGCGAAAAAAATAATAATATGACATTTGTCAAAATGCACATTCAACTAAAAACAAAATTGGCAATTGTCTAATTCGCACTATTAGTAGCTAAACGTGCATTTGACATTAGCCGATTTTTGGATTCAGCTAATTGTGTACAGTATTTTGGGTTTTGACCAGTGTCAAATTCGATATTTACCGGTAGCGTAACTTTTTTTAGACACTGCCGTAATTTTGGCACCCCACGAAAAAGTCGATAAATAGCTATTGCTCATCAGTGAGTGTATATTTTGATTTAGCATTGATCGTTTGCTTTTCACAACGGGAATTTCCCTAAGGGAATCAAAGAAAGGTTGTTTGAGGACCGGAATGTATCAGCTTATGTTGATTTGATTGTTGTTTGCGGCTCAAAAATTGGTTTTCTTTGTTTACCTTTTCATCACACACGAATGCTGGTGCGTTTCAAAATTTCACCAACAATATTCGTTTATTTGTTATTGAAATAGACTTCTGCTGATGATTCTACTGATGATGCTTTAAGTTAAAGCGAAACGCGTCTAATAAACTGCAATGCTTAGTTCTATTTTGGCAATCGATTTTGTTCTTAGATTAAGTAGAAACTCCGACCGTTATGCTCCGAAATAGACTTTCACCCTTTGAAATCCGATGAAGTTCTAGTTTCAAAACTTCATGAATAAAACTTCATTAACAGTTGCAGTTGATGTTGAAATACTTATATTGTTTGACATCGGCATAAAATTTTAATTTAGTTCTGATATCCTTAGTTTCTTATCATATAAGGTGGTAGAACTTCTGTACGTCCTTAGCTTAATTGGGACTTCGTGCGCGCGTAGGACCTTTGTATTTACTTGGCCATTTTGATTGATGAGCATCGAAATTTATTGATTTGCTTATATAACTTAAAAACGGTTAAACGTGGAAAGTTGAATTTTGGATATAACATGACAATAGTTAAAAGCGTCGTTGTATGGCGATTTTGGGGACTCTGGTCGCGTGATTGTAATTTAGGAACCTTAAAACCGAAAAAAAACGACCATCTCGAAAATTCGTTAGTTTGCTTATAACTATAAAATTGCTAAACGTGGAAGGCTGAAATTTGAGCGCAAGTTGGGTACAGATAGAGGCTGTATGCGTAGCAAGGTTAGGGGAGCCCAGTCACTGATCGCGCTTTCAGAGACCGAAAATCGGCAAAAAATGGACAATTTTAATCCGGTATATCTCGGTAACTACCGATATTGTCGATTGACAAAAAAAGTTTGTGGTTTTTGAACATTTTTTACCACCTCTCTCATGGTCATGTTCATTTATTCTGCCTTGGACAGAAGTTTTCCTTTTTTTTCTCTCATTGTCTGTTTTTAAACCGCAAAACGCATATGGATCACGCTGTGAACTATTATAGATATTCAAACATGCTGGTGCCCGCCTGAAATTGGCGGTGCCTCATTTCGGGAGTTCCCCTAAAACGGAGTTCAAAAATTTTGAACTTTTGAATCCTTGAAGCCAGATAGATCAAATTATTATTAGAATGGGTAGGCATTGAAGATAAGTAAAACATATCAAAAATTGAGGGTTGCCACGATTGGAGGTCACCCCAAGCGGGCCCTACAATGTTCAAACTTTTTAACCTTGTTAGCTAGACACATGAAATTTTTAAGGTAAGTAAATATAAACGAGAGATAAAAATTTGACAAAATATGGGGATACTAAACTGGAAAGATCCCTCTCAAATGGGGCTGCCAAAATTTCAGATTGGCAATTTCAGATCAAAAAGTATTGTTCCAATTGATAGTGGCGATGTCGTTTTTCTTGTTGTAATCGGAGCAAAAGGTTCTGTCAAAATATTTACTTTAACGAGAGTTTTGTTTATAACCGCAATTTTAACAATTGCGCTGCGCTGCGAAGTGAAAATTCAACAAACTCCTTCGAAATCGAAACGAGAACTAACCAGACCAATTGTGAAGTTCTTTAGTTCAGTAAAGTTAGACTAAGATACTTTCGCAAAGTTGGCGGATATAGCTTGCGATGTCACATTCTACTTAATCATGTTATTGACTCATTAGTGTAACATTATCTTCTCGTTCAGGAAACTGCTTACGCTCGCAGCATTCAAAATCAGACATCTTGAACTTAAAAACTTTGCACAACAATCAAGATTCAATTTCTTACTAGTACTACTGTTTTCCATATTTCTAGCTATTCGGGCGCTGGAACTGACAGCTTGAGCATTTAGGTTTTCAAGTTACTGGATCGAAATTACTTGGTAAACACTGTGGGGTGCTATTTACTTGTCGCACACCCACGTACCCGCTGCACTGACTGTTTGCTGCGTTTGCTGGTGTTATGCACTGCATTGCCAACGTAAATTTATTTTGGAGGGAATTTCCCTCTAAACTTTTTAGTTCCTCAAAAATCAAAATGCGCCGCGAAGAATAAGCTTTATATTTTAAGGTTTTGAGTGACTTTTACAAAATTAAGGTAACCATCAAAGCGATTATTCTTTCGAATTCTTCCCGCCCGGTATTTCCCTGCCGGTACCGCTGAGAAGCAAATCTTGTGTTGACACTTTCTTTGCACAAGCAGTCAAGAATGGGGTGGCACCTGATTAACTTTTGCTTTGGGAAGCGACCGAAAAATGATTCCCCGTCAAACATAGTTTCGGGAATATTTTTTCTTGATTTAGCTAAGTAAAGTTGTTTGGTGTCTAAAACAAGATAAGCTAGGTAAATTTTTATATTGAGATGGATGTGGTCCGTAAGACCCCTTTTTTAATGATTATATACTATGATAATAACGTATCAAAATTGCATAAAAACGCAGTATCAGTGATTTAGTAATCAAACTCATGTTTTAGGTCAATTTTCCTGACTTTTTGAGATTAAGTTGTTGGTACGGCGAAATGTTTCGAATAAGTTAGTACAAATTAATTAGCTAATAAATATTGCAAAACAGTAAAACATTGAAAGTGTAAGGCTTATATCGTTATCAAACACTGAAAATATTCAATGAAAAACTGAACAAAAAAATTTAACTTGTTTTATACTGCATGAATCGGACTGTCGATGGCGACATTTATGAAGATTTTAAAAGCATACACTACTAAGTTGCTGCTTAACAGCAAAACATTGGCTTTGGCCTGATAACTTGTCACGGTATTTTAAAAAAGATCTATAGGTCCCCAATCATTCCTAAGTTCTATAGGTTGTCAATCAAGCGTCTGAATAAAATCACGGGCTGAAAACAAATCTTTAGTTTAAAAAAATTTTTGCACTTGTGAAAACGCACATTTAACAAAAAACAAAATTGGCAATTGTCTAATCCACACTTATTAGGTCTGGTCAACACTGAGCATAAAATCGTGCGCGTACGAGCGTATCCTTAGTTTATTTTAACTAACAGGCAAGGCGCTACGACGAATGTACGAAATTTCTGTTTAAAATAAACTAAGGATACGCTCGTACCCTCACGATTTTGCTTGCAAAATTTTGGAACAAACCTCATGCACAAACAAGTTATTAGAAAAAAAAGTTTTCTGAATGCGTACAAGCTTTGCCTCAGGGCTACCTAATTATAACAAAATCCAATTTACCCTTAACAGCGCAAATGCGGTTAAAACAAGTTATTATCCCGAGCGCTTGGAATTCCGTCCCCAGACCCCGAATAATCGTTCATTATTTTAAACTTCTGGATGAACTTTCAGCGAAGCTAGCATCAGCCGAAAAATATAACAACCATGTGATTAATTGGACTTTTCGCTTCAGGGCCGCTCCAAATCTCAATTCCTTACTACGACCATGCGCAGATCCTTGCGATGACAAACCACTGAATACGATTATATAACTTGGTTCTATATGATGTTTTCTAGATGATGATGACAAACCAGTTTTATTTTGACATCCGGAAAAAATTTTTGCCAAAAAATTTTAAGATCAAGAAGTTTTAAGAAAAAATTACGGCATCAAGTGGTGGAAGCGGAAGCGATAAGGGCGGAAGCAGTAAAGACTCAAAAATTGCCGCTTCCACATCCCTGCCCCCGTTAACTACAAAACCTAAACAAAAAATTAAATCTATTGGATAGGCTAATATAAATCAAAGATTAAAGGTAGCAAAATTTGGTGGACCACATTGACGAGACCATGCCAAAGGCCCTTAAGATTTTTAAACCTTTAACTACCAAGTACTGCAGCTTGACATAACAAATTTTAAAAGTTACGGTAAACTAATACTTGGGAAAGATAAAACATGCCGAACAGGGGCACGCCACGTAGGACAATTAGCCCTTAAATGGACTTTCAAAAGTATTAGATAAATTCTCACAACGAATTGGTTGGCTATTACAGAAAAATAGAAGAGTCAAATTTTTGGAATTACTCCTACACTTAAGACGTTAAAGTACTTGAGCTTAATGGCTTTGATGGACCAGAGTCGTAAGTCGGGCCGGGCTTTTCGGGTTAAGTTCCGGTTCGGGCCTTAAGTTGACAAAAAGTTCGGGCTTAATTCGGGCCCGAGACGTACTTTTAGTCTTAGGTGCACAAAAATATAATTGAACTAACTTGGAAATAATGTAAAATTTTTCAGACCTAACTTAACTTTCGGTTTTTTTCGGGCATGATTTGGGCCTCAAATTAGTTTTCGTGTTCAGTTCGGATTCGGGTTTATATTTTCGGGTTCTGGCTTATATTTTCGGGTTCTGGGCCGGGTTCCAGCCTGAACTAGTTGGCCCGTTTACAACTCTATGTTGGGCAAACAGTGGCGTAAATCCGTAAAAATTATTGGGGGGGATGAAACAGAGCCAACAAAAGTTGCACTTATAAAAAAAAGCGTATAGTTGCGTAGCTGCAATATTAGCCGTCACTGCGTCTTATACGCATCACATCCGCCCAAGCCTTTGGTTACTAACAACCAGTGACTTAGCAAAAATTTTGCAATGGGAGTGAATTTACATTGCAGAGACAATCACAGCAATGGGGGGAAGCCCCCGTCGCTGAAAAAATTTTACGATTTTTAAAGCCAAAATAAGCGTTTTTGGAGCATAGGCCCATGATTCAATGCTTTATTAAAGTTGTCCAAAGGGTTCCAGTTGTGCAAAAACATGGTGATTTATGTAATTGCGACGTTACTTAGGCCTATGAGAGGGAGGGAGGCTGGTCTGGCCCCAGAAACTACGCCACTGGTACAGGCTCGTAGCCAGAAATTCGCAATGGGGGGGCTGTTTGGGGGGACTGGGGGCGAAGCCCCCAGCCGCCGAAGGCCAATGGGGGCTGGGGTTTGGGGGCAAAACCCCCAGCCGCCGGAGGCACGGGGGTGTGGGGGCGAAGCCCCCAGCGCTCGAAAATTTTGCATTTTTTTTGCGAAAATAACTTCATTTTAGGGCTATTTTGATGAAAAGATAATGATTTCAAAACGTGGCTTAGAAATTGACAGTGCAAACAAGATTAAACCGATGGCATAAATGGGATATTTGGGAGGTGGCTAATGGTAAAATGTAGTTTTCTTGTTTAGATGCTGGTAAATTATAAAATCGAATAGTGCAATAAAACTCACACGGAGTAATCTATTTCGTAAACAGTTTATAGAGAAAAATAATTGGGGGGGATGGCTAATGAAAAGAGATTTGAGAGAAATGATTGGTAATTAACAAATACTGAATAGCCCCCCCTATTTATTAGTTTATAGTATGTTTGTTGATGACACCTATGTTCAGCATTTTTACACTAGCAATCATATTTGATTGCTTATTTCTCACCATTTATCACAGGTTTCATTTATTTGTTGGTTTTATTTTTGACAAATTAGCCCCCCCCCCTGAATATATGTTTCAAAAGACGTTTTAAATCACTATTTAGTCCACTCCAGTGCATAAAATAGTCTCAAAGTGCTAAAACTGTAGTGTTTTTCCCATTCTGCATTTTGGTCGACATGTCAATGGGGGGGGGCTATAGCCCCCCCCGGGCCCCCCCTGGCTACGCTACAGGCTAAAAACGTGGTTTTTTCCTAATTCTGCATTTTGGTAGGCAGTTTATTAGCCCCCCCTAAATAAACATTTCAAAATAGTCTAATCCAGTGCAAAAGACAGCCTTAGAAATGCTAAAACGTGGTATTTTTTTTATTCTGCATTTTGGTCGGCAGTCCATTAGCCCCCCCCCCAAATAACGTTTCAAACTATGCTTTAAATCATTTTTAGTCTAATCCAGTGCAAAAGAGAGTCTTAGAAGTGCTAAAAACGTGGTATTTTCCTTATTCGGCATTTTGGTCGGCAGGCCAATGGGGGGGCTGTAGCACCCCCCCGCCTTCCCCCCCCCCCTACCGGCTACGCTACTGCACTGGTAACAACTTGTATAAAGCAGAAACAGATCCAGAAAATTTTGCAAGAGAGGGGCCCGAGGTAATATAACTGCTGGAGGGCATGTATTAAATGCCATTTTTGCATCATTTTACGTTTGCCTTGGTTAAGCTGGGGAAGAGGAAGAGGGTCTGGAACCCTCTGGATCTATTAACGACTGATAAAGACGTTAGCCACAAAATCTAAAATTAATACAAGTTCACTTGTGCTGAAGTTTGAAATTACGGTACCGGTATATAATATGCACAGGAAATCAGTAAAAATTAAAGAACAATCAAAGAAGTTAGAATTGTACTGTACAACACCAACCTTTAGCAGTAGCCTACACATTACACAATACGACAAATTGAATAAACAATCGGGGCGCAAACATTAATTGCTAAAAGAACCATGAAGATGAATCCGAAGCAAATTTAGCATTATTGTAAAAACGTAAAACAGCTGCGAAAGCAAGAAAAAAAGGCAGAGAGTTTCGGAAAGCGCTATAGACTATACTTTTAGATTTTACAGCCTACATAATTATGTTTGGCTAGGTCAGCCAATTTTATTATATTATACAGTACTTTGTTTCTGGCAAAGAAGCTAAAAGATTTTTCTTTTAAGAATTTCACGGCGCTTTTTTCTTTTAACAATTTTTTTACTATCTGCAATGCTCGTCTCTTTTTTTCTTACTGCATCTCTGTTCCGCTGCATAAAGAAAGCAGAGCTTTATCTTATTTTCTGCAATGCGAACGATTGACGTTTGTACTTTATTGATTGAGTGCGTGAATAAAAAAAGGCTGTAGCAATCCGTAACCATATTAGCAAGAAACAGGAGGCCATTGAATCAGCAAGATAAATCGTCAAAAAATAGCAGCGTACGATAAATTATTGGGGGGGTTGCATCCCCCCCGCATCCCCCCTCAAAAATTATTGGGGGGATGCATCCCCCCCATCCCCCCCGGGATTTACGCCCCTGTGGGCAAAGCTGTTAAAATAAACTAAAAAGAGCGTAATGTGCAAAAGAAGTAGATAAATTTTGGTATAAAGTTGTATGACTTTAAACATTACACCTAGGGTTCTGGAAAGTATAGAGTGGAGTAAAGTGTTATGAGGTTTGAATGTGAAGTCATCGTAAAGTTGACCCTGCAATATCACTTATAAATTTATAAGAATTTAATTGTTTGTTCTCAAACCAAGAAAAAAATTTCAATTTATAAGAACTTAATTGTTTGTTTCTAATTCGCTTGTGCGTGCATCTTTTTCCATGCTGATTCCTAAAACAGGCATTGTTTTGGTTTAGTTCTTAAATTTTGAGAAAAATCACTAGAACTGTTCAATTTTCATACACGTTCTTGTATAAAATTCTTCTTGAAACAAAATACTGCAGTGGGCTAATTGGAACGACCGACGCTCGCGTCGCGGGTTTCTTTGTTTTTACTCGGCCATTTTCCAACAAACGAGTGCGAAATTTCAGACTTTTGCTTATAACTCGAGAACGGTTGGATCTAGCTACATGAAATTTTGACAGCAGTTTGGGATTAATGAGTTACATGTTTGTACCAAATTTTGAGGCAATAGGTCTCGTGACTTTGGTTTCAGAACCCGAAAACCGTTCCGCAAGTTTGGCGTAAAAAGCGGTCTCAGTCAAAAACGGCTTAAGTACGGCAAAAAATATTTCATAGGGTTATATGTCTCAAGAAACCCTTTCATCCCAACCAACCCACTTTTGGCCACGATGAGGTTTTTTTCTTTCTTTTTTCCTTTTTTTCCCTTTTTTCCTTTTTTTTCTTCCTAATTGTTGTACGCTCTTCTGCTCCTAAACCACAAAACATTGAAATCGAATTTTTGTGTGAAGTCGTTAAGCTGCAAACGCAATTTTTTCTCCCAAAATTGTTTGGGGCAACTCCACCGGTAACCCCCCCCAAAATGGGGCCCCAAAAAATCAACTTTTTGAATGGCTCAAACTAGAGTGCTACTTTTTTTGATATCAGTAGATATTTAACAGACATATATTTTGACATGGTTTGGGGGTGCCCCCCTTGGGGACTCCCCCAATTGGATACCCCAAAAATTTATTTTTTGAACGGCTCAACTTAGGGTGCCAGTATTTTATGATATCAGGAGATATTTTACAGACAAATATTTTGACATAGTTTGGGGGTGCCATCCCCCCGGGACCCCCCAAATGGACCCCCAAAAATCAATTTTTTTGAACGACCCAAGCTAGGGTGCCAGTGTTTTACGATATCAGGAGATATTAAACAGACAAATCTTTTAACTCTACTTTTCTGGAGGTTCCATAATTAGATATTTTTGAATGATTGCTGATTTTACGGTAGACAAAAAGTAATTTTGAGCGTCACAGCATTAGCTATGCATCGGTCGTTCACTGGGTTTGCTGGCAAACTCCCATCTAGTTGAGGGTGTAGATTTGATGTTGAAGATTGTGTGTCAAATATCTGGTCAAGATAATATAAGCTACAAAATCCGAAAATCACATTCGCAATTTCACATCAATAGGTTTTGTTCCGGTTAAATTAAAATGTCTTTTTTGTTGTTACAATCGGAGCAAAAGGTTACTGTTGAAATATTTATTTTAGACGAGGGTTTTGCTTGTAACGACATTTTTAACAATTGCGCTGCGCTATTGAGTGAAAATCGCAACAAGCTCCTTAAAAGTTAAAACGTGAACTAAGTAGAGTTGAAAAATTTTGATTTACATTTAACAGATATCTTTTCTAGACATTTAAACTCAAAAATCCGTTAACCTCAAACCTTATCCAGTTATTGGAACATTATGAAATTCGAAAGCGATGTATTTCAGACCTGACTATCAAGAACCACAAAAACAGCTTACCGTAATCGGAACGCTATTTTTAAGTAGAGTGAAGTTCTTTAGTTCAGTAAAGTTCGATACCTGCGCGAAGTCCCCGGATATTGCTCGCGATGTCACATTCTAGTTAGGAGGAACACTTACCGAGACGGGACTTTCGATAAATACCCACCGTGATTCCTCTAATGCTATTCATCATTGCAAACCACGTCAAAAATGCGTATGAAAGTAACCTAAGCGATTGCAAGAAAAACGAATACTCATCCTTCTTTTTTTTTTTAACGAAAATCAGAAACGACTTTCAACCCCGTTTTTAAAAAATGCGCAAAGCTGCGTATCAAGACTCCTAATGACGTTAGGCCAGGTCGACACTATGCGTAAAATCAACGTAAGAGTACCAGCATATTTTTAGTTTAGTCAGTGGTTGATATCATGGTTTCAAAAGTGCTCGATAACGGAGTGTAAGAGTATGAGCATATTTCTAGTTTATATAGAAATTCGATACGCCAGCGTTCTACCTTACCGGCGTACAAGTTGTCAATCGGAAAAATAAATTAAGAATACGCTTGTACGCTCACGTTTTTTTTACGCTTGTACGCTTACGCATTTTGCCTTCCGAGATTTTGCTTATCCCATCACCAACGTCATTAATTTTTCTTAAAAATTAGAATTCGCTTTTCTTAATTACGTTTCGATTATTTTTATCTCGATATTTTTTATGTGAATTTGTTTGGATTAAAATGCATCATGTGCTTTAAACGACCAATAGAATAAGAGGAACAGCAATTTTGCTTTTAATGCGCTTAAAAACTTTTCAAACACGTTCGTCTCTGAAGCGGGGGGTTTCAGGTTCAAATCTCAGGACGGTCAAATCGGACACATTGCCAACGGCTCGCCACCGTCGCAACATTTCTTCGAAAGGAACTGTGTTGCCTGGGCGCAATGACGCGGAGATGGGCCCAGCAAACTTGTTACACGCTACGGCGTAATACAGCGAATATAATGAAAGACTTGATTTGATTTCATTTTTCTTCACTGCAGCTTAGTTTTTACGCTTTAGGTCTGGCTTAAATTTCTGCTCTGCAGAATAATGCAACCACTTTTCTTCACGTAACTGATGAACACAGATAGAGAATAGGCTGCTGAGTAGGTATGGATTTGTATATCTCTAAGCCGGAAGAACAGCAAGTGCAGGCTTGCTTTTAAAGTAATTTATCAATAGCAAATAGACAACAGACGACATGTAAATTCATCTAAAGTTGACCAACAAACGAAATACGGCCAAACTTTACTTGTTTTTTTTATGATTACAGTAACCTACCGCTAAGTCGACAGTGTAGTCGAAAGGGTAGAGAAGTTATTTTTACGATGACCCTGATTGCTTGATTTGCGTTCCACCTGCACTCTTGTCATGTTGTCGCGTCCTTGGATAAGACGCTTTATGTTGATTACCTATTCTTGGTGGCTTCCAACAAGCAGCAAATTCAGTCGAAAAGAATTCAAAGAAATCTACAACAGCATTAGAGTACTGGAAACTCCTAAGCAGGTGCGGATTCTTCCAAGTCCGAAGTAGTCATTGCTATGAAAAGTGCGCGGATCGTCCAATAGTTAACATCTGACACTTTACGGCGACAGGAAAACAAATATGCACTGCAACAACAACAACAAACTCGCATTCGCTTAAGTTTGTATCTCTATTAAGTTCGCGAAAAAATTAGCCAAAAATTCAGATTCAAGTTTTTCAAAAATTTCTTGTTAGTTTCTTTCCCGTTTAAGCATGTCATGAATCGTTAGCTGATGCGTAGTAAACTCTCTTTTGCACACATATAGCGCTTACAAAACAATTAGACCAATATTACAGTTAAGGAGTTAGCAATTACTACCGATTTGAACATAAATTGCTAAGTTAGCAAAAGCTGCTTAGGTTCATGTTGCGAACTTAAACGATCGGTTAGTTACTACACCAGACGTTTTCATTTACACAAAAAATGGATATGATGAATTGTGTATAAAGTTTCTGAATCGGCTACTAACTTATAGGAGGAATCGAACTTTGAAACTTGAAAATCATAATAAATCCGATTTTACACAGCAGCGTCATTTTTTTTTTTTGCTTTGTAACAAGAAGAACGTAGATACAGAAAGAACACAAGACGTTTTTTCAATACAAGTATTTTACTCACTCTTGCGGAATTTAAGATTTGAATTTAACCTTCACTCTCGCGGCCCGCAGGTTTGAGTTCTATTTTTTGCCGCCGCGCTATCCTCAAGTCCAACCTGCGTTTTCTTTTTTTTATAAAAATAAGAGAAGCAGGACGAACAAAAATTTAGAATAAACACTAGACCATTTTTTAACAAAGGTATTTACACGCACTTTGCAATGGCAGAAAATTGAACTTTCATTCTTCTTAGTATGAGTCCAATTCTTGACTGTAGCGTCATCTGCAAATCTTTACAGCTCAAAAGTAATTGTTAATGCCACCTAACGGGTATTTTGTGTACCGTGACAAAACACCTAGCTGCAACCTTGCGCTTTTTTGAGATTTTGCTGTAGTTGCATATACTTTATTATTTTGTTATCGCATAGCGTCAGACGCTAACTATATTTAGATAATCCGAATATTTTTCGATTTAACACTAAACGATCTGTGTTTTTTGTCGTTGCTAGTTCTGCAAAACTTCAGTTAATAAACTGTATTTTGTATCAAGCTTATCCCTAGGTCATACAAAACAAGCTTGAGGCAGTGGCGCAACCAAGGGGCTAAGGGGCTTCAGCCAGGGTTGCCAGATTTTTCAGAACAATGTATGCCAAATATTTTTAAAATGTATACCAAACCTTAAAAAATATACCAAATAGCCTAAATCTGAAAAACTAAACCAAGAAATGAATTAAACGCAAGCATTACATGAACTCAAACAACGCAACCAGTACAGTAAATAAAATTTCTTGATAATTGCATGACTTGAAATCACAAAACTCCTTCATTGTTGCACATTGTTTACTCAAAACTGTCGTTGTGACGTTTTCCAAAAACTTTCGAACACACACACATAATTAAAATCGGGAAATCACTCAAGTGTATTGATTCTAACTGCTTTTTTGTTGGTGTTCTGGACTTTACCGTTAATCCCCAAAACTGTGGTGGTTTATATTTTTGGCTTAGCAAAGCATGAAACACAATTCCAACTGTTTGTTCATTTAAAAACTGAAAAACAAGACAGATTGAATTCTACAATTTTGTTAACCAAATTTCAAAAATATACCAATATATACCAATACCAACTGTTAAAATCATTAAAAATAATCTGCCCTGCTTTTCAACTAGTGACTGAAGACCCAATTTTAAATCTTTGTTTGTGCATTTGTGTCTGATTAAATATTGGATTTTGCAGTCTTGTGACTTAAATCAAAAAGATTGTTTAAGTCAAATTACTGAGTAATTATTATCCTTTGTTAAAAATAAGCTGTTAATTAGCGCAACTACAGAGGCCGTGTTTTAGAATCGTTGTGTTAGAAGGTTCTTTTTGTGCATTATTTGTTTTTTGAGATGACTGTAAAGTGGCGGCTGCCAATCTATGTTTGTTAATTTCTGGCCTTTGATGCTAGCAAAGGCGATTCCACATGCTATTACTGCTTGGAACTATTTAAACCTGCTTGGAGCCTAATAGCTCAGCAGTGACAAAAATGAGTGAAGTGAACAGTGTCAGTTTTTGGTGATGCGTGTTAAATGCTGCTTATCTTGGGTAAATTGCGTTTTACGATCCCTTCTTCTTTATCCTTGTTTATGTATTTGACTATTGACTGTGAGGGAACAGTCTTGTGGATTGGAAGAAAGGCCCTGAATTGGTCTTTACTTCGTGTTTGAGACTACCGGTACTTCGTTTTTTTTCTGTATTTTTCTTTATTCAATATAATAATAAATTCCATTAAAAATCTGTGAATCAAGTGCTCAGCTGTCAGAAGGAGAAAGGGATTGGGAGAGTTTGGCATAGCTCTCCTACACGTTATTGAAGTTGGCTATAATACTCCACATTGTTGCCGTGCAGAAAAACACAAAACGGTTCTAATTGGTAAGTCTTAGCAGATCTTCAAATTTAAGAATTAAAGCTTTAACGAAGAACGATTTTGCAAACTGACACATATCGCAAGACCTGGTTATAAAAACTTTATCGTTCGTAACACCAACTGAAAATTTAAACTACCAGACACAAAAAAGATATACCAGTTTTCTGGAATTCGGTATATAAGTTAACCAGATAGCAACCTTGGCTTCAGCCCCCCTCCCTGAGACCAGTCACATGAAAAACTCAAGCCAAAATCCAAGCATTTAATCGTCTTTTGGACTTGATATGTTGTAAGTAAATGGAGATTTAATTTTTTCAAATGACTTCCTTATTTTAGCAATTCAGTTCTTAAAAGTGGTTCCAAAAACTTGCGAATTGTGAATCAATCAACGTTAAACTGGATATTTTTTCGAAAAATTACAAAAATTGCCCTGCAAAGTCCCCAAACCCTGGTCTGTGATACGCTTGAGTAGTACAGGTTTGCTCAAAGCCACCGTCTAAATGAGACAGTGTTTTCGAACAAAAAAAATTGACTTTTGGATAAAGCACCTCCCTCAGCAAAATCTTGGTTGCTCACCTGATGCATGTTACGAGTGATAAATTCTTTCTAACCCGGTCTTGCAAAATATGTCAGTTTGTCAAATCGTTTTTCGTTAAAGCTTATTTCTTAAATTTGAATATCTGCCAAGACTTGCCAATCCGAACCGTTTTGTGTTTTCTGCGCGGCGACAATGCTGAGTATTACAGGCAACTTCAATAACGTGTAGGAGAGCTATGCCAAACTTTCCCAATCCCTTTCTCCTTCTGACAGCTGAGCACTTGATTCACAGATTTTTAATGGAATTTATTATAATAGTGAATCAAAGAAAAATACAGAAAAAAAACAAAGTAGTCTCAAATTACGATGTAAGGGCCAATTCAGGGCCTTTCTTCCAATCTATAACTCTGTTCCCTCACAGTCAATATTCAAGTCCATAAACAAGGATGGAGAGGAAGGAAAGGGAAGGGATCCCAAAACACAATTTACCCAAGTTAAGCAGCATTTAACACGTACCATCAAAAACTGACACTGTTCACTTCACTCGTTTTTCTCACTACTGAGCTATCAGGCTCCAAGCAGGTTTAAATAGTTCCAAGTAGTAAAAAACACGTGGCATCGCCTATTGTCTAGCATCAAAGGCCAGAAATTAACAAACAAAGGCTGTCAGCTGCCAGTCTACAGCTGCCAGTCTTCACAATAATGCACAAAAAGAACATTCTAAACACAACGATTCTAAATACGATCTAATTAGTCTTTCAAGGTCTTTGAAGATGCGCCTTTGAAGATGTGCTAATTAGCAGCTTATTTCTAACAAAGGATAATAATCAGGGTGTCGAACCGTTTCAAATAACGATTCTGGTTCAGGTTTAGCTCCTGCTCAAAATATTTTAGCGGTTCAGGTTTGGTTTGGGTTCACTTGAGCACCATTTTTGAGGTTCAGGTTTGGTTCAGGTTCACTGAAGTAAAATATTACTGGTTCAGGTTCGGTTCGAGTTGATAGACTTAAAATTTAACTGTCGTTACTCGTTTCGTCCAGAAAAAAAAAAGGAGAAATTGCTGATCCTGTTGATGATCACCACTGCTCTTATTGTGTGTGTACCAGCGCCAGTGGCACCCGGATATGGAAAAATATATTCTTGCTTTTGTTAGGGGTTCAGGTTCGGTTTGGGTTCACTTGAGCACAATTTTGAGGGTTCAGGTTCACTGAAGTAAAATTTTGCTGGTTCAGGTTCGGTTCGGGTTCACCAAAATGAAGCAGTTCATTCGGGTTTACGGTTCGGGCTCAGGTTCGGTTCGACATTCTGATAATAATTACTCATTAATTTAACTTAAACACCGATTGGACAACAACAAATAATCTTTTCGATTTAAGTCACAAGATTGCAAAATCCAAGAATTAATCAGACACAAATGCACAAACAAAGATTTAAAATTGGGTCTTCAGTCATTAGTTGAAAGCAGGGCAGATTATTTTTAATGATTTTAACAATGCATGGTTACCTTTAGAAGGAGAGAGCTTTTTCTTTTAAGTGAAACAGCCAACTATGATCTTCTATTACTGCTCTCAAGGAAGAACTCCGCATTTTTCTGCATAATGCCAACGCAGCAACAAAAAGTATTACTTAAAGGGCATGGTCCTTCAAGAAAGTGAGTGGATAAAAATTATGTAGTAAGTTTAATTATTTTTGGTGCCAAATGCTATGCATGTGCACAGTGGCGGATTTAGGGGGGGGGATGCATCCCCCCCACCAGCCTAAAACTAACGATTTCGGCCGAAAAATCAGCCTCCATTTCGAAAAATCAGTCTCCATTTCGGGGTGCATCCCCCCCACCAGCCTAAACCTAACGATTTCGGCCGAAAAGTCAGTCTCAATTGCGGTGAAGATCTTTTTTTTTTTTTTTTTTGGAGACCACCTGATTTTGGGCGGAAAAAACGTTTGAATTTCCGATTTCGGCCGAAAATTCACTCTCAATTTCGGTGAAGACATCCGAATTTTTGAGGTTTTGTGCTTAAAATTTTTATTATGCCCCCCAACCAAAATTTTCTAGATCCGCCACTGCATGTGCATTGTGCTCATGTTATGTAACCTTCATAGTCCACATGTCAGCATGTAGACAGATAAGTAACGAAACAATGGTAGTTTCGGAACTATCTGAAATAAAACATTGATTACGATAACCCAATTGCCTTAAAAGAGCATTCAAGTCAGGTTTTTCACTATTGACTAAAATGATGGGAAAATTCTAAAAAGCGTTTTCAACAAATTTCAGCTTTCTACGTCTTTCCGTTTTCAAGATATAGCAATTTAAAGTTAACAACTTTCTTCTTTCTCCAGTGTTGCCATTTTGCCAGTATTATGACAGAAAATTCACTTTTGGAAAGTTGGCTTGAATTTACTTGAAACTTAGCTAATCTACAATTTTGATCCTTTACTATGTTTTGACAACAACACTGTTTAAAACATGTACTGAGAGTCACAAACATCAAGTAACTCTTTGAAATTGTGTTTGTGGTTGGCAGCTCTGGCAAAATTTTTAACGCAAGACCTAAATTGGCATATTTTGGAAACGGAATGTCGTACAAAGTCCAAATTTGGTGAAGTTAATCTTCAGATCTATTAAAAATTTTTAAGAGGAAACTGAGCAAACTTTTTTTGACCTAAATGCTAGTTTAACACCCACAGAAAATGATTTAGGAGGTTTGCGGCAGCGCAGCGAGCTCTCAATGCGTAATTCAGAGATCTGATCCCGGAAGATTTAGGTTTGCAACATTTTGATTATCTAACAACAATGCACAGCGTGTAGCACCAAGCACCATTTACTAATGCTCGATAATTGACATTTTTCAAAGCAAAATACCAAATTTTGGCAAAAATAATGTAAGATTATTAGTTTGTATTGGCGCTATAGTCTAACGATTAATTGAATTCCGCAAAATGCGGCCACGATATTGTACCAAATGTTAAATGGAGATAAGGGTGTTACTACGAATACGATCGTTTACATTTGAAGAATCAGTTTTCGTTGAACGTAAATAAGTAAGAGATAAAAACTGTTGACATTCAGTTTTAAAAAGCCTTTTTTCAAGGCTACCATTACGAGGTATGGTTAAAAATCATCATGAACAATGATACAATAAGGGATAGGGCTAAAGGGGCTTCAGCCCTTTGTCGCAGTTCCTGCTTCATCCAGTGGCGCTGTGGAAAACTAGCATGGAAGTAACCACAAATGAAAGATAATTGGAACCGATAGCTTTATAAGTCAACAGATCATAGCTCACTCGAGGTTGTACAACCGAGCCGGTTAACCGCAATCGGAGCGCGCTCCCTTTTGACACGCCACACCTTCCTCCCATTTTTAGCCAAGGCACTTACAAAACTTAATAAAGCGCAAACGTGATTTTAGCTTGGCCTGTAGTAGGTAAAGAGGGAAAGCTGAGGGAATAGGGCCAATCAATTTAAAGGGAATGAAGCATCCGTCCAATTTTGATATAGTTTACAATAGCTGAAACTGGAATATAATTTTTAAAATTTTCTGTTTTCATTTTGGGGCTGCGTTTGTAAAGATATTCAAGAAATGCAAAAAGACATCCCCCTAAAAAAGTTTTTGGAAACCCTGAGTTTGTTTTCTTAGCCTGAATTTTCAGAAGAAAGAGGGAAGTTTACCAAAATTGAATTGGTCATGTGATGTTAGTGGAAGGATAAAAACATCAAGGCTGCGAAACCGAATTCAAAAAAATAATTTTTCTGAACTTGAACAAAACTGTTCGAGTTCATTAACAAAAGTTTCAAGACCAAAAAATTGTCAGAAAGAAATATATATTGTTGATCATGCCGTGCAAATTGAGATTGTCATTCACTTATTTACGCTCTGGCGACCTAGAAGAAGAGCATGAATTGGAAACGAAAAGAAAGCAATTAATTTAAATAGTAAACTTAGTATTTTTGTCAGCCTGAACTCGATTTCGAAAAACTTGATATTTTTGCCAAACTCGAAAAAATTAAATTAGACAACTCGAACTTGCTAAAATAGGCTGAACTCGAAAAAAATCGATCGAGTTAGCAGCCCTGGTAAATATTATTCAGTCTCCCTGTTTCCTATCAAGTTCAGACTGAGAGAACGGATTCAGGGTTTCCAAAGACTTTTTGGGGGATATCTTTTATATTTGTTGAATATCTTGGCAACCGCAGCTTCAAAATGCGAACAAAAAGTTTCAAAAATTAGTTTTCAATTTTAGCTATTGTAAATTACTGCAAATGGTTAGATGCTTCACTCTCTTTCATTCTGCAAATGGCTCTATACCCATGCGAAATTTGAATAGAATTGCGCTTTTTTTAAGAATAATTGACCAACGACTGGGGGCTTCGCTCCCAGACTCCCGGTTGCGATACGCTTTAGCTGCAAAAGTCTGTGATTGCTCAGAACGCTACCCAATTGAGGTATTTTTTCCTTAAATAAAAAAAATTTTAACTTTCGAGTTAAAGTCCCTTCCTTTATCAAAATCCTGGTTGCGCGCCTCATCATGAATCCGATGCTTCTTAAAACCATCTCCAGTTTAAACTTAATTACCAGAAATAAAACTGTACCACTAGCCAACTACTACTATTCATCGAGGAATTCTTGAACAATTTGCAAGAAAATTGAATTATTTTTGATGAATTTACAAGAAAATTGAACCCTTTTTGATGAATTTACATCTGGTATAAACAAGTTGTAGGCTATAACACAGTGGCGGATTTAGGGGGGGGGGGATGGGGGGGATGCATCCCCCCCCACCAGCCTAAAAGTAACGATTTTGGCCGAAAAATCAGCCTCTGTTTCGAATAATTCGGCTCCATTTCGGGATGCATCCCCCCCACCGACCTAAACGTAACGAATCCGGCGAAAAATCACTCTCAATTTTGGTGAAGACCTTTTTTTTTTTTTTTTTTTTGGAGACCACCTGAATTTGGGCGAAAAAAACGTTTGAATTTCCGATTTCGGCCGAAAAATCACTCTCAATTTTGGTGAAGACCTTTTTTCTTTTTTTTTTTTTTTTTTGGAGACCACCTGAATTTGGGCGAAAAAAACGGTTGAATTTCCGATTTCGGTCGAAAAATCACTCTCAATTTTGGTGAAGACCTTTTTTCTTTTTTTTTTTTTTTTTTTTTTTTTTTTGGAGATCACCTGAATTTGGGCGAAAAAAACGGTTGAATTTCCGACTTCGGCCGAAAAATCACTCTCAGTTTTGGTGAAGACATCCGAATTTTTGAGGTTTTGTGCTTAAAATCCCCCCCCACCAAAATTTTCTGGATCCGCCACTGCTATAACATCAAACATTCGAAAGAGTGAAACTGCTTAGGGTTGACGCCGTCACTGGTTGTGGCCCTGCGTTGAGCTGAAAGTCAAATAGAACGATTTTTTTTTTAGATCGTAAAAAGTACAAATTACTTTGGTTAGCAGACGAATCCAGATATACTGTTTAGGGTACACTCGACCAGTAGCGTACGCAGGATTTTCGAAAGGGGAGGGGCAGGTAATTCAAAAAATTTGAGAATAATGAAGACCAGAATGAAAATTTTCTAGCCCAAAACCAAGTCCGTTTTCCTGTCCAAAATTAGGTGAAGACCAAAAAAAAAGGTCTTCTCTCAAATTTAGTCCGGTTTTGGGCCCAAAATTAGGTAAAGGCCAAAAAAAGTCTTCGCCCATTGTTTCTGTGCTGAAACCCTCTGCCCAAGTTACAAAGGGGGGGGAGCATGCCGCAATTTTGCATACTATTCTTTGCTAATTATACTATCCTGGCGAACCAATGGGTGGGGCATGGCCCAATGCCCCCCCCCCCTAAATACGCCCCTGCATTCGACCAACTGAAACTGATGCCAAGAGATTTTTTAATTAAAAGTACATTTTTTGCCTAAAATATAACTAAAACCGATATGCCTACAGCTGTTGAGCACCCAGATATGTATATTGTATAATACAGTTACTACTGTATCAGTGCTGTAGTAGTAACTTCGCCCGTGACAGCTTTCTGATAGGTACATATTTATCCTTTACTCATGAAAAATGATTGATCATGATCAACGAAAACCGCACCAGTCTACGAGTTTGGTCAGGATGATTTTTGACTTCTTGTCTGACACGGCACCAAACTGAGATAATTGCCTTATATATTTCAGAACTAAACAACTGACCAAGGTTGGGGTTGATCAATCAGGATAGTCTCGACAAACCATGTAGTAAGTCCTCTCAGCCACGCTGCAAATTGTTCATTCATTCTTACTCATGAACCCGGCTCTCTGCATTCCTTGTCCAATTACATCAACACAGAGCACGTATATTAGGATTTGTGTATCAAACTGAGCCACGGAGACGGATAGATTGCAAACCCTCAATGGGGAGTCAGCAAAATGCATTTCCCAAGCACAACGGCGTATCGCCAGCTCAGTAATCGAACTAGGTGTAAGTAACCTTTCCATTACCAACACAAAGCTCCAACACCTGAACCATGCCGAGGCTACAAGGTAGTAATACCTCATTCATGCGAGATCGAAATGGGTTACTGTACTATTCAACTACAGAGCCAGGATATAGCTATTTGCTCGTGAAGCATTGCCTTTCCATCAAGCAACGCAACCGCCTTTGATAACATTGTGTTTCCGTTTTATCAATACACGGTCACGTAAATAGAAGCCCGTGGGATAAATTTATACGCAAAATCGTACAATAAAAGCTTGTCTGTGTATTAAAAACCTCAAACCAATTATACAGTGGCTATGTTACCGTTATACACATAGCTAATAGTGCCGACAAAAATAAGTGAAGAAAAACGCACAAAAAAGCATGATTGTAACTAAAATTATAATCATATCAGAATAGCAGCACTGATTAAAGTCTGTAATCGCAAGCTACGTGCACAAAATGACAACAAAAATGTTTTTTTAACCACTGCACTTTTTTAGTATAGCTCATCCGTAAATTAAAGTTGGTCCTCATTGGTGAATTCCGCTCAAAACGTTAAAAATACCAGTTTGAATTTGTAGCATTGTTTACTGTTTTTGATCTTAAAAATTGCTTTTGCTGACAGGCATTTCAGTTTTTCTGGAAACATTGATTAAACTTAACCTAAAGTACCTACCAACCAGTTGCGTGGCCAGGAATCTACAATTGGGAGCTGCTGCGGGGGTCTGGGGGCGGAGCCCCAGCCGCTGGAAGCAATTGGGGAGCACTCAAAAATTTGTATTTTTTTGGTAAAATCAATGCTATTTAAACGTGGCATAAAAATAAGCAGTACAAAAACAGGATCATACTAGTTGCATAAATGGGCTATGTGGGAGGTAACTATTGCTAGAATTTCAGTTCTCTTTTTTACAAGGTGGTAAATCGTAAAATCCTATACCGGTAGTTCAATAAAACTCTCAAGTAGTAATCTATTTCGTATACATTTTATAGATAAAGATATAATTACAGGGACTAATGGAAGAAAGTATGAGAGTTAAGAGAAAGGATTAGTAATTAACTAATACTGAATAGCCCTCCCCCTCCTATACCTAAGGTTACATATATTTTTGATAAAACCTATATGTTCAGCAATTTTACTAAGCGATCAATACGGAATACCGGCCATTTTTCAAACTTTTTCAAATTTATGAGTTTTCTTTTTGACAAATTAGCTTCCCACGCCAACGCTACTGCTACCAACCCATTAGTTCCTTATAGATAATAGATAATCTTACGAGAAAACTATGGTATCAAATAGCTTTGTGAAATGAGAACACATGATCTATGTATTTTTGTATAGGCCTATTTGTAAATTTCTGACATTTCTCCGACAATGTAAGCGTGCTTTAAAATACGAAAGCCAGAGAATTGCGACCCCGTTTTAGACACCTAAATCCTGCAATCAGCGGCGGGCGAAATACGATCAGAGTTGCGATCATTCTATACAGGCAAATGCGTGCTTTATCTTTCATTCAATAGTGGTATCTTAGTCACCAGTAAAAGCAAAAAAAAACGAGACACGGTGGCATTAGAAATTCTTTTGATCTAGCCATATTTACTTCCTTCTTTTCAGCACTTTTGTTCTGAAGGTACCATTATTTTGCGTATTTTTGCCGTTATTTTGGTGAGAAAGCTTGAAATAATTACATTAAGTAGCTTCAAAGCTAATAAAGATTAGATGCGAACCCAGATTGAAAGGAAAACGATTGAAAAATTATGCACACGTTTTCTGGTCACTATATGGTGAAAATACGAACAATTTAAAGCTCGACAATTCAACCTCGAACACATCAGTAACGCTATTGTAATGCTAGTGATGTAAAAACGTTAAGTGACTCAAAATCTCTGCAACCGTACGTCACTAATATGCCACTGCAGTGAACAAAAATTGTTGCACGAAACTGTTGTCTATTTTGTATATCCAATGTGCACAACTAATGTACAATTGATGAAATAACTCACCATGTATCAAAATTTATGGGTAGCAAATACGCAGCTATGTTTAGTTTACATTAAGACAGTAAAGCCCTAATTGTTGATGACCAAAAGGTCCTTCGCAACTTCCCTGTTGCCATTTTAAACGAATCCAATTAATTCCTACTTCATGGACAACAAACATATTGCTATAAAATAAATTGAATTGCTAAGTTCCAAGAGGCAATTCTAAAATTATTTCATATTTATGGCAATTTGTCTTAATGCTTGCTCTAAGTATTGTTAATCCGGAAATTAAAGTTGATTCTCATTGGTGAATTCGACTCAAAATGTTCAGAAATATCAGTTTGAATTTGTTACATTGTTTACTGTTTTTGATCTAAAAATTGCATTTGTTAATAGGAATTTCAACGCACATAGCATTAATTGTAGCAAATAAGGCAGAGCGAATAAACACACTAATAACACAATAATATGATATATAGAATATTCTTGTAACACGTAAACAATTTTCATTTAGTTTTGAGAAATCAACTGCTGCGGTCAATAAAAGTGCATCGTTAGTTACAGATGAGAAACAGGTTACAAACATTTTCACTGCCAAATGCATTGTCACGGCAGCATTGCCTCGAAAAAAATTCAGACTAATCTGAATCATCTAAGTACTCGTCAATTGAGCTGGCTACTGATCCACGCCCTTTCGGCTTCAAAAGAGCTGCACATTCTGGATCTGAAGCGAGATCAAAAGGCAGCTTATTTTCATTGTTTTTGATATCCTTTTTAGCTCCTTTGGTGACGAGACGTTGAAGAACATCTGCATGCGATTTCCAAGCTGCTGCATGCAGAGCCGTATCTCCAAGCTTGTTCTGACCATTTAACTCGATGAAAGTATTTTGCAGTAAAACCTCTACACATTCAATATGTCCTCCATGGCATGCCCAATAGAGCGGAGTACTTCCAGACTTGTCTAAGGCATTAATTGCAATCTTATTATCCAAACACTCGTTGAGAAAACTTAAATTTCCACGTTTGCAAGCTTCATGCATAGGAAAATCGATCGCATCTGCTATATCCTCAGCAACATAATTGCTTGGAACAAGGCCAGATTTTCCTTTCACCGTTGCACGCCACCACCCAGACTCTGATTGATCAGATATGTATAATCTATCACCTTCTTCAAATGACAGCTCATCTGACTGCTGAGCTGTATAAGACCACATAGCTTTGTAAACTTTAACCACCCCTGGCTTAGGAGCCAACCTTGGAGGTGGTGGTTTTTGAGCCATTTCACACTTAAAAAGTCTAGTATACAACGATATCAAAGCTTCCTTTGTTATCTCCTGGCCAAGGCAACTTGGCAAATAAAACGTAATTACAATTTTTTTACTATACAGTACCTGAAACCTGTTCAAAAATAGTTTTTACCAATGGTGCTATTTCACTGACGATAATTTGCCTGCTGCAAGGTATATTTCTGTTGAGCCTTATCAAACAGTATAGTGGTTTTTGTATGCTTTCACCATGTTAAAGAGGGCCATAAATATGTAACATTTTCAACCTAATTAAGACCAAATCTAGCCTAAAAAATTAATAATCTCTTGAACAGTTTAGGTACAGAAAGCTTGAACTGCCTAAGGGGTGCAGGTTCTGTTACAGGAGATGCAATTCTTTAGTACCTGGGCAAGAAAACGCAGATTTCTCACAGTTGGTCAGCAGAAGTTGCTTTAACATAAGTAAGCTGAAAGCCGTCGAAGAGTTTTTTGGTCTTTAATTGAGTTTAGCAAAATAATTAATATACGTGTTGCCCACAACATCAAAAATCTTTGTTGGTCTTTAACAGGCACACAACCAGGATTTTTATAAGAAGGAGATTGGAACCAAAAGCTGTTTTTTTCTGTATTGAAAATGTATCCAACAAAAACTGATACATCTCATATGAAACAACAATCTGCGATAGACATATTGAGCAAGCTGATGCATCTCGTTCTGTCTTAATAAGTTTGTCCAATTAAAATTTCTAAGTGACTTGGCTAAGTTGGAGGAGGTTAAGCCTACGTGTTAATGGATGCTAATGCCAACAAGAGAAAAGGCTAAGAATCACTGATCTTTCAGTTAATTGCAATAGTTATATTTGTAATCAACCAATGAACAACAAGATATTTGAACCCAGCTCTTCTTTCACCACTGCTTTAAACTCAGGCACCTTTAATCTCTTTGTTGTTACAGCCCATCAGTCCTGTCGAGTAAAATCTAATAACACAGATCATGCTACTTTGTGTGCTATAATTCAGAAACCAGCAGCAATTAACAAAATAATTTGGAGAGCATAGAAAAACTTTAATTAGTGTGAAGTGCATTAAAACAGAACCGCGAACTATTCTACCAGAAATGTATTCTTCACAGAGAATAAAACCCTCTAATTGCATGTAATGCCAAAATAAAAAGCTTAAATGTGATTTTGTCTGATGAAAAAAAAATTGTTGATTTTAAATCATTTGTGGTTTGGGTAGTTTGAACCCAGCTCTGTTCAGTCACAACAATTTCAAGTACTGGTGCCTTGAACTATTATGCCATCACAGCACATGAATGCAGTTGACTAAAATCAAGTAATAAAGTTTGTTTAAGAAAACACAAATAGTTTTGGGGCAATATCTTGATACCCCAAAATGCAAGCACCCTAAAATTTTGCAAACAAGTAGTTCTCTTTGGGCACAATAAATTCATAGAATTTTAACTGATAAATTTAAGCCATTTTATAAAAATAAGAAGTTTAAAAAATCACAAGTTTTGGGCCCTTTCCCCAAACCATGTGACCTTGCACCTCCAAAAATGCAGATGCAAAACTGCATACACAAACTTATCATATCTCTAAATTTCAACTTTCTAGCTTTGGTGGCTTTGAAGTTTTTGAACCAAGAAAAAAGTTTTTGATAAAGAAAAAAAAAGTGTCGGAATTCCACACAATTCAAATGTGGGAGCTGAAACTGCATTCCCAGGCAGTACCAAATACAAAATTTTTATTCTCCTACCGCAATTAGTTTTCAAACTACAGCGGTTTGAACCTCTGATTCAGAATTGGCTTTTCAGTTTTTTGGTTGGAAACCTGTATCATGTGACCAATTGTTCCAAAAATTTAAACAAAGGTTGTTCCATATGTAACTCATCCAAGTTCTAAATTTCCAGTTTCTATCTCTGGCCTTTTTAAAGAGATAGCGATTTTGGCCTATGGTTACAGAAAAACTGCTAAATTTTGCGTGGAAATAAACAAGAGAGTGGCTAGTGCTACGTTACATAACGCAAATAAAAAAGCAAGAGAGCAACGAGTGAGCACTCATTTGCTCTTCTTCATTTTAAAAATTATTGTTAGGGTTTCGGTTAGATTTTGAGTTGAGATTAACCTTGGAGTTAGAGCTAGTGTTAGACTTTGGGTTAGGTTTAGGGTTGCGATTAGGGCTAGAATTCTTACATAACGTAACCAGGGCATGGTATGAAATGAAAAATGGAATGGAACGAAAATTTCGGTATTGAATATGGACGATGCCAGCATGGAATGGAATGGAAGACTATCTTCCATACTGCTATACCAATTCCATGCTAGATTTCGTGCATTGTATTTACAGAAAAATATGCATGGATGTTGCGTAAGTAACAAATAATATTGTCACATAAGTATTCAACTTCAATATCTACCGGTATTATATGTCAACAAATCACGGTAGTTTAGTGTGTATATTCATTGCACAAAGGGTGTATGTATTGCATCATAGTAAGTATAGACATTGCAATTCGCAGCATTGATGTTTTGACAGGTTAAATTTGTTTTGTTTAATTAGAGATTGACAATTTGCAAGTCGTAATTTTTTTTCTTCCATCGTGACCAAAATTTGTATTTGCAACTTCATCCACACTTCAGCTTAATTTTGTTTATATTTTTAGTTTTTAAGCTTATAGTAATTCTTTATGGTGCTAACCATAGATGGGCACAAGTCTGTTAATCGTTAATCCATTAAAGGGAGAGGGAACACAACTGTAATTCTTATCGAGGTTTAGTCATTTAAATAGTACTTGTAACACCTTACAAAGCTGATCCGGTGATAGTTTAAATTTTTTTTTCGTAACTGAGTTTTATTTAGTTTTTTCTCAAGTAGCTGTAAACATAGTAACATTTTCAATCGAGGTATCTATGACGTCACAATGGCCTGTGACGCATGGTTCATTCATAATTATCGAGTGGACTAATCGCGTACGCGTAATAACGTTGCACCATTTCGGTCTGTTTTGAAGAAAAAAAGCACCGTCTTGCAGAAAAAGCAAGCGTGCTTTTTTGCTAATTCAATAGAACGGGTAGCGCAGTATAGCGTAATGTACGTTTTAATGGAAAAGCTGAATGCACAAATATACAGCATCAGTGTTCACACGATTTCGAGAGAAAAACTGCATAACACAGTAGGCCTATGTTGTCAGTCAAAACTTGTGCTGCGATTTTGGCTGCTGCTTTTTCGAAAAGCCATCATCTAAGTCTAGTGCAGATTTCATTTTTTTGTGCTTCGAGACCTCAGTGATTAGAAGCAGTAAGCAAGTCCCTGTAGTGTAGAAGTGTAGATGGTAGTCATAGCATACAAGTTTAAAAGTTTGAAGAAAATAGAAACACCGTTTTGCTAGAAAGCAAGCCTGCTTTTTTGCTAATTCGATAGTATAGTTATAGGACGGTATAGCACAGCTGTATGTAGCCTAGTGTACGTTTTAGCGGAAAAGCTGAATGCAAATACTGTAATTGCTGATTTTAATAGACAACCTAGGTGAGGTAAAGGAGTATCAGGCACCCATCTACTTCTAGCAAAAACAGTCAGAAAACAAGAATAAAATTTTGTATAGTAGGCCGATTGTAAAGTGTAAGTATGCACTGTTTTTGCTTGTAGTGGAGGGTGCGTGGCACTCCGTTATCTCCTCTCTGAAGATGCTCGGCCATATACGCTCCGGTATCAACTTTTATTTTGCGTCAATTGGTGGTCAATTCTGACAATTTTGATTGGTGATTGCCATAGTTTTGCGGTAGCAACCAGGTCTGTTGCTACGGTAAAACTACTGTACGTAGTTTGGTTTCAGAGCGTATACCAGCCGAGCGAAAAGTTAGGTTGAATAAATAGCGTTGTTCATTGTTTCTTTGATACCTCTACCGGAAGAGCAGTGAGGCTGGGCTAACCTATTATTAATTACCATCCCCGGTAGACCTGGTGATAACAACCACTCTTATTCTCTAATTTAGTTGTAGATATGTTCAAAAAATCAAATTTTCATTACACGCGCTGTATTACGCCGAAGCGTGAAACGAGTTTGCGGGGCCCATTGCCGCGACATTGCGCCTGGACAACACAGCTCGTTTCGAAGAAAAGTTGCAGCAGTGGCGAGCCATTGGCAACTCTCCAATTTGACCGATCCAGGATTTGAACCTAGACCTACCGTACCAGAGTCGAGCTCGTTACCGCTCGGCCATCTTGCCGATTTTTGTTGTAGATAATGCGCATAATGCATGAATGTATTTGCTACGAATAACATGGTCGGCAGTGTGGTCGAGCGCCGTTTTTACGGTGGTCATGATCGAAAGGTCTGCAGTTCAACTCGCGCCCTCGTGGCATTGTTTCGTCCTTAGATAAAACGCTTCACGACGCTTATCTCTGCTTGGTGGAAATGGGAAGGAGCAATAAAACGTTCGACAAAACACCGGTAACTCCTAAGCGGGTGAGGATTCATCCAACGTATAGCACCATTGTCGCTTTCCCGTGAAAGAAGGATAAAGATGGAACCAATCAATCAATCAGAATAGGTAATGCAATCGCAGGGGCGTAGCCAGGTGGGGGAAGGTGGCCATGCCCCTCACTTCGATAGTGTGTAACCAAAAAAAGTTCCAGTGTGAACTTAGGTATATGCTGATTGTGAAACGCTGCAAAAATGTGGAGCAAATCGAATCATCCCGACGAAGATAATGCATATAATATCTGCTTTGTGCTGCATTTTATTTGGAATTAAGCTACCTCACAACGACCGACAGAAAATCTTTTTTTAAATGTGCTGCTGCACTTACATAGGTTGACTCCGAATGATCAATAGATAATAATTAAACCCCTTTTAAATTCTACTGTAATTGCATAGATTGCAAAACAAAATAGATTTTCGCTGACAACATAAAATGCAGGTTCAATGTATAAAAACAGAGCTAAAATAAAACGTAAAACCAGATCTAAAAGCTTTAGATCTGGTTTTACGTTTTATTTTAGCTCTGTTTTTATACACTGAGCACTTTCTGCAAGCGCGTAAAATGCAGGTTCTCTCGAAATCAGCAATTGTTTGCATTCAGCTTTTCCATTCGTACACTAAGCAATACTGCACTAGACCCGTTCTATTGAATTAGCAAAAAAAGCACGCTTGCTTTTCCAGCAAGACGGTGCTTTTTTTCTTCAAAACAGACCGAAATGGTGCAACGTTATTACGCGTACGCGATTAGTTCACTGGATAATTATGAATGAACCATGCGTCACAGGTCATTATGACGTCATAGATACCTCGATTGAAAATGTTACTATGTTTACAGCTACTTGAGAAGAAACCAAAAAAAGCTCAGTTTTGAAAAAAGTTATAAAAATATCACCGGATCATCTCTATAAGGTGTTGCAAGTACTATTAACACGATTCAAAACTCAAAAAACATTGATTTTGAGTTCCCTGTCCCTTTGATAACAAAGCTAACTTTTTCATTAACATGTTAATCAGTTAAAAAGTTTTTTCATGTTACTCAACTAAATTAAGTTCTGTTAACTTCCATTACGGTTTCTATCGTTATTACCTTGCACCATTCATTCATCGTACCAGTACAAACCAGTTTGCAATGGTAACACTTGTTGCGTATTAGCACGAGTTTTACAGAAGCAAGTGAAGAAAGCAGCTTTTTTTTGTGGCAAATAATAAGCTGCAGCCTCATAGGTCTATTAATTATCACTGTTCACAATTTCCAAAGATTTTTTGATTGCAGCTTTGTTAGAGTATTTGAATTTATTTTTGTCTTGAAATTAGAGTAGACTGTAAAATGTAACTTCCAAAACACAAAAAGGCCACCATAGCAATAAATATTTCTTTACAATTAGCTCAATAGCGTCAATACATGTTCTAGAAGCAGGTGAATAAAAAGAAATGTAAATTACACGCAAAATATTAACGAATTAATGAACTTCATTAACTTGGTTAATTAAAGCTGAAAATAACGGATAACGTTAACGAAGGTGTGAACTTTGTTTACGGACTAGAGGTTAATGAAGCTAACATTTGGCATTAACTTGCCCATCTATTGTGTTAACTCTTGGTATTTCTATTACGGTAAATGTTCTTTAGCAGGTTGGTTTTGCAAATTTTTATAGTTGGAGTGAAATCAAACTTGTACGGTAATCAGTAAACCATAGGCATAGCCAGGGGGCCCAGGCCCCTCCCTCCCAATTCAAATGCTATCAATGATAAAAATGATTACACAAAGTCTATTGTTTATTCAGTTTCAGTTTCTTTTAGCATTTTTCGAGTGCAACAGTACACGCGTACTAAAGCAATTAGCAATAATATTAATGCTGACGACCAAGAGGCCCGGGTCCCCTCAATCAAAATTTTTGCCAACCAATTTAAAGGTAGAAGCCAGGAAAAATTCAGTGTTTTTGTTCTAAAAGGTGCAATCTCAGGCCCTCATCTAACTTTTTTATACAATAATATGTTTTAGGCCCTGAGCTAATTTTTATATTGCAATAATGTACATGATTAGTAACCATCTACTGCACCTAATGTAGTACCAACTTTAAATAATTGAAACTCCACCTCCATCACCTACCAATATTGAATAACAATCCACCTCCACCTCGCCATTTTTTGCACGACAAAATACTTAAAACTAACTGGAGGAAATGCTAATTGAACAAATTATTGAATGTGAATCAAGAGTGCCTGGGTCCCTGATCGTACATATTCCTAAAACTGGTTATTTTCATGACGAAACAAAACTCCAAAACAAATCTTGAAGCAAATTATTTAATGCTTGAAATGTTGCAGAAGGCATTATACCTAGCTTTCCCTGACCTTGGCCAAGTCACAAAATTTAACCCAAAATGCAAGATTTTAAACGTGTTTTGGACTTGACCGGAAGTAAAGGAAAAGAATTTTTAAATTGGCTTTCAAAATCTCAAAAAATTTTGCTTTTTTCAAATGGCCACGAAAATATGCAAAATGTGATCCAAATCTGAAATGTCATTAAAGTAGCTATTTTTTCCAAAAAATTACAAGAAATGGCCCAGCAGCTGGGGGCTTTGCCCCAAGACCCCAATAGTCTCTGGGTGGCTGGGGTGTAGATCCCCCAGGCCCCATCTATGATACATTTGAGTAGCTCTAATTTGCTCACTGCGTCTCCAGATTTCGACATATTTGTGAAACTTTATAACTAGCGGTTCTAGTCCTTCTCCTTTAACAAAATCCTAGTTATGTGCCAAACTAGACCCCACCTTCTGATCTTTCATTCTTTGTCCCATAAAAAGTCCCTCTATTCGAGAATTTTTGATGTCATTGCCTGTGATGCAACAACCCATATCTGGTATCAAGGGCGTACGCAGGGGGGGGGGGTGGGGGTTCAAACCCCCCCCATTGGTCTGTCGACTAACATGCACAGTAAAGAAAATATCACGCTTTTAGCACTTCTAAGCCTGCTTTTTTGCAATGGCACGGACTCCAACATGATTTGAAGCAACTTTTGAAGCATTTAGAGTTTCTTAGGGGGGGTTAATTTGTCAAAGATATGGCTTATAAATCAATAACAACTTCAAAAAATTACCAAAATTTGTAAATTTAACCGCTAAAAATGCTTAATGTTGGCTTCATCAAAATATGGAGATGGGGTTTCAGTATCAGTTAATTATTAATCCACTCAAATCTCGTTCCATTTGCCCCCCTCCACCCCCCTTTCCCCAACTGTTTCACTCTATAAACTACAGAATATAAATGCTAGTGAGTTTTTTCAAATTATGATTTTATGATTTACCGGCTTGTAAATTAGAGGACTGAAATGTTACCATTAGCCACCGCCCACATAGCTCACTTATGGGCAAAGGCGCACACAGGGGGGTGGGGGTTTAAACCATCCTCCCTATTGATCCGACGTAGGCCTATATCATTCAAAATATCGCCTTATTGCGCAAAACAAACAAGCTCCTTCTTTACTCTCATATTAATACGAAATATTTAATTAGCCTACAGTAAATAACTTTTTTGTTATTTAATGCAACATTGTAAGCGATTAAGTGTAATACTGAAACTCTGGAATGTCGTGTTACGAGTCAGAGTAACTTTAAGTAGAGTAGGCGGGGGGGGGGGGGGGCAGGGGGGGTTATAGACTCCCCGTTGGCCTTTCAACCAAAATGCAGAATAAAAAAACAATAACACATTTTTAGCACTTCTGAGACTGTTTTTTTTGGGCTGGAATGGACTAAAAAGTGATTTAAAACATCTTTTGAAACGTAAATTTAGGGGGGGGGGTAATTTGGCAAAAATAAGACCCACAAATCAATGAAAACTTTGAAAAATGGTCAAAAACAAGCAATCAAATTTGATCGCTAGAGTAAAAATGCTAAACATAGGTTTCATCAGCTAACATATTATAAACTTAGGAATAGGGGGGGAGCTACTTAGTATTAGTTAATTACCAATCACTTGTCTCAAAATTTTTTCCGTTAGCTACCCCCCCCCCCCCCCCCCCAATTATTTTTCTCTATAAAATATAGACGAAATAGATTACTCAGTGTGAGTTTTCTTGAACTATAAGATTTTATAATTTACCAGCATGTAAACAAGAGAGCTAAAATTTTACCATTAGCCACCTTCCACATAGCTCATTTATGCAAACAGTTTAATCAGTTTAAGCAATTAATTGCACTACCAATTTCTATGCCGCGTTTTAAAAGCATTATTTTTCATCAATATAGCCCTAAAATTAAGTTAATTAAAAAAAAAATGCAAAATTTTCAAGCGCTGGGGGCTCCGCCCCCAAACTCCCGTGCCTCCGGCGGCTGGGGGCTTTGCCCCCAGACCCCCACTAGCCTCCAGCGGCTGGGGGCTCTGCCCCCAGACCCCCAAAACAGCCCCCTCAATTGCGAATTTCTGGCTACGTGCCTACCACGCTTTGCCCCCTGTTTATAATCATATGGGTTTTCGTAGGCTTTTGTTTTGAACAATGTTTCCTAGATCGCTCAGCTGCAAACCTTATGATGTTAACTATAGATGTATGCTTAATTGTTTTTTATTTGAAAAGTTTTATTTGCATTACACACTGTGTGACTTTGACTCCATCTTGTTGCATTACGCTAAGTTATTTATTTGCCAAAGTATAGATCGCGAAAAAATTTTTGATGTCACTTTTCAAAACCCCCCCATTGAAAAATCCTGCGTACGCCACTGTCTGGTATGCACATTGCAAATGGTTTAATGCATAGGCGTAGCCAGGATTTTGGGTTGGGGGAGGGGGCCATACGTAAACCAAACAACAAAAGTACGGTACTACCCTAGTTCAGTTGATTTTAAACACTAGCCTACTATTGATAAATGATAAATGTTTTGTTTTTTTGAGTACACACTACACACCAACAAGCGAGAAAAAGAAAAACAAAACAGTATTGCAATAATTAATAGTATCATAGCTGCATACTCCAGGGGTGCTAAGCATCAAGTGAGGGCTGTGAATAGACCTTTCAGTCTTCAAGTCAAGCAGCCACCCAGAGAGGACAAAAATATGATTAGAAAATGAGCAAAGTATACAGTAATATTCAATATTCATAGAATGTGGCGAGATGTAGGAGAGCGATTATAGAAAAAAAAAAAAAACTATCATATATTCTAATGTAATTAACATAATCTGAAAATACAGTTTCAATATGTTTTCTATCCAAGCGTAAAAATGCGTAGTTGTCAGTTCATTAATTGAAGTCAAATAATCAATTAACATCATACCAGTAGGCCTATTTCACTCATTGTTAACTGTTTGATCTTCAATGTTAACTGACTTTAAACATTAGGAACACTGCAAAGAGTTGATGCACTGTTTGTTTTTCAAATACTTGTATCTTAAAACATTAAGATAGACTGACAGACTGAATGAAACAAAGTAATGGTATAATATTCTCTAAGGTTGAGTTTTATAATGTATTTTGGCTTTTATCTGTGCACGTTCTTAGGCAAACACATTTTTTATGACATTATATATATCGATGCCGTATATATTTCATTCATACATCAGTACACTGTACAGTACACCCTAGGCTATCACAAATAAATTATAGCATGATTGTTGGCACAAATCAGGAATGTAATTGCAAAGCTATATTACCGGTATCTATCAATCCATTGATGCAAATGCCAAATAAGGAACTCTTTCAATGTGCACTACCAGTAAGTCATACCAAAACCAGAAGACTCACAGACAACTTACGGTAATAGCCTAATTAAAGGTAGGGAGGTAGGCCTCTCTGCTCTAGCACTGTCAGACTGCAAACAAATCGTCTAATCCTACTATGATAACCAGATTACTCTATACCATACGGTAATCTAAAGACCTAACGTATTGTACTTGGCCTAAGCAATTGCATATCGGTAGGCATTAGCCTAGATCTGTAAATCGGAACCAGGCTAATCCAGACTTTCTATTTACAAAATAGCTTGTTTTCCACATCTGAGCAGTAACCTAGAAATGTGCTGGTCATCGAACTTTTCAAATTCGTACAAGTACTGGTAAGTAATAAATCTGATTTGCTCTTTTTTACAGTAGGCTAGTTTCCTGGTTTCACAGAAAACCTGAGATCTGCAAATAGATAGAAAGATTTGTCATCTGTGATTTTTAGTAAAAGCGGAGTCACACCAATGACATAAAACTAGATGATCCGAAACTGCGCGAGTGCGCTCATTTTATTCTCTTCTTGGTCAAGCTTGGCTGCAGGCCTCACTCTTCTGCTTTTCTCGGGCACTGGCAATTAGCAGGGGTGCCGATACCCGGGGTGATGGGGGGGATATATCCCCCCAATAATTTGGCTGTATCCCCCCAATAGTTTGAGAATGGTCCATATCTGCATCCCCCCCAATATTTTAAATGGGTTTACATCAGAGCGAAAATTTGGGGAAAAAAGTGCTCTATTTTTGATGAAGATCTTTTTTTTTTTGTCTTCAACTGAATTCGGGGAGAAAAATTGTTCCATTTGCATTTTTTCTTTGGTCTTCACTAAATTTCCAAGCCTGAGCAAAATCGTGGTCGAGGTTCATCCCCCCATTGTTGAAAATAGGGCAAAATTGGGGTAAAATTGCAAATTATCCCCCCCCCCAATGCTCAACAAAGATCGGCACCTCTGGCGATTTGTGCGCAGTTTGAAAAAGGTCGGTTGAATCGCTAATAATGTGCTTGCAAAGTAATTAACGGTGGTTTGAAGTGAACTAATCTGTATTCATGTTTATGTCATTCGAGTGAAAGCGATATCTTGAAAATTGGAGCTGATTCTACAGGTCTTTGGTAGCCTATTTAGAGTAGGTTGTGTCTGTTCTTAATGGTTTAAAGAGTGCGAACGAAATAGTCGAAGTCTTACTCATCCGCACCAACATTTTTCATAGGTCATGAACTTTTGCTGTAGTCACTCGATCGATCATTCGTATGAACCAGGCACTTACGCACTTTGCGTCTGTCTTACCACATCAACGCCTAGAACAGGCGTAGCCAGAGGGGGGGCAAATTGAATCATCACCAATCATAAAAACAATGACAACAAAGCCTTTTTCAGCTTAAATTTATTTTAGCACTTTTGCGTTCAACAGTACAATATTAATAACCAACCAATGAAAATGTATTATACAAAAGAAACTCAGGCTTTTCGTCGTAAAAAAGTTGCAACCTCAGTCCTCATCTAACCTTTTTGTGAACATAATGCAATAACATGACTCGTAAGTCGTAACCATTTATTGTACCAACTTTGAATAACAATCCATCTCCTTCTCAGCAGTTTTAACGCGACAAAATACTTTTGAAAAAAAAATTAGCTTGAGAAAATGCTTATTGAACAAATTATTGAATTTGAATTGAGCAAGCCTGGGCCGACATGACAGAACGTGCTAGCGAGCTCGTAAAGGCCATTCTCGCTCGCTAAAAAGCGCTAACAAACAAAAAATCTTCGTAGACAAACTGCCATTAGTGAGCCGTCTCGCCCAACACATGTTAAAACTGCTCGCTCGAATTTCTTTGCGAGATGTTCGTAACTTGTGTTAGTACGTAATAAATATCTCATTGTGTCGTCAGATGCATTTCTACTTCAAAATAATGTTTTCAAGCATACTGTATGTACTGCATTGTAACGGAAAAAGATACTACAAGCTATGCGTTATTATTCTAAGCAAGCAAATTCCTCAACTGATACTAATTAGTAAATGAACGAGAGAATTTAATTATATTTTTGGATCAATGTGAAATACTGTAAGAACAACTTTTTCCATACTATAATTTTTTAAATGACGTAAAGCGCCATTGAGGTTGTTGGTGGGTAAACTCATATGTTAACAGTAACTTTAGGTCTTTAGGTTTCAAAATTTTTCAAAAGTGAGCAAGTCGAAGTACACTCTTCCTTTTTAGAACTGGTAATAATCTTGAGTTGAGACTGGCTGTTTTTTTATTTTTTGCCAATATTCAGTCTCATTTGTTCTTGATTTTGTAAAATTTTTGACAGCATTGATGTCAATTTTAGCGGTCATGTTTGAAACAATGTTTAATTCATATTGCTCTGTCTGCTTAAGTGAAGGCTTTTTTTCTTGCTTTTGCAGCATCGTAAAATTGCAAAAGCAAAAAAGCAAGCTTTTTTCAAGTTGATCAACTGCCAAAAAAATTCTCAATTGCTTGCGCTGAGTAACAGAGCTTTATAATCTTGAATAGTTGCAATTTTGCTTGCAAACACAAGAAAATCGCTGAAATTTTATCGTTTTGAATCAGCACAAATTTTAGTACTTCTTTGATTAGTTTGAATTTTTTTGTTTGTTTGTTTTTGGTTTATTTTGCTGCCGAAGCTGGCATTGTTTCAATGTGTTCTTAAATTTTGAGCAAAAATGAGCCTCGTGTTTTAGAAAATCATTCTTATAAAAGGAGTGTATTGCTATTTTTGTCAACTGGCACTACTCAACATTTCTTTATCAGTCGAAACAGCAAGTGGTTCTCAATGCAATTCGCTATTTTTTAGCAGTCAAATAGCAAGCATGGCGACGATTTTAATTCATTTTCAGCAAAAATTCGCATGAGTTAGAAGTTTTCAACATTTCGCCATTAAATTTCTGAACCTAAAAGATTTCTCGCACGCTTAAAGAGTGCTTCAAGATCCTCTTTAAGTTGGCAAGAAAAATGTGACGTTTTTTTACTCAAACTGCTTTCCGCAATCGCTCGAAGCAGCTTAGCGAGAAAGAATGACGTAACGGATTCGCAAGGCTTTACATACTTGTGCAAAAATGACCTCTTACGTTTAGCGAGTATTTCGCTCGGTAGCGCCTCTTACAAAAAACTCGTTATTTAAAGCGAACGAGGAAATTTCTGTCATGTGGGCCCTGGTTCCTGGTTGTTTATGTACTCCTAAAACTGATTATTTTTATGATAAAACAAAAATCTCCGTGGCAAATCTTTGAGTGAATTATTATTTACTAGCTGCTAAAAATATTGCAGGAGGCATTGCATCTTGCTTCACCCTACCTGGACCAAGCCACTTGCAAAATTTAGCCTAAAAATGCAAGATTTTAAACGTGTGTTGGACTTGACCTGCAAGTAAATGGAAGATGGTACAGTTTAATTTTTTCAGTTGGCTTTCAAATCTCAAAATTTACTGATTTTAAATGGATCTACAAACGTGCGAAATGTAATCCTAATGGCCTTGAATTGCAATTTTTTCCAAAACATTACAAAAAATCGCCCAGCGGCGGGGGGCTTTGCCCCCAAACCCTAGTTTGTGCTACGTTTAAGTTACACTAGTTTGCTCGCCATCTCTCCCAATTTACAATTTTTTAAAAACTTTTCAAGTTTTGGTTTAAGTTCTGACCCCCTTCAGCAAAATCCTGGTTACGTGGTAACCCAGGCTTCGCTTCTGATCCTCCATTTTACGACATCTTTTTCCCATTAAAAATTCCTTTTGAAAAGTTGTGATGACGTCATTCCTTTGCGATTTGGGTTCCACTAATCAACAATCCTAGCTATGCCTATGACGCTGAGCACTTTTTTGGGCTCTGTTTGCAAGTCTTTCCTCTGGCTGGGCCTCCACTGCGGGTAGACTGCTTGGCCCTAATGGGCCATACGCGTCAAGTGTCTTTCCCAATGACACAACGACGTATTGCAGTCACTAATTCTGAAAAAAAGGTGCGTTGACGCTTTTTCGCAAGAAGTTGGTAAAATATATGAATCTTCAAAGGTAAAGGGGTTTAAGGACATCAGACGACATTTAGAGTTTTGATCGTATGCTGTAGCTGATGACTTTATTTTTGCTTTATCCTGATGTCACGAAACAACGGTGGCGCTGTATAATAGACAAAACCGCAACTGCTTTGAAGTTTCTCTGCGATCAATTTCAAAACATACCCGTAATTTTTCACTAAATTATTTTTATGAGTTCAAATTTTTTTCACTAAAACGTCTCAAATCGACGGTTTTCTTAATGAAAAAAGCAAAAATTTCTTGAGCGGCGACCCTCCAAAATAAAATTTGCAGCCGAAGTTTCACGCAAAAATATTATAAAATCAATCTTTTTTGTAAAAAAAAGCAAGATTTTTTTAGTGGCAAAGACTCTGCATTCCAAAGTAGAAGGTAATGTTACCTTAAAAAAAGAAATCAAAAACGCACAAACTAACTAATCATATAAACTCTTTTCGAGAACAATTTTATGAGAACACTTGGCTCATTTTTCCTCAAAATTTAAGAACAAATTAAGAAGAATTCCAGCCTCAGCAGCAAACGAAAAAGAAAAAAATTCAAATTAATAAAAGAAACTTAATCCTGTACTGATTCAAAACGGTAAAATTTCATTGGTTTTTATGGGGCGCCGTTTGGAAAAAAACTATTTGTTTTGTGAACCATGTTTTTTGAGCTTATTTACTCCATAATTTGTTCGATATATATATCGGAAATATCCGACTTATATATCGGACAAATTGTGCTCTAAGTCGGACCAGAAAACACGCACAAAATAAGTCGGACAAAACCATTTTTTCCAAACGGCGCGCCACTCGCCGTTTGGAAAAAAAGGATTTTGTGATGCATGTTTTTTCCACTTATTTAGACCACAATTTGTCCGATATATATATCGGAAATATCCGACTTATATATCGGACAAATTGTACTCTAAGTCGGACCAAAAAACACGCGCAAAATAAGTCGGACAAAACTTTTTGTCTGACTTATTTTGTCCGATATGGTTCATATGAGCTATCTCAGACAACATGTAGAAGTATCACGTGACTTTCGTGATGTGCCGCGTAAAAAGCAAATATCATAAATCTTGAAGTCAGTTTGAATGGGCTTTCTAGGAGTTCGGTGATTAAAGCACCCAATTTAAAAGTTGTATTCGTATTACACAATGTAAGAGTTACATCTGAATATTAAAACAAATTTTAGACACTAGAAGAACATGAGTAGCTTATCGAAATAAACATAACATCTGGAATAGCAAATGGTTGATAAAGTACTGGTAGTCTACAATATAGCAGTCAGCCCAAGCTACACAGTATACTGTATTTGGTCAAATCGGACACGGTGTCACCACCAAAACGCCATCCCTACAATATTTCTTCTGGCTTCAAAGCTGTGTTGCCTAGGTACTACCACTATAATAAAATCTGAATGTGATACATAACAATATCAAACATACCGGTAACATGCAAAGTAAAAAATATGCAAATATAAAAGGAAGTGACCTGGCGAATGGAACACTTGCGGTATTTTTTTTTCCTCGCGAATGGATCATGCGCTATGAATAGCTGCTGAAGGGAATTGCTATCCCTCAGACTAGCATCGCTGCCCCAACCCTAACTGCAATGCAAGGTTTTGAAGCAAAAAAAAGAAAGATCCGAGTATATTCTTCCCTTATCCATCTATTCTGCGTATTCTTACATTTCACGCATTTGAACTTCCGGCGGGAGTCGAGCCCGGGTACAATGATAACAATCTTAGCGCTGTAACCATTACACTACGCAGCTTGCATTCCGGCGGGAGTCGAGCCCGGGTGCGATGGCTACAACCTTAGCGCTGTAACCATTACACTACGCAACCTGCATCAACCAATCGGCAAAATGTCGTATTTAAACCAAATGTATGAAAAAGGCAATGTCTCCATTCGCGAGGAAAAAAAATACCGTGAATGTTCCATTCGCCAAGTCACTTCGAATATAAAAAGTAACGTTAGAGAAATAGATATAAAAGTTAGCATTAACTATGATAAGACAAACTTAATGCTAATCTAGCATTTGTCTTTTGATATCTTACAGTCACATTGAAATATTCAGTATTTCTAGGTCCTAACTGACTCAAAGCTTGAAAGACGTAAGTTAGACTAGGCTTCCAATGCAGAAGCGTACATCACGAAAGTCACGTGATACTTCTACATGTTGTCTGAGATAGCTCATATGAACCATATCGGACAAAATAAGTCAGACAAAAAGTTTTGTCCATCTTATTTTGCGCGTGTTTTTTGGTCCGACTTAGAGCACAATTTGTCCGATATATAAGTTGGAAATATCCGACTTATTTTGCGCGTGTTTTTTGGTCCGACTTAGAGCACAATTTGTCCGATATATAAGTCGGAAATATCCGACTTGTTTTGCACGTGTTTTTTGGTCCGATTTAGAGCACAATTTGTCCGATATATAAGTTGGAAATATCCGATTTGTTTTGCGCGTGTTTTTTGGTCCGACATAGAGCACAATTTGTCCGATATATAAGTCGGATATTTCCGATATATACAGTATATATCATACAAATTATGGTCTAAATAAGCTCAAAATAGTTTTTTTCCAAACGGCGCCCCATAGGTTTTCTAGTATTTGCGAGCAAAATTGCAACTACTACGAGATTAAACAATGCTGTAGCGCTCTATGCACGTAAGTGAGAAAATTTTTGGCAGGCGTTCCAGTCGAAAAAAGAGCAATTTTGCGTAGCGGCAAAAGCAGTAAAAAACGTTCACTCAAACACACAAAGCTTTGGGACTAAAAAACTTAAACAGTTTTACAAATATGGTGGCTAAAATTAACATCTTAAACAATTGTACAAATGTGGTCGCTAAAATTAACATCTGCGTTTTCAAAATTTAAGAACAATTGAGACTAAAATTCGGCAAAAAACTACGAACAGCCAGCCTTAACTTAATATTTATCGGTTATTATAAAAAAAGTATACTATATGCCGTAAAAACCACGGCAAGTATTTTTAACATTATTCAATTCAGTTTATTTTTGCCATTTTTGGCATGGAAGCAACGAAAATTAACATACGCTCTAGACTCTTGAAAGTTCAATGCTACCGTAACAACAACAACACAAAATGAAACGTAAAACTGACACGTACATATTTCGAGTACAGTAGTTCAATCAATTCAGTGTGAAACATTTATCATATTTTGACTCAGAAAAGCAGAAGAAATGAGAAACCACAACAATAAACAAAAAAACAACACTTTTCATATTTACATTTCAGTGATGTCGTAACATTAAGTTCTGATAACACGTTGATATTTATGTATTTTACGCAAAACTTACTTAAAAATTGGATTTTGGGGGATAATTTAGTAGTTGACAAAACTTTACGTAAATTACGCAAAGTCACAACTTCCAGAGACAACGATATTTGTTATAATTGCTGCCTATTGTTAGTTGAGCAGGCAATACAGTCACTGTCAGCAGATCAGCGCGGGCAAAGATAGAGTAAAAATCCGCACAATAAAGAAACAAAGATCGAGGAAAAAGAGTGGGAAAAAGAGTTGCGTATTATCTGGTTTTATGTCATTGGTCACACCATGGTCACACTTCGATCGATAATGACTGAAAAGTTTTTCAATGTAAAACAAATATTTGATTTCACAAGCTTGAATCGTTTTTAGTTTGTTTGGCATCTGCTACCACAGGCCCACATTACCAAAAAAACAAATTCCCATTTGTCAATCCTATGAGCTTTATATTTTTTGCCAGAGGTGGAGTCCTCGAGGACAGATTTTGAAGTCCTTGGCCTTGGCCTTTGCCTCGAAACCTCAAGTCTTCGAAAATTGCCCTGACCTCGGCTCGAAAACTGCACTATTTTTGAGTTATTGAAATATGGCATGTCTGCTGCACCGGCCCAGATTCCAACCATCAAATCACTGCTGCACCGGCGGTAGCCTACTGGTTGTTTCTTTTTGCAGTTCAATTTACTATCTCTCAAGCTGGTATCGCTGCCCGAACTCTAACTCTAATCATAAGGTTCTAGAGCAAAAAAGATGTAGCGAGATAGCACTCTAGCACTATATATGCCAAACGTGTCCAGCGTGAATCGAACTCGGGCCATCGACAGGAAAGGCGAGCGCACTAACTACTGCACTACCAGATCTTCGCATTTTATGTGTCAAAGTGCCGTATTTAACTCGAATCAATGAGAAAAAAGCAATTAACAGGCTGCCGATGCAGCAGCGATTTGATGTCGGAAACCGACGCCAGTGCTCGGTCTAAACACTGCCTTAAAATTTTGTAGATCGGCTAAAAAAATTTTTTGAAGACCTCTTTTATGTAGATTGCCTGAAAAATCTTTGAACACCTTTTTTTTGCAGATCGCCAGAAAAAAAATTTTTAAGACCTCTTTTTTTTTGAGAACACTTGCCGCGCGTGGTTTTTGGACTTGGACTCGAGCATTCTAATCCTTAGCCTCCAGAGGATCTGTCCTCAGTAGGGCTGTCTTTGGCCTTGGCCTCCGAATTTTTTTGTCTTCTTGGCCTTGGCTTTGAGCCTTGTGTCCTCAACTCCACCTCTGTTTTTTGCCCCAGTATCGATTTTTACCAAGATTATACACTAACAAGATTGCTAACAAGATTTCATGTATGTGTTTGTGAGTGATTTGTGGTTTGATTACAAAGTAGTTGCTCTACAAACTTTCTCATCTGATTCATCAACATTTTTTTTTGTTGATGGCTGAAAACCGTCCAGGCGTCAGGTTTCAAGGAAAGAGCACGTGCGTTTCTGATCAGGTCGGAGTGGAACAACGCTGTTGCATGTGGATGTGCTGCCAAAAAAATGCGTCCCAAATAGGATGACAGATTTGGTTTAGCTGAACAATTTAGGAGCGATTGAAAATCGTGTACTTTTTCTGTTTCGATATGATTTGTGTTTCGCTTGTGATTTGCTATCAGTGCAGGCAACAGTACAGTCACGGTTCAGTACTTTGGAGCGGATTTCTGCTTAGGCAGGATTAGGGGTGTGACTCCGCTGTATATCAAGGACAAGGCTTGCTTTTCTGTTTTATTTCCAATCAGGTACCGAAATAAGCCAGTAGAACGTAGTCTTGGTTAGGAGTAAAGTAGAATTTATCAAACATGCTTTATTTTCTCAATTTCACTGTTTAGACTGTCAGATCTTAAAACTTAAACTTTGATGACTGTCACCTGTTCACTAGTTCGAGTTCATAACCTAGTTTAAGATGTAATTGTAATTGTTGTAGGCCTAATTGTAATTTGATGTAATTGTAATTACATTTTATTCACCAAGTTGCCTTGGCCAGGAGACAGCGAAAGGACCTTTCGGTCTTCGAGTCAAGCTGCCACCTGTCTACCACACACGGCGGAGGCTTCATACTGTCCCTTTAATTGCTGAACGTCAAGCAGGGAAGCTGTGAATACCAATTTTTATAGTTTTTGGTATGACCCGACCGAGAATCGAACCCAAGTCTACCGTTTCAGTAGCAGACGCTCTATCCACTCAACCACTGATCGGTTAAGGTGCGTTTGTTAAGACTATATCGGTTAAGACTATAAGGTGCGTTTGTTTACGCACACTGGATGCAAGGCAATGCCAAACAGTGATTCAAAGAACCAGAACTTGACGTAATCGACAACTTACAAGTTGCAAAAGGTTGCAACCGGTCGCAAACTTTGCGAGCGGTCGCTTAACTTCACTTAAACAAAATTGTTGACATGTGGTTGGCCTTCCGCTAGCCTATGTGTTTTTAAACAAGAAGCTTGAGCGACCACTTTTGTGGGTTGCCTACCTTCGCTTCACATCCCTAACCCTGTGTAAACACACCTTTAGTCAAGTGAATTTTGCAGGCAAAACAAAAAAAAATTGTATAGTGTAAGAATGCCGCAAATAGACTGATACAGTAGATATTGTAATGATATCAGAACTGGCCTAGACCTAAGACCCCAAACAGACAAGTGCACCAAAGTCTGCTGTACGTATGTTATGTACACTGTATATATAGTGTCAGTACGTTATTTGTTGTTTCCTGCCATTTTTTGTTCTCAATTTTACTAAGGGCGTTAACATTAAGATTAAGTGCGTTTTAGTAAGAGCATTACAGCAACTTAAACTTCCTACTACGGTACAAGTAGGCTACTGTAGTAAGTCATCAATTTGTTGTTGTACTTGTTGGCTACTGTGTAACAATACTTGTAGATTTTTTTTTTTGAAGTGGCTTAGCGCACTGCGCACAGAACGTGTGTGGTTAAATAAACAAGGATTTTGGTGACGTCACTTGTTCTTGGAAATTTTTATGTTGATTATTACAGTTATCAGGTTATAGGTGTAGGTTAGGGTTAAGGTGAGGGTTAAGATCAGAGTTAGGTTTTTTAGGCTTCATTATAAAATGTCTGCGCACATGGAACATGCGCCAAGCTTTTTCCTTTTTTTACCTGTAGAATTATTTTAGACATAGTACCAGTACTAGCAGACTAGTACTGCATGAAAATTGTCACTTATGATTTTTTAAATTGCTTAAAATTTAAATTACAGTAGGCTACAGTATTACTAAATATTTTGTAGATTAAACTACTGAATTTATATGAATAAGCTCATTAATTTTTTTCAAATCAGTAATGCATGCATCAGGCTTAGCCTATATGTTAAGCATTAAACCAGAAGCGCTATAAAGCACTCAGTTATTATGTATTAGGCTATTATTAAATTTGGGCCTAAAATAGATTTTATTTGCTTTGGACTTGCAGTTGTAGCCTTCTACTTGACTACTAGGCTACTCTATATTCTGTATTGACTTGTATCAGCCACATTAGGCTATGCTTAGTTAGAGGAATCCCAAAGAAAAAAATCTAAATAGGCCTAATAAAGTGATTGCTAGTAAATTAAATTAATCCTTAGTTATCTACTGAGCAAAAACAAGCTGAAAAATCAGCATCAATCATTCACAGGCCATAAAACTTAAAATCTAAAAGCAATTGTTTTTATGTTCTATGAATGATTGATTCTGCTGATATAGCTGAGCACTTTGTGGAGGCATTAACCTGCAAAATCAATAGATTGATTCTAATATCAGTAGAGTTGGTGACTGAGCCTGTGCAGTTGTAGGGTTAAAAAAAAGCATTAAACAGCTATTGTTGTGTGCTGCCTTTAGTGCTTAGTAACTGGCAATAGACTAGCTTACTTATGTTAGTTAGTTTCCCACTAAATTTATTATGACTTCTTTGGCAAGATCATTTGGACCAGCTGTATCAAATACTGTTCAGGTAAGTTTTCACTTTTTGTATAGGCTAATGTCAAACATTTCTACAAAAAATTTAACATTTGCATTTGATTTTCTTGAAAATTAGAAATTTTAGGTTTTGCTAAATTATACTCGACATCATCAAAACAAAGAGAAATGTTTAAGCACAATGTAAATTCACTTCTGGTAACAGCGTGTTCGTCTCTGGAATGGTCTGAGGTTTAAATCTCGAGCCAGTTAAGTTGGACTCAATGACTCACTACTGCTGCAATATTTCGCTAAAAAGAGCATTGTTGTCCAGGTGCAGTGAGATGGAGATGGATTTCACAAATTGTTGCACCCTTTGACATGATACATCAAGTATAATGAAAGATTTGATTAGATTTTAGAAATTATTTAGAGTTACAATTAGTGAAAAACTATCTTAAAACTCTTTTCCATGTTTTCTGTGCACACCAGTGTAGTTTTTTTTTTTTTCACCATAGAAGGGATAAAGTTCTTCCAAAATTTTTCACAGATGCGCCAGTTTTGCAGTACCTTTATTTAGTTATATAAATTTTTTAAACCTAAAAAAGCTTGACATTCTTCATGGCCAACTCTCAGGAAGTCAGAACTATTTTCATTGGCAGGTGGGTGGCAATATCAACTACCAACCTTGCAATCGTAAGCAGCTCAAGTTATTTATGCATAAAGCTGGACAGCGCTGTTTCAAGCTTTTAGCTCTCATTAGCAGCTGAGGTTTTAGCTCTCATCAGCGACAGAATACCTTTGGTTTAGATGTATTGAGGGCTGCTGATAAGGGCTAAAAGCTTGAAACAGCGCTGTCCAGCTCTAAGCATAAATTTTTTAATTGATAAAATTAAAAGCTTTTCCACCTTTTTTTCATTGTTGTTGTATCTTTTGTTGCAATAGTTATTGTAAATTTGTATCATATTTTACACAGATAATTGGATCAACATCTCGTGCTGCATTTAAGCCAGCTGTAGTCAAACCCAAAGCAGATTTTCCAATTCCAAAAGCTAACTTTACTGCACAAAGAAAGCTTATCACTGGAAATGTATCTTCCTCCATTTCTTTTGTTGGTATGCACTATGCATGCATGCATTTAAATTTGTGATGCTTATGTAATATTAATGTTTTTTTTTCGTGTTAATTCTGGTTTATCCAGATAATAAACTATACAATTTTTTTATAAGAACAATTTTGTAAGAACACAAGGCTCATTTTAGCTCAAAATTTAAGAACAATGCCAGCTTCAGCAGTAAAAAAAAATTAGAACAAATGAAAAAGAATAAATTTAAAAAGAAAAAGTTGATTCTGCCCTGATTTAGAATGATGAAATCTTAGTGATTTGCCAGTATTTGCAAGCAAAATTGAAATAATTGCAAGATTATAAAGTGCTGTTGCAAATCACGCAGGCAATCGAAAAATTTTTTGGCTTTTGTTCAACTTGGAAAAAACTTTCTTTTTTGCTTTTGTAATTTTACGATGATGCAAAAACAGCAAACAAGTGTTTAATCAAGCTGAGAGAGAATTTGAAATTACACAGTTTTGCAAACATGGTCACTAAAATTGACATCGATGCTCTCAAATTTAAGAACAAATGAGGCTAAAAATTGGCAAAAAAATTAAAAGCCAGCCTCAACCCAAAATTTACTGCTTCATGAAAAAAGGTACAACCTATGCAAGACGGAACCATTTCGCTCCATGGGTTTTTTTCAGTTACATTTTTACAACTTTAGAAACTGATTCAAATCTAGTGACTGATAGTTACTTGTACTTAACTTTGTGGAACTTAAAACTAATAACCAATATCTATTTTTATAAGGTCTTTTGGTTGATGTTGCATGCATTCTTATCTGGATGCCAGGTTTGCGCCCAAAATGTTTTTTGCATGTTTAAGAACCAGTGGTAATATTTTTAAGTCTATCGTTGCTCCATGATTGATTATCACTCAGTGTGGCTAAATTATCATTATTACGACTCTGATTGCATGATTTGAGTCCAAGTCGTTTCCTGGTTATATTGTTGAATCTCTGGATAAAGCTCTTCACAGCAATTGTCTCGGCCATGTGGATTCAAATATACAGTGAATTAAAATAGGAACAAGTTAAAAAAGTATCAAGTCCTTGGATGTGGCAAAAAAAGATGTGGCTTTGTCCAAATTTAAAATGATAGCACCTTCCTCTTCATTACAATAGTACAAAGATGAAATAACATTGTTCGTGCAAGTAACTACTAGGCAGCAGTGCTGTCTTCTTCAAGTCAACCCTTAAATTCTAAGGTTGAAGCATCCAGCTGTAATTATGATCGAGAGATGAAGTAACATCTGAAACATATCTTAAGTTCATCTATGATTTATTGTTGCCCAGAAATTTCTATTAAAAGCATGTCCCTGCTTGTACAGTATTGCCAATTAATTTTTTTCACGCATTAGAATCTTGCTTGATTTCTCTAAGTCTTTGTTTTGTAACACTAATCAATTGCTGAAGCTTTGCAACTGTGTGCTTCTAAAAACCTTTTAAAGATAGTTGATAATTAATTTTATACTTAGCAGAGGTGGAGTCGAGGACACAAGGCTCAAGGCCAAAGACACAAAAAAATCCGATGTCAAGACCAAGGACAGTTCTACCGAGGATAGACCCTCTCGAAGCCAAGGACCAAGGACACAAATGCAAGTGCTCTCAAAAAAAAGGTCTTCAGAAAAATTTTTCAGGCAATCTCAAAAAAAAAGGTCTTCGGAAAAATTTTTCAGGCGATCTCCAGAAAAAAACGTTTTCCAAAAAATTTTTCAGGCGCACCACAAACTTTTAACAACTCAAAAAATAGTGCTGTCCTTGAGCCGAGGACAGCGCAATTTTCGAGGACTTGAGGCTTCAAGGCCTAGGACTTGACCTGTGAGGCCAAGGACTTCAAAATGTGTCCTCAAGGACTCCACCTCTGATACTTAGGTCACATTGACTTGTAAACTGAGAAAATCTCTTTGCAGTCACCCCATTTGCTTTTATAAATCTTTAAGTTAAATAAGGTCTTTTTGACTTCATGTATACATTGACACCACCAGAGACACATAAACTGCTTTTACTGTCGTAGTAGTCGAATTTTAACTGAAAACACTGCAGGAAAGATTTTTCAACTTATGAAACATATTTTCAACTTTTTCAGGTCTCAGAATGCTAAAATTTGGTAAAGTTCTGAAGATATTGTTTTAAATAATTTTTATGTACATAATCTTAGCTCATTGTTTCATCGCTTTTAGACTAGAGTTCTATCGCCTACATATAAGCTGTTATAGCACTGGCTTTCAACCTTTTCTGAATTAAGGCCCCCTTGCAAATACCCTTAAAGTTTTTTAATGTGCCCCCCTTGCTTGAAAAACTTGGTTGTCAGAATTCTTTCATGATCTTAGTAATCTCGGGGTGAAAAATAAAAACAGGTATTACCTGTTAAGCCAAATTCTAGGGTGTTTAAAGGTGAATGTTAGAAAAAAAAAAAACATCTCAACGTGTTTTGTGAGCCAAATTGCAGTCTAATTTAGAAGAGGAGTCCAAAGAAAGTATAAAATAAATCTTCAGTGCTTTTTAAACCAAATGCTAAACAGATAGGGTTCCAGTGTGCGATTTCTTCACCTTTTGGAGTCTTTCTTATGGTCCCCTGGAAACCGCTTCGGAATTCCCTTGATATTCCCTGCGTTTTTAGTGCACTAATATAAAGCTAGGGCTGTTGTCAAACAATTTGTCGGCAATTCTTATCACTGGCTGGTTTAGTGAGATCACGTCTTTTCTGCGCGACCATTTTTCTGCTCCACCTATTTCGTTGCCCGACATTTTCTGCACAGATCGTTTCGACGCCAATTCAGCACTATTTGACAGTTCACTTATTTAGGGTTAGGGCTTTGGGTGAGGGTTAGTAAAAAGCACCAAATATTGGTGCCGAAATGGTCTCGCCGAAAAATCGTGTACCCGGTTTAGTTGAGCTTGGTAAAGACTAATCTGTTAAAGTAATTTTCATCTATGTTGCAATACTGCAATGAATAAAATTGAGAAATAACTCATTTTTGTAAATCATTGGTTTTACAGGTCCCATGAGTGTGCGTTATGCACATACAGATGTTACAGTGCCGAGCTTTGAGGACTATCGGATTCAGTCTGCAAGCAGCCAAACTATTAAGGAATTTCGCAAGAGAGAAGACCAACGAAGGCTGGACCAGAAAAGTTATTATTATGCGGTGACAGGTGCGTACTGGCTCCCTAATCTTTCTTAAAATCTGTCTTCACTTTTAAGTGCTAAATTCATGTCTAATTAGTAGCGTTTTAACTTATATAACATATTTAACATTTTCAGGGCCGGTTCTTGGTTCCGGCACCTGCTTATTGCTAAGTTATTACTTGAAAGTACCAGATTACGTAAGGTCTATGCAAATTAAAGAGTTTTGATGTTAGCGATGTTCTTTTGGTGATCTATATCGTTTGAACTCGGATTGGCACGGTTGGGTTGTTATTTGACACTTTTTTGTCATAACTCAAAAATGACAATAAGCAGGTACCGGAGCCAAGAATGGAACCCGAAAGTGGACATGTAAAAGCACTATGGGTTAACTATGACTTCATTTCAGTTTTTTATTTTCCGCACCATTTTTTAAGTTCTTGATATAACAAACTGTAACCTGCAGTTGGTCTACAGTACGCCTTTTGCGATGTAACAAAATTGCGAAATGCAGGGTTGTTAATGGTACGGAGTCAAACGGATTAAAACGCATTTTCGCAAACAAAGGGAGTAGTGGAAAAAAGTTTGGGGCACCTCTTTATTTTCGTTCACTCTCTCTATATCACTTATTACCTCAAATAGTTCTCACTTCTTCAAAAAGACCAATTTCTAACATCTCTATTTCCAGCATTTCTCCTTGATACACAGAGCGATTTTTTTTAAAACTACTTTATTGCATTTTTTGCAACTTGGCTTTTTTTTAGATTATTGTTACTATGCATTATCAGTTGTACTCAAAGTATTTGAGTGTCCGACATGCCTCGGTCTTACGGCTGGCAGAATATATCTATTTTATAAAACTGTTATTTAAATGCACGTAGATCGCAGGAAAAAATGGTCGAAACACAATTAAACAATTCGGGACTGATTGAACGGCAGTTTTACTTAATTTGATTAAAAACAGTAAAGCCTTATTTAAAATAATGAAATTTTTAAACGTTTCGGACTTGTAAAGTGGCAAGACAAGAAGGAGCAATAAACTTCATCAAAACTTGCATTATTTACAACTTGACACCAAAATTTTTACAATTTAAGTTATACAAAAAACAAAAGGAAAACTGGAGAAAAACCAGCTCGTTTCGCCGTTCACTGCTAAGTCATGAGTTGACAGACCAGCAAAGGCTTCTTACACAGACACGGTCTGAATTGATAAAACAGCGTTCTGAGTTCTGCTCCCAGTTCGGAGTTATCACTGCCTGGAAAATCAACTCATTTCTATTAAATTGCACGAGAAACGAAGAGGAAAGAGTCAATAGGAGACACATCAACAAATTGCGAGCCTTGGGATTATCATCGGATTTGGAAGAACCAATGGTGGTGCGCAATTTCTCGGATAAAATTTTAAACTCTACCCAGCTGCATTTACTAAACCAAGGTCTAAACCACAGCATTTTTCCGAATAAGCTTAACTTACCGGATGTTCAGGCAGAATTCGAGCTATTGTACCAGCAATCTCGAGGCTATTTAACTGTAGAACAACGGCTCAAACTCAAGCAAACATTGATGAGTCTTTTTGCAAAATATTCTTCAACTTTTTTTCATGAGCGTACGACCAACATTCATGCCCTTTCCCTCACTGAGCTAAATAGCTTAAAAAGATTAGCAAAAGATCCAAACATCGTTGTTAGCAAATTCGACAAAGGAAATGGGGTAGCTATATTGAACACCTCAGATTACGAAGAAAAAATGCTAAAAATACTAAATGATCGCACCAAATTCGTTCCGGTTGGAAAAGATGATAATCTTCAAAAACTGGATCAATTTCAAAGATGTATCCGCTACTTAAAAGGAAAAGGCGCTATTACCAACGAGGATTACCAACGAATTTACCCTACCTCAGCTGCAACACCAACTATGTATGGGTTACCAAAGGTACATAAAGATGGAACACCCCTTAGACCAATTCTGGCTTCCACTGGGTCTTTCAATCATGAGTGTGCCAAATGGCTTTCGGATATCCTCAGCCCACTGCGCTCCCATTCAACAAATTTGAAGGATACTTTTTCCTTTATTGATAAGGTAAAAAATTTCTCCCTCAATGATTCGGTTATGTACTCTTTCGACGTAGTTAGCCTTTTTACCAATATTCCACTTCAGTTCACCTTACAACTAATTTTGGATACAATTTTCAAAGACAATATTGAGACCTTTCACAACCTGAACAAACGAAGATTAAAAACCTTACTCAATTGGGCAGCATCAAGCACAACTTTACAATTTCAAGGAAAATACTACAAGCAAGTGGATGGGATAGCAATGGGGTCTCCCATAGCCCCGATGTTAGCAGACGTATTTATGAATCATGTAATAGAAGAGGCTCTCTCTGCATCACAACAAAACAGGCCGACGCTACTGCTGAGATACGTGGACGATTTGTTTTTGGTATTTTCAAATGATGAGGAAGCTCAATCTTTCTTTGACGTAATGAATCGCATTCATAAATCTATAAATTTTACACAGGAACAGGAGTGCAACGGACAACTTGCCTTTCTTGATGTACTCGTTTCAAGAAATACTGGAAATGTAGCACAAACATCCGTCTTTAGAAAGAAAACTCATACCGGACTGTATTTAAAGTGGACCAGTTTTGTCCCGTACCGATACAAACGCAATTTAGTGAACTCACTACTACAACGGGCCTACAAAATTGGATCTTCATACAAACTGATTCACAGCGATTTCGTGAGAATTAAAGAAATGCTGGCAAAAAATGGATACCCTAGGACATTTGTTGACAATTGCATTCGAGGTTTTTTAAATTCCAAACACACGGATACGAAGAGAACAAACCAAATTACTACTCAACCTACTCAAAAGCATTTGACTTGCAGGCTTCCCTATCTGGGACCAATCTCAATGCAAGTACAGCATGAAATCGGCAACTATTTTGCAAAAAATACAAATGGGAAAATCAAAGTTAGAGTTATTCACGACACATTCAAATTAAAAAGTTTTTTTCGAGTCAAAGGAGGTCAAGCACTACTACATCGGTCAAATGTGGTCTATCATATTCATTGCTCATGCGGCAGCAACTACATTGGTGAGACTGCCAGAAACTTGCTTACACGACTGAACGAACACAATCCCGGCTCCAAAAAATGTAAAAACACTGACGTTACCAACCACCTCTACGAAAATTCCGACCATAAAATTGACTTTGCAAAACCTAAAATACTTGGAACTGCCAGGAACCGAACCAAGCTATTCATTTTAGAAACTTTAAACATCGACAAACTGAAACCGGACATAAACGTTGATCAGTCATCAATAACTTTGTATCTGTTCAACACGTGATTGCTCTTTGTTTTTCCTCTTTTCTCATTCATTGCACTACGCTAGTATCACAGAATTACTTAGTGTGTTTAGCAGAGGAACAGCAGATTGTTTACATCAGCAGGTTTTACTCAATTGCAGCGCTATGTATAACTTTTACTGAAATGTGTCTACTTTCATTCGAGACTAGTTCTTTACTTTTTTACTGTTTTAGATTTTACTTTTTACTGATGATGGACATAGCTAAGTCCGAAACGTTTAAAAATTTCATTATTTTAAATAAGGCTTTACTGTTTTTAAACAATTAAACAAAGGCTACTTCAAACGTTAGATGTTTCTGTTACGGTGCTGATAATGAAAAAATAGCATTTTTTTTTTTTATTGATTACTTCTCTTTGCAGCTGGTTTGAGTATCGGTTGTGTTTACACGGCTAAAAACGCGGTATGGACATTCGTGGATTTTCTAAATCCAACAAAGGCTGTGCTCGCCCAAGCTTCCGTTGAAATCAACTTAAGCGAGGTACCACTGGGAAAAAGCAAAACTTTCAAATGGAGAGGAAAACCATTATTTATTCGGTAATTAAGTATTTAAAGTTTCGACCACCTCCAGCTATTTAGTTAAGTAGAAATATCGTCGACTGTTCTTCAGTAGAATTTATTCCCACAAATGTGCTTAAACGACAAAATGCATCGAATTTTCGAATGGAGTATAAAAACTAATTGCTACATTTTTTCGTGGCTGTTTTTTATTTAATCACGAATCCACGTTGATTTTTTCGTTCCACCAAGAACCTTTCTTGGTTTATGAATGAATTTCCTAAGCGTTTTACTGCAACCAGAGGGTGAAATTGCCCAAACTTCGAAACGACTGACTGTCAAAACTTGAAATATCGCACCGATATGACAACTCGCGACATGAAACAACCGTAGCGCAAATTTTGGGGATAAGTTATTCCGTACTACGGGTTTTCTCGCCAATTTTATATCGCGTGGGAATGTGCCGATGTAGTTAAAGTTTCCAGAGTCAAGGTTTCGGAATTCCGTATTCCACTATTTACAGTGACGTGCGGTGAGGCTTCTGGTTGGTGAGGCACAATCTTTTTCACACACGTGTCAATGCCGCAACTAGAGCGTAGTTCTAAGGGGGGCAAAATTTGTTTCTGGAGGGGCCAAAATTTTTGGGTTGGTCTAGTTTTCATCAAGTTCTCTGTTAATATCCAAAAAAAAAAAAGGTCATCGCGCCAATATGGTCTACTTTTCTCCGAGGTCTCGGTTGGTTTCAAAAAAAAAAGCAACCATTTTGAAACTGCTGCAAGGGTAGCGAAAGTTTGGGTGGGTATGCTGGGCAGTTTGAGGGGGAGGAGTTTTGTTTTGGAGGGCGCCGCCCCCTTTTGCCCCCACCCCCTAGTAGCGGCCCTGACACATGTTTGCAAAACAATTATTTAAGACAATGAATGACAAGCAAATAACTGTTTTCATAGCCATTAAAAGAAGACCATATTTTTCGATAATTATCTACTCGTTTAATCTCTGCTGTTCACTTAAAGCCAAATCAATTTTTCAAGTTTCGAAAATCTATAGAGGTGGCCAATTATTTGACTTTGTATATAGACATGATTGAAGTTTTGGTTCTTGCTAAGTCACAAAAACCAGGTTTCAGTCCCAACATTATTATTTGCTAAAAATATGAAAGCAGAAATGACGATTTTTATTAGGCAACCACTCTTTTCTTGAGTACGGTAGTACTCTTTCTGAAATGAGGGATTCTTTCGTATTGATGTCTCGAGCAAATCTGTTAAACCGGTTTTGTTCGAGCTAAAACTTCAAGTTTAGTTATGGAAAAATCTCTCAGAAGACTAAATGTTCTTCCATTTTAGTTCATTTTCTCGTAATAAATTGTTTTTATTTCGCTAGAAAAGTAACTCGTTCAATTTCGCAATGAATGAAAGGCTACAAAAAAACTGCTTTGACTTTTTCTTGTTCTATGACGTCATAGGTGAGGCGTGCCTCAAAATCAGATTTTAAAGCATTATGCGTTGTCCGCGATTTGTCTGAGAGAAAAAGGCATACTTTTAGTTCGTTTATTAAAGTTTGCTTGGCTGAAGTGAGGCACAATCGAAAATGCCTCACTTCGCATATTTCAAGCGATGCTTGCTGGCGCGCATAGAGAGATAGCAATTAACCGAATAGTTTCGACGTTTTAATGCGAAGAGCATAACATATAAAAGCAGTGAATACACAAAAAAACTAAATATGATAAAAATTAGTCAAGTTTTTGAGAAATATTTTGATTTGCGAAAAAACATTTTATTTTAATTGTATACTTTTGTTTTTCTTTGTACAATTCTTCAGGTGAGGCACGGCCTCACCTGCCTCCCCTTACCGCACGTCCCTGACTATTTAATATTTCTTTGTTTTTTTTTCTATTGAAAAGTTTTTCATCGTTGCAAAAACTCCAAAACTACTTAGGCTAAAAACTGGAAATTTTTTAAACGTGGTAAGTTTTGGTGAAGTTGTGCAATGTGCACATTTTTTTTTGGCCTGCGATAGTAACTGGGTAGGTCACGTTGTTTGGAGGAATATTCTACTATAACGTGGTTTAAATGTATCAATTGAAGTTATGTGAATTTGTAAAGCATAGTTTTTACGGTGATAGCATTTTAGGGTAGCAAGATATTGCTTTTAAATTATCCGCAAAGCTTTTGACGAAATTTGGTTCTTGTCCGCAATGTGCTGAGACGGCGTAGATTAATTTCTAAGTCGGTTATGTTTCCAGACCCTAAAACTTGGTTCACTTTGCAGACACCGAACGGAAGAAGAAATCGAACGAGAACAAGGAGTAGATGTCGCTGCATTACGCGATCCTCAACACGACAATGACCGCTGTCAGAAGCCGGAATTTTTGATCGTCATCGGCGTATGTACGCATTTGGGATGCGTACCAATTGCAGATGCTGGCGAATATGGCGGTTACTATTGTCCTTGTCACGGGTCCCACTATGATGCAGCAGGTCGAATTCGAAAAGGTCCGGCCCCACTTAACTTGGAAGTTCCCCCAATCACTTATTTAACTGACGAACTTATTAAAGTTGGTTAAAATGATTTTAGGCAAAATTTTTCAATTTGTGTAGAAATCAATATTGTTACATTAAATATTTTAACTTGATGCAGGCGTGATTTTTCGTCTCAGAGTCGGGCGCCGTGACGCGGAGAAGGGACCCAGCCTGCACGGTTCGGCGTAATACAGCGAGAGCAATGAAAGATTTGTACTGAATTTATTATCGAAAGTGGCAACGCAATGACACTCGATTACTCTGGAAATGCGGCTTTGGCAGTAAAAAGCAATAAAATGTTTCTTGTTCCAATAATAATCGGAAGATATTACATTAGTCTTGCATCAAGTTAGTTTGGCCCGTTTTTTCAAAATTGCATTTTCCACCACTTTTAGTTGCTCCAATAATTCGACTCTTCGGTTAGCAATAGCTGACACCTTCTTAGGTGGTTGATTTGACATGGCAGCAGCAGGACGTTTTCTAAACAACAATTGCGTAATTATTGAGGCTAGAACGAAATCAATTTCATCATAATTGTTCAACAGATAACGGCCCTCTGCGATTGTCAAACCTCGGTTCCCTTATGCCTTTCCCAAGGTTGCGACAAATCCGTTTGAATTGAACTTGATACTAAGAAACGATAACTGTAATATCATGAGCAATTGAGCAGTGCACTTACCTATTTTCTTGAAGTGTTGACTTCGCCTACAAAGAATAAAAAAACAAGTCAGAAAATTATTACAGTAGCAACCAAGGTAGCAGAAACAGTACCAGATCATTACATCCTTTTAAACCTCAGTTAATAAGCACTACGTAGTCCCTTACTTTGACTGATACAGTTTGATTAACTAAAACATATTTCCTTTTTTTTATTAATAACAGTAGTTCATTCAACAGCAGCGTGTTAGTGGAAATTTATTCAGTATCCACAGAACATTGTGCAGTGCACAATTCCACATTCGCGACAATTAGTGAGTAGTTACACTTAAACCCTCTAAACTAGCGTCGAGTTGTTGAAAGCATTTACCTTGTCATTTATTGTCATTTTCAAGCTCTTATTTCCCGGTTTTGAAGGAACGGAAACTTTGGCAACCGACTTTTTACCAGTAGCTGAAACTTTTGACCCAACCGCTTTCTTTTTCACTGCACATATAAAATAGCGTTAGTCGGTAAAATCTCTCATGGCAAATCAGTCTACTGTCCCTGGAGGTTATAATTTCATTCGTAGTCACCATAAAACAAATCAAACGTAATGGCTTCTAATCATGAATTTTGTCTCCAGTTAATGAATCAAATTCCAATCTTTCTGATCAACATTGGATTTCAGTAAAAAAATTTCATCTTTGTTTTAGTTCAAGTTGGAGTATGCCTCTACAATAGTATCGGCTTTTCTGTTTTTGATTAAAGTTACTGCTATTTCCATCTTTTCCGGTCTAAAGTAGATATCGATACCTGTTTTTGGTCTCTTAACTTCTTCATCAGAACTAGCAGATGAAGATGACGAAGATGATGAGTAACTTTCTGAACCTTGAAAAAGAAAGATTAAAACAAATTTAATTAGCCCGTAGCAGCAAAGTATTCACAACCATCAGCATTAAGCAGTTGTAATGTCTATTATCACTACTGGCATGATAGAGCTAAACCTGTAAAAGTAGTGAGTTGTCCTGCAGTTCGTCAAGTACCAAAAACATTAAAGAGATTAGATTAAAACGAGTCGAATATGTTTTAGCCAGCTCGACCAAGCTTTAAGCAGCTAAGGCAAATGCGTGTTGTCAAAATTTAGGTTTAATACCAAGCTAACATTATTTTCTACAGTAGTATCAAGTATTTGAGTTTGTGAAAATTTACTAAAAATACCACCTGAAGAGCTGCTGCCACTGCTGCCAGAATCACTATCAGATGCTGAGCCTTTTCCTCTGGAGCGCGATCTCGATTCTGAACTGCTGGAGTGTGAAAATTCACTACTACTGGAAGAGTCGTACTTCCTACAAAACGAATGCTCATTCAGAATATCGCTTTAACATAAAGTTAAATTAGACGTAGAATAAATAATTAAACATAGTGACTAGCTTCCTACAAGGTAAAACCAACTTAAAATATACAGCAAATTGTAACTTGTTTTTGTAGTTGAAAATAATATCACTCGAAAAGTAATTTCTTCATTAACGTTTACTGCAATTGGCTAGCTATTTGTTAGGCGCCAAAATTGCAAGCCACATCTTACTTTTTTTGTTTTCCTTTTGGTAGAACTGTTTTGACTGGAACTCGACCTCTTTCCTGTGCTGCTCCCTGCAAACACAAACTTTTTTTTTAAATGGACTTAAACTGGACACAGCTTAAAAACTTTCAAAATTCAAGACTTCCATAACAAAGAGTTAGAGTGAATATCACAGAAGATTATCGATTAGTGGTCGAGTGGATAGAGTGTCTGCTACTGAAACGGTAGACGCGGGTTCGATTCCTGGTCGAGTCAAACCAAGGACAATAAAAATTGGTATTTAAAGCTTTCCTGCTTGACGATCAGCAATCAAGGGACAGTGTGAAGACTACACCGTGTGTGGTAGACAGGTGGCAGCTTGACTCGAAAACCGAAAGGTCCCTTCGCTGTCTCCTGGCCAACGCAATCCGATGAAAAAAATGTAATTAACACAGTACTATGATACACGTGCAATGGATTGAAATTTTACTGTTACCAACCTTAGCTGTAGGTTTGGCAGGGGCGACAGATTTCGGTGGCGGTTTCGCCGCAGCATTTTTATTCAATTTTGCTTTCACTATTTCCGATGTTTTCTTGACAGCGGGAGTTTGTTTGACCACTGACGTCATAAGGGGTTTTCCCGTTTTCGATGTATCTTTAGCTGTTCCGCAAAACAAACGTAAAAGTTGTTATCATCAAAAAACAGCTTGTCTGGTGATGGTGAGCCAAGGCTTTAACGAGTGTTTCCTTGCCACGTCCCTGCCATGGATACCGTTTTACAACTTTAACAACAAAATTTTCGACCAAAAAAAACGTTCCGAAGTATCAATCAATTCGTCAAACTTGAAAGAGAAAAAGTGGAATATCTTTTTTTGTTTGTGCAATATTTAATCATCTAACTTAATTGTTTCGACTCGATAGCAGGAAAGTTGAAATCACCTTTTATTCCAGCTTTGGCTGCAACTACTTTCTTGGTTTTGGTTTTCTTCTTCACCGTTTTCTGAGGAGATGGTGATCTGCTTGATGCTGAACTGCTGTAGGAACTGAAAAAGCAAAAATGCTTGAAAAATTGCCCCTATGACCCAAAAGACAAACCCTAAATCAATATGCAATTCGGGATTTTTTCCAATTTGAGATTTAGTACAATTCGGGATTTTGTCCATCTGGATTTTTTCCAATTCGGGATGTCCATTCGGGAGTTTGTCCAATTCGGGAGTTTGTCCATTCGGGATTTTGTCCGATTCGGGATTTTGTCCGTTCTGGATTTCGTCCAATTCGGGATTTTTTTCAATTTTGGAATTTTGTTTTTCGGGATTTTGTCCATAAACGCAAAGTGAAACGCAAAGTTTGAACACAAATTTTATTGCGGTTTTCTCCTCGTTTCTTCTCGTAACATTTATCGATTAATCGTTACTGAAGAGCACAGTTTGTACACTATTTCATTAGGAGATTAGATATTCACATTTTAAACAACTTTTGTTTTCATTTTTCGGAATTCTAAAAATCATACTAGAATTATGTTGGGCATTTTGAATTCTTGAGTTACCTTGAATAAGAAGACCTTGATGACGATCTGCTGGAAAACGACGACCCAGATCGAGATGAGTAAGACGAGCTGAAAACAAGTAGAATATTACAAAGCGTTTTCAATAGCCTTCTCTAGGCATCGATTTTAGAAAATATAACATTATTGCGCCAGGTGCCTGCATATTGTGAGTCATGCCAAAAAGCGCCAAATTACGACAGCACCGTATCAACCACAGATTCTACACAATCTACAGTACACATATAAATTATGTTAAAGAATTTTTTTAGTGACATATTAACTCTTCATCCATAAAACTATTGTGAAGCTAAAAAATGATTGGCACGATTCTTTCGTAAATTTGGAATCTTTGTTTATCGGGCACGATACAGCAGAAAGCAAGCACCAGAAAACCACGAAACGGGTATGAAAAGTAGACATGTAAACACACTAACAGCGTCCGATTTGACCGTTTAAAAGGCGAGCGTGTTGATCAATGAAGCAGTTACGTCAGTGGAAGCATTACGGTCATAGGTCGTGAATCCAATTAGTTGGCAGTCAGTTGTGGACCCATTAATTATTATGATATTTAAATGCTTTTTACCGTGATGATGATGAACTTGATCCGGATGACTCTGAGTCACTTCGACTCGGTTTTCTTCGAGCGCTTTGCCTCCCTCGAGCCCACGGATCGCTCCAAGTATCACCTCGCGCTAAATAAGATTCAATTTTGTAGTTTTCAAAAAGCGATTGGCACATATAGAGATAACAGAAACCAAAAACAATTCAAACAAAAGGTAAAGGCAAAAGGTCGAATGAGTTCAGCAGTCGAATACTATTTTTCAATCCTCGGCTGATAAAGTATCGATGCTAACAAAAGCCACGTAAACCCCCAGAAAATCGATCATTTTTGCCACAGTTAAGTGTGGGTACTGGCTCAAAGGCCAAACAAAGAATGCCTTAAATTGGGACCAAAAAAAGGTTCCGCTGAGAAAAGTACAATAATCATCAAAGTTAGAGTAAGAAGACCAGACATCACTACCAAAAGACGATTTAAAGTAAACTGCATAATAGATATTTACACGTACCAGTCTTTTTCTTGTTACTTTGAGGTTGTACAGGGACAACTCGGCTCTCAACATCGTGCCTGTAAACAAAGTGTATTTAAACTCAAATTACAGGTCAAGCTGCAAAAGCACTTCTTAGTGTACTTTGAAAACTAAAATTGTGGTTAACATTCTTTAGTAAATGCTAATACTGCTTTCAGCTGGCCCTGAAAATTTGAGGAACTTTTTTTCACAGCATTTTACATCACTTTATAAAGAAAGAGATTTAGGATTTGATTCAGATCAAAACATCTAACAGTTAGTATAAATTAATGTATTATGTCACTGTACAACTAGTACAGTAATTACCTTCTGGGTGATGTTTTGCTTTCCATTACGGGATAATCTCTGCTCTCCATTCTGTAATCCCTTTCTCTGTACGAAAATAAATTTGAGGTCATGTAATGTGATGAAAAATGCACAATTATTTATTACCTTTAAAATGTGCTGTTGACGAATCGAATTTAAAATATGTCGACTTCATAAGAAAAAACAAAACAGGATCTTTAAGATCATCATGAATTTCATGTTTGTGGTTTTAGAGAAAAAACTAACCTCCTAAAAATACTGTACAAAACACTCACTTGTGATCGTTCATTCGTCTGTCTCTATAGTCTCTTTCGTGGCGTCCCCTATCTCCTCCACCTTCTCTTCTATCCCTGTAGTCGTGCCTCATATGGGGGGAATGGTGGGAGGTCGGCATGGGCTGGTGTCGATCGTGGTAATGCTGCGGAGGACCACCCGGGTGACGAGGAGGAGATCTAGACAAAATAGAATCACAAAGCTAATACTTCTGCAAAATGACTCAAGTTAAGAAACAAGACCGTTTATCCCTGATTACACCAGCGACTTTTTAGTTCGTTTAGCCAGCTGTGGAAAATACACCAAAAGACGGCAATGGGGTCCTTTGCCAGTTGCCACCACAATTAAATAGCTTTAACGTAAGTAGAAAACACAAAACAAGTTAAGTACGTTGTACGCATATTTTTCCAAAAGATATTCGCGCAATCACCTTCATTGAAACGATGTACAAGCGCGAGTTGAAGGGTCAACATTTCATACAATTATTATGAAATACAAGTGGAGATTCAAATCTTTCAAAAGCAGTAATCCTGGTTACACTAATTTCGCTTTAAAGCAATGAACACTCGTACACTAACTTTAGCAAGTTAATTTAGGTTTTGAGAACTTGATTAGAATAAACCACTCTTGAATAATGTTTGCTAGACATTTACAGTTTCTAGATACAATATAGACTTTGGCAAGCTGTAATATTATAAGTGTAAAACTTGTTGCAAACGAATGATACCTCCTGTCTCGATTTCGTTCATGCGCATCCCGGTGAAAATGATCCCTTGGAGGAGAAATTCTTCGCAGATCCTAAAAGTACAGTAAAGATGCAACAGAATTTTTAATGGAAAAAAATCTTGAATTAAATGCTTCTCGTGGTTATACTAACGAGAGCCACTAGGGAAAGCAATGGGAAATCTGAAACCAATGCTAAGCATTTGCGGTACTATTGTCTCTCAAACGTAACACGTTATTGATTGTATTACTCTCTTTTTCAAAGCTACAAGCATTTGATATCAATACTTACATTTCCAGGCGATCTTCTTCCTTCTTTGTGAGATTTATCAAATCTCTTATATTTCTTTATTTCATCCAGAGACGGCGTAGCATAACGTTCATCCTCCTCAACAAATGGATCGCCTCCTCTAAAATAGAGAATAAAAAATTAAACACTTCTCAATAGCAAATCCAAGAGACGAAATGTGGATTTTTATTTTATAGCTAACTAATTTCAGTTTAAGTAATGATCAATTAGTCCGGTTCAAAATTCTTGGTAGCGTCTTTTTTTGACATTTGGCTTGATACAATAGAAAAAAACTTTGATTTTTCTACGATGGCAAAAATTTATCTTAAAAATGTTACATGATTTTAAATAAATGCACAATGCTCATTTTAAAGTTTAAAACTTTTCCACATTTCAAACTTCAAATATTACGATATTTTGAAGTTGAAACTTCAGTTGTAGTTAAAAGCAACACTTCACTACAAGTTCAAAATCCAGCATTTCAAGTGAGTACTTAAGAGCAGCTACAAACTGGAATAGCATAAAAATTATACGATTCAAAACAAGATCGAACCTATCTTCTTCAGCAAGAGGCTTTTGAGCAATGTAATCCATATCTCTATCAACATTTAGAGCTTCATTGAGCGACAAAACTTCTCTCTTTCTCATGAAATCAGGTTCTTCCACTTTACGTTGCATGGCTCGGCGACGCATCTGAAAAAAGCGATTAAAATCTTTATATTTTTCAAAACCCAAATTAATTATCGTCTATCACGGGTAATCCCCAAGTTCCAGTCAAGCCTACAGGTCTATACTAAAGATGAAAGAATGTGCTCCAAATGACAACTGTTTGACAAAGCAAATTTCTATGTCTCTTGTAACCACAAATTTGGTTTCAGCTGTAAACAGCAACGTTCCGACACTTTATAAATATTTATAAATATACGATAAAACACTTTATAAATTTTTATAAATATTTTATTCGATTTAATTTTTTAATGTAAATCAATGCAAGCTGAAAAATGTAAATGCACTGTAACTGACAATAACTTAATTCAGTTTATTGTACGGCGTTTTGACATCAGTATTAAGAAACAATTTGCATTGCGTTTTGACATCAGAACGAGTAAATCGCTTTTCAACAAACATTTCCATCTCATGATCTTGAAAACAAGAGCCTAAAATCTACATTACATTTAAGTTATTGAATAACAATATCAACCACAGTCATAATTTTTGCATCATTTACCTCTTTAGCATGTCTCAGTCCTCTCTCCCAGGCTGTTTCAGGAGGTGGCGGCCCAAGCATCATTGGGGGAGGAAAATTTGGAGGTGCTGGATGAGCCTATAATCAAATTGAAATACTGCCAGAAAAAAAACAACAAAAGCACATGCAATGCCCGTGCCTTTTTCTGCGATACTCATCAATGCTGTACTTTGTTTGCAAAAAGAGCATTCGAGTAGCCAATTAATAAAGGCATGGCAACTACACCATGGAAATCAGAACAAATTTACTGAAACCGAGAAAAACAAAGCAACTTTCAGTTTGGGAAAAAGGGATTGATTAACTTTTATATAGTAATGCCTAGTTAAAAATTGTCAAACATATTACGTGCTATTGCGGCCTCAAGCCGGAAATGAGATCAAACCCTGTTACAATGAGGCATCCAGAAGAAAGAGCATTTGACCGGTAAGTTTACGTAACCACGTCTTACCCGCGGATCAGCAGGAAGTGGAAACCTCATTGGAGGACCTGGCATTGGTGGGCGGGGTTTTTCATCATCAAACATTCGATATCCTCCTAAACAACACACAGATTGTCAGTACAAATCTATTCGAGTGACCACAGTAAGTTCATAATATTAAAGTCAAAGCTTTAAAATATGATTACTGATCAGAAAGTAAAAGGAATAAAAACGTTTTGCAAAGCGATCAAATTGCCTGATTTCTTCAAAAACCGAAAAGTCCCTAAACCCGGGTACTACGTAACAGAAAAGAAACGGAAAACAATTACATCCATAAAAAGTAACTAATTTCCGCAATGCAGTCCAACCTTTATCGTTTATTCCAGGATGAATAAATCGGCATCGATCTCCATAAGTGCAGTGACCTCTTTCAAAAAAGCGACAGATTTCTCGAGGCACTGTAGGTCCTGGAAAAATAACGTACAGTATTTTTCTCAAAATAGCATCTACCACAATTTAACTTTAGTTTTAACTATTAAACTTCGAAATATTAACAATTTGCAGTACACAATATCTAAACTTTTTGCAAACAAAAATTAAAAACTTAAAAATTCAAAAAAAAAGACAGTAAAACAAGATATTATCCATCCAAGTCAGGTAATGTTTTGTTACCGGTACTAACTAAAGCATCTCAATAACAATTAGAAACCTTAGTGAAGGAGAGGTTGACTCTGCGCAACCAAGAGTCAGTTCTGGCTTGAGGGTACAAAAATAAAACTTACTCCCAGACGGGTCAATCATTTCCCCTTCTTCAAAATCAGCATACTGCGTTTCACCCATTTGTTTCTACAAAATACATTATACAACTTAGGTCTAAATACCTATTGCACAATAAATTTCTAAATTTTTCTAGCATTAGATATTCTATTTCAATAAATATCAATCTGAATGTCTTATCGTAATGCAATGCAGTACTAGATTTTTTTTTTTAATTTCTCAGTTCACCAAGATGAGAAAAAAATAAGAAAAACGTCAGGTGGTGAAAGAGCCTTTGAAGTTTGCATTTGATGCAAACATTCCACATTGTTTTACCAGTTTCTGCTGCAAAATGCTGTAATAGTTACTTCACTCTTTACAGCTACAATACACTATTTTTCCCACTATTGCCATATTTCGTCAGTCCAGCGTTAAAATTTAGAAATTTTATTGCAAAGACCAAACTGATGCCACAATCTTACAAAATAAACAAAGAAGGAACCCACCTTGTCCTCAGAATCGCTCTTCACTTCCCCATCACTAGATGCAATCTAAAGAGACAGAAATAGTCCGCAGCGTGACCAAGCGGGTAAAGGTGTCGTTTTTACAAAAACCCCGATAGCATGAGGATCAACCCACCCTGATCATATTGTTGCGTTCTAAGATAAGGCGCTTTAAGATGACTATCTTCGCTTGGTGGCTTCAAACAAGCAGCAAATTTACGTACGAAGAAGTCAAACGTCAACCAGAAAGCTTGAAATACGGCCAACCCCAAAGCGGGTGAGCAGTGAGGACGATTCGTCCAAAATAACAAGCGCCACCATCGCTTCCTCGTGAGTGAAGGATAATATAGATCCATCTTTCAAATCTATCTTGTTCGTCTTTTTTTAGATAGATTTTAATCCGCGCTTTACATATACGTTGGGTGACTTTTTAAACACATAACCTTACCTCGCCGTCGGACATATGCTTCTCTTCTGCTTTGGCATCAGCTATCTTTGACTCCTGAAAAAAAGTTAACTCGAGTTAAAAAATGGATGTTATCATCATCAACCTATTTGCTCTACTGCAGGAGAAAGACCGTCCCCAATTTCCTCCATTACTAACTTATAAATTCAACTATTTCATTTTCTGAAGTAGGCAAGGACAAAAAGCTTGTACCTCTTCACTTTTTATTTCTCCATCATCAACATCTTCATCGTAATCGAGTTGGTCAAACTCTGGACGAACAACGTCATCAAGTCCAGCGTAATCCATGCGCGGTTTAATCGCCGGATATTCGTCCTCTGAACCAACATCTGAATCAACTGCAAAACAAGAACTAAACATCATAAACGCAAAAAGGAAGAAACAAACGAGATGGTAGATACCAGTATTAAATGATGCACGTGATTAGATACAGAACTAAACGCATTTGAGCAGGAAAATTTGGATATTGTAGAGCTCTTTAGTCTACAGCAAAATAATCAAATACTGTATTGTCGAACTTGATCTTAATTTCATCGAGAAATAGATAAATCAAACAACAACATACCATACAGCTGACAACACCAAATCCCTCTTCGAGCTTAGCCATTGGAAATCGTGGTTGAGTAATAATCAACAACAACAAAAAAAAAAAGAATACAAAATAAATCATAACTTGCCTATTTCTCCATCTGACCCTTCATCTTTATCGCCTTTAGCCTCTTCTGCATTACTTGCAACCACTGGTTCATCTTGATTTTTTCTGTCGCTGGCCAAATCATTCGTATCTTCTCCGTTATGTACAACTTTGCCATCAATGTTTGCATCAGCTTCCACTTTTTGAACCTTATCTTCATCATCATCATCACATTCACCTTCTTCATGCACAGCATCACCACCACCAACCTCAAGCCTAGTTTCCTAAGTCACAAACAAAAAGTATATATTTACGTTTTATGCTTTATAGCCACGAGCTACAAGCAGCTTTTAGGCCAGAAAGCAAAAAAAAACGTCAAATTAAAAGTTCTCTAGCAATGGATGATAAGTACATACAATAAAAAAAAAATGCAATACCGGTTAATAACAATTTTGTAGATACAGTAGACTGCCGATTAACCGAACGCCAATCATCCGAAACACCGATTATCCAAACACCACTAAAATAAGTTATTAGAGCATGATGTCTATTACTATGAGCGAGAAGTATTTGAAGCACAAAGAGGCAATTCTTCAACATGCAGCTAAATTTTGATAACGACGATGGCTCTAAAAGGCAAAAAACTTCACATAAAAAAATGAGTGATTACTATACTACAAACAATGTGCAATAACTCACAATATATGTGTACTGTACATGATGCGTTTTGCAAGATCGTATTTTGTTCAATTATCCAAGCAAGTCGCTTTTCCAAACTACCACTGGTCCCAATAATTCAGGTAATCGGCATTCTTTTATAATTAAATTCTGTCTCATGACTTGTATTCATGTAAACTTGAGTAACCAATAACTATTGTACACTTTTCATAGCAACTAATAAACAACTAATTAACAGGACATTATTGACAGTATTGACAATTACGAGTAACTTTCAACTCCAACCTCTTCAGAAAGGTTAGAATCTTCTGTTCCAACTGGAATTCCCACGTCATCATCTTCATCAGCATTAGCAATGGCAACTGCATCTGTTACACCAGCAATTTTTTCACATATTACAGAGCTCTCTTTTGCTGAGCTTAATACAGGATCCGCTTCTTCAGGTTCATTTGAAGAAATAACAGCTTCCGCAGCTTTGCTTTCACTTTCATCCATTTTGCGTAATAATTGAAGTTTCAGGTAGTATTACGAATGTCTGGAAATAATAGCTTCTTCAATTATTTGTGAAAAAAATCAGTATTATATTCGTAAACATTATTTTGTAAACCAAAAGCACAGATAAGGTAAAAACTGAAGTGAAATAGATTGATGCACATGCAGGGGAGCATTAGTGCTCATAATGCAGTATATATATTACATCTAAAAACAAATTTGCATTTACTTGAAAACTTATTAAACATCTCTCTATATCACTTCAGTATGTAATGTCTCTGTATAAAACACCCTTAAAATTTACCACCATAGTTAGATAAAAAAATAACAAACCATCATCCCAAATGCCAGAATGAAGACCACGTCAGGATAACAAATTGAAGTCTGTAACTGTCTCATTAAAACAGAATCTCGTTGAGCCATACTAATAGGTTGCAGCAGCAATAACAACCGTTTAAAACCTCCACTGTGATCTTTTAACTAAACTGACTTAACTCTTTCAGTCACACTAAAGTGATTCACAAAATGAATTATGAAATTGTGCATTGAAACAATCATTTAATCACTAATAAAAGCTAGTTGTATACGGCTGTCATTTAAACCAAACTGCTGCTTTACCAATGAACCAGAAACAGTGATTCTAAAAACTCTTAACCATTTCAGATAATCAATTACACACAATTTTGTAGATTCGGTAAGAACCTTCATATGGCATTTTGATTAGTTGGATATTATCTTTGCTCTTTTGTCACTAGAATTAAATCAGTGACTATAATTAGAGCTCGACCGATATGACTTTTTCAGGCCGATACCAATATCGATATTTCAGAAATTTTTAGGCTGATACCGATATCGATAACCGATAAATTAACTTATTAGCTAAGAAACTTTGTCACTATTTTTCAATTAACTTGACACTAAAAGTTTCTCTAATTCCCATCCAAAGAAAGACTATTGCAAACACAAGTCACACTCCAGTATTATTCATCAAAAAAACAAACAAAAAATACAACGATTTGGCAATCAATAGTCACGAGCGATTGTGCTTGCTCTCAAAAATAAACAGTTTGAGGTAACTGTTCTAAGCCGATATTTTATCGGTGGTAAACACTGATACGATATATCGACTTGACCCTGATATCGGCCGATATATATCAGCTGACCGATACATCGGTCGAGCTCTAACTATGATATATCAATAAGAATTAAACCGAACGTTATTCAATTTTGAATTTAATGGTAGCAATATAAGTTCTGGGTGCTCTACAATAAACTTAAACCAGACTAAAGGTCTACAAACCAGCTAGCATAAACAACAAACTCAAGCAATTTCATAGATCATTCTGTATATCACTCGGCAAATGATTTCTGCAAGTAACTTCTTTTCAAGCATTAAGTAATAAAGGGTTTTTCAGAATACACACAAAACCCTTCCTAACTTACTAAACCTGCTCTTCATAGACTAAACTTTGCTACATCATTTAATGTAGCTTCAATTGTCAGAATACAGAGCAACATCATAATATGTCTACTCCATTTCACAGAAACACAGGAGTAGAGAATCGCATTTTATACCACAAAGTTTGCAGTTTGAAAGTTAAGTTTGTATAGATTCATATTGACCTATAACAACTAACAGCAAAAAGTATTTAAGGCACAAGCATCCAAATCTTTGTAGATTTTACTGCCTATTTTTCTACACAATGCCACAAATTAAAATCTAAACCAGGGGTTCTTAACCTTTTGTGTCTCGTTTACCTCTTGCCAAATGAAAACACTATAATTTACCCAAATTTTTTTGCGTGGCGGGTTTTTCCAGCCAAAATTGGGTGATCTACAAAAAACAAGGTCTTCACTCGAAATTTCAAGGGTTTTTCTGGCCAAAAACAGGTGTTCTCCAAAAAAAAAAAGTCTTGGATGGCGCAACAGCAATCTATCACTTTTTCAATACTGATAATTGAAGTTTGCTTTAGTTTATAATTAAGCAAATTTACCTTCTGGATACACAAAATTTACCCCAGTTAAGAACCCCTGATTTAAACCATTTGAATAAGCCAGAAGTTAATCTAAGGTTTGGTGCTTTAAGGTATTGAAAAGAAAGAATTTATCTCACAAGATTTTCAAAGCATTAGTTGTGGTTTGCTATTTAGTTGCTACGGTTCAGAGTAGTTCTTAACTTTTAATGAAAACTGAATGCATAAAATGTGATTAAATTTGCAGAAGAGCAAATTGACTTTCTTGAAATGATGTCGGAAGCTGAAAAACAAAAATTTTTATCTAAAGTGTACTCACTTCTCAGCAATTTAAAACCTGTTTGGAAATTATAATACCCAGCCTTAACATGATAAACATTTGAGCAAACCTGTCTACAAAAGTCTACTATTTTAAGAAACATCTTGTACCCAAAATTTTATATGCTGAAACTTTCTGCTACAACGTCTTGTTGAAGATCATGGTGAAAAATAATTAGTTGACTGCAGCAATGTGAATTACCTTTCCAGTGTGGGAATAGCATCAATTGTGATGCAAACATCAAAACTGGGAGGACTTCCAAAACTAAACAGAAAAGAGGCAAAGCTGTCATAAACATTTCATTTAAAAAGCGGCATTTTCGACTAATTATTTAATTAAAGGTACTATTGATTCTATTTGAATATGACAGACAATGACTTAAGTATTAGTCGAAATGTCTCTTTTTCAATAAAATGTTTATATACAACAGCTTTGGCGCTTTTATTCTTAGTGAAACTTTTTCTCAAGACCAATTTTTATGCTTTAAACAGAAAAATTTAGGAGCATTTGATCTTCTTCATCCGTTTGGTCACAACTTTAACGATGAAAGGAATTTCCATATTCTTAGTGCAACATAGCTTTTGTTGCAAGAGTTCAAGCAATGTAGCTTTTGTCACTAGCAAATACTGCTGCAAAAATTGTTACAGAAGTCTTTTTGTTTGGTCATATTGCTAACAATGACAATACTGAAGATAATAATCAATAATTCTCGTGTTATGTACATCAGAAGTCATGCTATTAAAATACATATCAATTTTGCACAAGGTGTGTCATAAGTAGAATGAATACCAGTACATATTAATATGTAGACATACTTGACTAAGTATATTGTAGGACATAGGCACTAGTACAAAAGCAAATTACATACTGGTACCTTTAGCAATTATTAATACACTTAAATTCTTCAATCTTGCAGAAAGAGTTTAAGAAATGTAGCTTTTTTCAAGCAAAAATTGTGCATTATGTAACCATTAGGTCAATTTTTAATAATATACAAGAATTGTCATTTTGTTGGTTGCAAACCAACACATTTTTGATTATACTATAGTTAGCTGTAAAAAATCATTAGTTTTGGGGGGCAAGCCACTGAACAAAAAAATCAGTCTGCAAGACTGTAACAGTGCCTAATAATGCAAAGCAAGTTTTATTTCACTGAAAAATTTTATCTACTTTTTGTTACTTTTTATCCAACACTAACCCCAACTTATTCTTTATGATAAAACTAACTCTAAACCAAACCTTAATTAACTTTTCATAACGCAAATTATAAATTCCCCAAATAAATATTTTTTATTTTTCTTTTGCATGCTTAATCTCAAAAATCTTTTGATGAAATATCAACAGATACCAGTAGATACTCCCTAATTAATGCAATTTGAGCGAGTTAAGTTAAAAAACATTCTATTTATCACAAAATTAAAACTAGTGCAAGCACAGCATCAAATTGTTATACCATAATTTAATATTATTGGCATAAGTTAAAATAATTTGAAATTACATACCGGCACTGGAATCTGGTATTGCAAATGTATTACTAGTAAGTGTACCTGTACAAAAACAAAACTAGGCCACTAGGCTACCACACACCATTTAAATATGAATAAATGATTAAATAGATTATTTATCATATTCATTAAGTCAACTCCAACTTACCAAACCACTTTAGACTTGTCCACCAGAATTAAAAACTGAAGAATGAACTTTGAAAAAGAGCAAACTTTGAACTTTGAACTGAATGATGAAATTCAGTTCACTTTGTAATGGACTTCAGCTTGGAACGCTAAAGTCTGAAGTGAAATGACAGGTACCAATAAGCCAGATTATAAGCTAATCCACCACCGATCTTCAGTTCACAGTTGGAAAAACTCTAATTTTTAATTAACAAACGTTTTAACTCTGTGCTAATCAATTTTTAATTAACAAATGTTCTAACTCTGCGCTGATTAATTTTACTACAATGAAGTCATTACATGCTCTTCCTTATTTATTAAACATTTGTTATGGATTTCATTATTCATATTTGGTACGGTATTTGTAATTTGTTATGCATAGTTTGCTATTTCAAATGCATTTTCTCTTTTTTTTTCGAATAACATATTTTTGTGCTGTGATAAATAATGAATTGAATGCTATTACATTCGCCTTTCATAACAGAAAAATTCATTTGAAAAGAATGAAATCACTTCGTAAACTCTGTTCTGACCAGCAACTGTAACATCATAATTGTGCCAGCTACTGTATACAGTAGTCAATACTTAAACTGTAAACTGTAAAAGTTTGGTTACGGCATACTTTTGCAGCCTTAACGACATATTCGCAACTCCATTTTGTTTCAGAATTTTTTTCCAAGTTTTTCTCGCATTTGAGTGAAGATCAAACAAATAAAAAAAAGGTTTTCACCAAAATTTGAAGAGATTTTGTCCCCAAATTTTGTTCAAGTCAAAAAAAAAGGTTTTTACCAAAATTTGAAGGGATTTTGTCCCTAAATTTCATTGAAGACAAAAAAGGAGCTATTCAACAAAATTTGAAGGGATTTTGTCCTCGAATTTGGTTGAAGGCCAAAAACACAAAAAGGTCTTCACCATAATGGCTACTGGGCAGTCTGGGCTATTATTACCAATACCCATAGGTGGGCAAGTTAATGCAAAACGTTAGCTTCGTTAACCACTAGTCCGTTAACAAACTTCACACCTCCGTTAACGTTAATCTGTTATTTTCAGCTTTAATTAACGGAAGTTAATAAAGTCCGTTAATCCGTTAACATTTTGCGTGTAATTTACATTTCGTTTTTATTTTATTCACTCACTTCTAGAACACATATTGACGCTTTTGAGCTGATTGTAAGAAAACATTTATTGCTATGGTGGTTTTTTGTGTTTTGAAAGTTACATTTTACAGTCTACTCTAATTTCAAGATAAAAACAAGTTCAAATGCACAACGAAGCTACAAGATATTAACGATAAAAACCTTAACGGAAATTAACAGAACTTAACGAAAGTTACTTTAGTCCGTTAACAGCACTTAACGGAAGTTAATTTAATCCGTTAACATGAAAAAACTTTTAACGAATTAACGAGTTAATGAAAAAGTTAGCTTCGTTATTAACGGATTAACGATTAACGGACTTGTGCCCACCTATGCCAATACCAGTAGGCTTAAGTCACATAACTTTTTTAATAAAACTTTTGTGTTATATATCTGATTATCAAGGAAGATAAATTGCCCAATTCAAAGTTTATAGTTATGAGCAATTTTTATTGGCAGAGGCTGCTGTTAGAGTAACCAGTAGGGTTACGAAGAAACAAGAAAATCTTGATCCTAGCCTAATTATAAGCCCAACCCTAAACCTAACCGAAACTCCCTATATAACCCTAGCTCTAATCCTAACTCATAATCTCAACCAAACCTTAGTAACAAGTTAAAAAATAAAAGAGTAGCCTACAGGAGCACTCAATTGTTGCTCTCCTATTCACTTCAGGTAGGCCCAGACCCGGCGCCACGAGGGGCATTCCGGGGCCGTGCCCCCCCCCCCCCCCCAAGCGTGGACTGTGCCCTAAAGAAATTAACAGGCTCGAGGCTACTGGAGTGCAAATGGAGGCCCAAATTGGTGTTTGCCACTGATATTTTTGTAATTTTTGTGGACTGACAACGAATTTTATGACATTTTTGGGATGAAGACCTTTTTTTTGGAGATCACCTGTTTTCAGCCGGAAAAAACGTTTGAATTTCTGATTTCAGCCAGAAAATCTTCTTGAATCTTTGGTCTTCACCTTGTTCATTTGATCCAGACTGGGATAAATTTCTTGTGCCCCCGTGCCCCTCTCGAATTCACATGAATAAACTTCTCATGCCCCCCCAAAATTTATTTCTGCCCCCCCAAGTCACGCTATCCTGGCGCAGGGCCTGGGTAGGCCTATTCTCTTTAGCCTAATTACCGGTAGTTTGTGGGTTACCGTATATTACCGGTACCTACCGGTATGTTACATACGGTAACACTAGCCACTTCCATTTTTATTTTACAAGATTTTGGCGGAAAAGGCTTGGCAAATGTTCCATTCGTGGAAATATTTTGAAATAAACCCTAAAAAACTAACCCTAAGCCCTAACCCTGACCTTAAATTAACCCTATTCCTAGCCCAAACCCAAAGCCTAAACTAAACCCTAACCCAAACCTATAAGTGTAATAATAATCAAAATAAAAATTTCCAAAAACGAGTAACGTCACTGGAATCATTGTTCATTTAACCGCGCGTATTCCATTCGCCTAGTCACTTCGAATTTTAGCAGGCAATCCCATTTTCAACTTCGGTGACCGATCTTCGGTGAAATAGTCACTTCCTACATCTAATCAAAACGCTAAAAATGTACTGGTATTTGCATTTTCACAATTCTTTATAGGCCTACTGATCGAAAATAAAATATCGTATAAGTCGTAATGGTAAAACGACTAAACTTCGAACAATACAGACTAAATTCGGACAGCTCCCTTAGAGTGCTTGGTTTTGAGTTAATATTCATGTTTTTGAAGTTTTTTTTTGGAAACTCGATAATTCTTTTCATAATAGAAAAAAATTAAAAAACTAAAAAACTAGCCACTAGGGGCACTGTCCGAAGTTAGAACTGGTGTCCGAAGTGCAGTCGTTTTACGGTATTGCTTCAAGACTATAAAACTAAAGTTAACATTAACATATGGTTTATGGAATTCAAAATATTTTCAAAAAAATGACGTAGTCATCGAATATTCGGTATTCATACAATCTGAGCGTGTAACAGGGCTGCGAACTCGATCGATTTTTGTTCGAGTTTAAGTTCGAGTTCAGCCTATTATAGCAAATCCGAGTTCAAGTTTGAGTTCTGAAATTTAATTTTTTCGACTTCAAGTTCGAGTTTGGTAAATAACCGAGTTTTTTCGAGTTCAAGTTTGCAGCCCTGATGCTTGCCCTGTTTTTCTAGGTTGCCACCACATAAACAAGACAGTGAAGGATATGCACTTACGCAGCTGTTACGGAAAACGCTATCTCAATTTACACGGCTTGATCAGCAACAAACATTTTTCCAACAAATTTTTAATCTTAAAATTTCTTTTTAGTGAACTCGAACAATTTTATTCGAGTTCAGAAAAATCGGGTTCGGCAAAACAACCGAGTTTTTCAAGTTCGAGTTTGCATCCCTGGCGTGTAATACCAAACAACAAAAAGCTAATAGGCCTAATATCGGTACCAAAAAACAAAGAGCAAAATATAATACCAAATTACGAATAGCGAACACTCGATAGGCTTAGTACAGTAGTAAACAAATTTTTTGTCGAAATTTTCGAAGGTTCCCGCCAGAGGTGGAGTCGAGGACACAAGGCTCGAGGCCAAGGACAAGGACAGCCTTACGGAGGACAGACCCTCTCGAGGCCAAAAGCAAGAATGCTAAAGGACACAGGCGCAAGTGCTCTCAAAAAAAAAACGTATTCAAAAAATTTTTTCAGGCGATCTCCAAAAAAAAGGTCTTCAAAAAAATTTTCAGGCGATCTACAAAATTTCAACGATTCAAAATATTGTGCTGTCCTCGAGCCGAGGACATATACCGTAGCAATTTTTGAGGACTTGAAACTTCGAGGCCAAGGACTTGACATTCGAGGCCAAGACCAAGGACTTCAAAATGTGTCCTCGAGGCCAAGAACGTCCTCAAGGACTCCACCTCTGGTTACTGTCATTCATTTGTTATTTTTGGAGCATGTTAATATCATTTTTTACTATTTTTCGAATAACAAACAATCGATAAATAACAAAGAGCAAGAGCATGTAAAGACCCACCAGGCTACAGATACCGGTATGCAAAATCCACATCAAGATACCGATCAAACCAAGTAACAAACTACACCAGACACTGTACCAGTGCCGTCGCCAGAGCAAACAAAGTGAGGGGGCACTAGCCAAAAGTGGAGTCGCACTATAATTTGCTTATAAAAACTGACCTTCAGATCTTGTACGGCTACATTTACGCACAATTTTAAAATAAGGCCCGCAGTGTATCTTAGCTCTTTCGTCTGCGGCCCCTAATTGCTTGAAAAATCTAAGTTTATTTCAAAGAAAAACTAGCTAATCTCAAAGGTAACGCCAGAGCCACTTACTATTATTATTATTATTATTATTACTTGTTTATTTCAGACACAAGCAGCGAGCATAACAGCATGAAGCAAGGTTCATAGTAAACAACAAACACACACACACACACAAAAAAAATCAGCACAAATAATGGCCAACAGGCATGACCAAAAGGCAATTGCAAATTACGTAAAAGCAAACAGCAAGTTGTTGTAATTGACATAAAAATTCGATTCATAAAAGCAGCCAGATGTCATCAGAGAATTAATTGAATTGTTGGAAGAGCTTTGGCAACGTTGGATAAAAGAGAATGTACTGTAGTTTTGCGTAAAATAGCATCAAATGTATTGATACGGCATCAGGCCTGGCGCCAAGGGGGGCATACCGGGGTTGTGCCCCCCCAACTGACTGCTTGTGCCCCCCCAAACGAAAATTGTGCCCCCCAAGCGAGGACTGTGCCCCGAAGAAATTAACAGGCTAGGGGCTTCTGGAGCGCAAATCGAGGTCCAAATTAGTGTTTTTTGTGGACTGACACCAGATTTTGTGACGTTTTTGGGATGAAGACCTTTTTTTTTTGAAGACCGCTTGAATTTCCGATTTCTGCCGGAAAAATCGCTTGATTTCGGCCGGAAAATCCCTTGCAATTTCAGTGAAGACCTTTTTTTTGGAGATCACCTGTTTTTGGCCGGAAAAACCGCTTGAATTACCAATTTCGACCAGAAAATCCCTTGCAGTTTCAGTAAAGACCGTTTTTTTTTGGAGATCACCTGTTTTCGGCCGAAAAAACCGCTTGAATTTCCATCAGTGAAGACCTTTTCTTTTTTTTTTTTTTTTTTTGAGATCACCTGCTTTCGGCCGGAAAAACCGCTTGAATTTCTGATTTTGGCCGGAAAATCCTTTTGACTTTTTGCTCCTCACCTTGTTTATTTGATCCACACTTGCATAAATTTCTCGTGCTCCCGTGCCCCTCTCGAATTCGCACAAAATAAGCTTCTCGTGCCCCCCAAAATTTATTTCTGCCCCCCAGTCACGCTATCCTGGCGCCGGGCCTGTATGGCATTCAATTTGAGATAAACGTGCACTGGTCCATCGAGGAAGATTATGCAAAATACGCTAACTATCATTATAAGCAACACGAAGTCGATATGTCGCATTTATAGAATACTTACACCATTTGACTTGAGTAAAACGAAGTACAATAAGATCGAAATAAGTTTTTGACAATCCTGGAGCAACGATAAAATCGATATTTTAACATATTGGCACAGCATCGTACTTGTCTTGCAATATCATCATCATTCAATGTACTAAGTTTACTCAAATAAACCCCCAAATATTTAACAGAGTTAACAAACCTAATCTTGTTATGATTTAAGGTCGGTGTTGGACAACCAAATAGTTGAAATTTGCGAGGCAAAAACATTACACCAAAGGATGTTTTGCAATTAAAAACAATCATTCTCCAGAGCCAATTTAGAACAAACGTTGACAATAGATTGCAAACCATCAAGGCTAGCAGAAAAGCAACATAAATCGTCAGCAAATAGATTATGATTTATTAGATTATTTCCAATGCAACACCCAGCCTGAAGTTTGTTACGTTCCACCGACAGATCGTCAATATAGATGGCAAATAAGTATGGACTTAGCACACCTCCTTGCCGTATACCATTTGTGACTAGAAAAAATCCAGAAAGACAATTATCCCATTTAACTTGCATAGTTTGATGAGCACACCAGTATTGAAACAGGCGAAAAAAGCATGTGGGTTCATGACGCACAGTTAATTTTTTGAATAATTTGTAATGTTTTACCCTGTCAAATGCCTTAGTAGCATCCAAAAGTACAGAAAAGACACACGTGTTGCTCTCAACATAGGAGTTTATAGTTTGTTTTAGAAGAAAGACACTCGCATCATATTAGAACTATGTTTCTCTTTAAATCCAAACTGATTATGAGCAGTTTGGAGAAATGGATTTATCTGGTGCAAAATAAAGCGTTCGAATAGTTCAGAAATGGTTGACGAATGTTGTGAATCAGTTGTCAGATAAATTTTCGGAAAAAAATCATCAGCCTATCACCAAAATGCACAAGCATATGAATATGCTGACTACCTTAGTGCTAAGATTGAACAAAATTATTGTGACCGGGTGACATGTCTTATTACAATTGTAATACTCTTGATATTGATATACATGTTCTTCCAAATTTAGAAAGTTTGAACCACTATTTTTAGCTGGTTTGAAAGTTATAGTTGAGTCTATGCCATCTAAAACATGTGATCTTGATCCACTACCAACCAGGATTCTCAAGAAGTACATTGATTTACTACTACAGGCTGCTATTCATTGGAACGACCGACGCTGGCGTCGCGTGTTCTTTTGTTTTTACTCGGCCATTTTCCAACTAACGAGTGCAAAGTTTCAGACTTTTGCTTATAACTCAAGAACAATTGGTTCTAGTTCTAGCTACATGAAATTTTGACTACAGTTTGAGGTTAATGAGTTGCACGTTTGTAGGCCTACCAAATTTCGAAGCAATAGATGAACTGACTTTGGTTTTCGAACCCGAAAACCGCCTCAAAAGTTCAGCGTAAAAGCCATCTCATTCAAAAACGGCTCAATAGGGGCAAAAAATATTTCACACGGTCATATGTCTTAAAATACCTTATTATTCCAACCAATCCATTTTTGGCCGCGATGAGTTTCATCTTTTTTCTTTCTTTTTTCCTTTTTTTCCCTTTTTTCCTTTTTTTTTTCTTCCTAAATCTTCTCCGCTATTCTTCTCCGAAATCACAAAACATCGAAATCTAATTTTTGTGTGAAATTGTTGAGCTGCAAACGCAATTTTTTCTCCCAAAATTTGTTTTAACAATTCCCCGGGAACCCCCCAAAAATGGGGCCCCAAAAAATCAATTTTTTTGCGGCTGAAGCATTACTTTTTTAACGGCTGATGCTAGTTTTTTTTCATATCAAGAGATATTTAACAGAGAAATATTTTGACGTAGTTTGGGGGTGCCATCCCCTCGGGGACTCCCCAAAATAGACTCCCCAAAAATCAATTTTTTGAATAGCTTAATTTCGGGTGCCAGTTTTATTGATATCAGTAGATATTTAAGAGAAAAACATTTTGACGTGGTTGAGGCGCGTAGCCAGAAATTCGCAATGGAGGACTGTTTTGGGGATGTGGGGGCTAAGCCCCCAGCCGCCAGAGGCCAATGGGTGTCCAGCCGCCAGAGGCTGGGGATTTGGGGGCAAAGCCCCCAGCTACCGGGGCAGGGGTTGTGGGGGCGGAGCTCGATAATTTTGCATTTTTTTGCAAAAATAACTTCATTTTAGGGCTATTTTGATAAAAAAAATAACGCTTTTAAAACGTGGCATAGATATTGGCAGTGCAAACATGATTAAACTGCTTGCATAAATGGGCTACTTGGGAGGTGGCTAATGGTAAAATTTTAGTTCTCTTATTTAGATGCTGGTAAATTATAAAATTGAATAGTTCAATAAAACTCACTCGAAGTAATCTATTTCGTATATAGTTTATACAGAAAAATAATTGGGGGAGGCTAATGAAAAGAGATTTGAGAGAAATGATTGGTAATTAATTAATACTGAATAGCCCCCCTCCCCTAATCCTTAGATAATACTATATTTGCTGATGACACCTATGTTTAGCATTTCTACACTTGCGATCAAATTTGATTGCGTATTTTTGACCATTTTCAAAGTTTTTTTTTATTTAGTTTTATTTTTGACAAATTATCCCCCCCCCCACCTGAATATATGTTTCAAAAGACGTTTTAAATCACTATTTAGTCCACTCCAGTGCATGAAACAGTCTCAAAAGTGCCAAAAACGTAGTATTTTTCTTATTCTGCATTTTGGTCGACATGCCAATGGGGGGGGGGCTATCGCCCCGCCCCCCTGGCTACGCTACTGACGTGGTTTAGGGGTACCAGCCTTCTCCGAGGATCCCTCCAAAATGGACCCTTCAAAAATAATTTTTTGAACAACTTAATTTAAGATGCCAGTGTTTTTTGATATCAGTAGATGTTTCAGAGACAAACATTTTGACATAGTTTGGGGTAGCCATTCCCATAGGCGTAGCCAGGATTTTTGATTGGGGGGGGCCAAACCACAAATCACACGCAATGACGTCATCAGAAATTTTCGAAAAGTAATTTTTTGTGGGGCAAAGATAGTAGAATGGAAGATCTGAAGCCGTAGCCTGATGGCACTTTGCCAGGATTTTGGTAAAGGGAGAGGGCGAAAACTAATTGTTGAAAAGTGTAAAAGTCTAACTTGGAAGACGTGTTGAGTAAGCTAGTGTACTCAAACGTATCAGAGACGGGGGTCTGGGGGCAGAGCCCCCAGCTGCCGATGGCTATGGGGGTCTGGGGGCAAAGCCCCCAGCCGCTGGGCGATTTTTGTAAGTTTTTGGAAAAAAAAAACTATTTAAATCCTACTGGATCACATTTCGCACGAGTTCAGAGCCATTTCAAAGAACTAGATTTTTAACATTTCAAAGCCAATCAAAAAAATTTAGTTGTTCAATCCTCTTTTTGCAATTAAATCCCAAAACACGCTTAGAATCTTGCATTATGGTGTAAAATTTTAATTGTTAGTGATTTGGTCTATAGGGGGAAGTAACGAACATTGCCTCCTGCATTACTTTAGCAGTAAATAATTAAGTTTATAATAACGTTAAACGAGGGCCTGGGGTGGCAACTTTTAGGTCAAAACTCTTAGATTTCTCACAGGTTTTGCATATAAATTGCTAAAAATTTGCAT